>JAFELO010000036.1:446076-491855 GCA_017140195.1 Eumaeus atala | reverse complement strand
ACAAGTGAATACGGAATCACAGGTTGGTAAATACCTAGTTACTACGTAAACCAAACTCTCAAAGTGTGTTATGCGTTTTCTGCAATAAAAAGGTTTCCCTAATATGAATAGATCAAAGTGTTTTCGAAATATTGCCCAATGAATAATTACGTTCTGGTGCAAGCGCGGTCAGTGCAAATAAAGAACAACGAAATAAGTACCAAGTAGGTCTGTTTTAAAGGGCCTTCCATTCATTACTCTACGATCTTAACCGTTTTTATTTCACGCACGCAAACAACAAAAATAACTCGATAAAGGTAAGTAATATATGCCGAGATGGTATACGCTATGTGTATAGATATCTCTGATATTTATATTCTATTTTTTTGTTGACGCGGGGAAACGGGGACTGACGAAAAACGGGGAAACCATTTGTGTCGCCTTTGGTGATGTGCCCCGGAACAACAACTCAGCAGGGCTCCTCGATGGCTAGCAGCCCCCTAAGGAACCGACTCCACCTCCACAGATGGAGTTGTCCCACACTACACCACGAACTTTGGGACAGTGCGATGGGGTGAGGTATCCATGCTCGCCCTTTGCCCCTTGCGCAAAGGCGCGTTTGCGCCTTATGTTACTCTTTTGTCCCCTCTTCTTATGAGTACAAAGAACTGTCCTCCACCCACTCTTTAGCCCCCTCTTCTTATAAAAGGGGTGCAAGGAGCATCCCCCTCGGTTCAATTGACTTCGCCCAAGATGATCTCGATTCACCTTAGGCTACTGAGTCCCACCGCCATAACAGGGCTAACCATGGTGGGGATATTCTGTGGTACCTTTCTTTTTTTTATTTTTTTGACGCGGGGAAATGAATTTACGCGCCTTCCCCGGCCCTGGGTGGGGTCCAGTGGTGTGTGGGACTCGCGCCACATGATAGTGCCGAATACGAACAAAAACCACCGCGAGTGCCATCAGTGCCGCCATTGGTGAGGTGCCCCGGAACAACAATCATCAGGGCACCTCGACGGCTAGTCAGCCCCCTAAGAGGGGTGCAAAGATCCCACTCGGTTCAATTGGCTTTGCCTTGGTTCACCCCAGGCTAATAAGCCCGACCGCCACGACAAGGCTTGAACCATGGTGGGGATTCTGTGGTACCTACCTGACTAGATCTAATCTACTAATTCGATCAAATCAGATATATAATATCTATTATTATTGTTGGAACTATGCGATACATACACGATTTTGGGTATGTCCCCCTACCGACCACAATCTCCCTACACCGTCGCCCGACGTGTCTTATAGTAACCGATGAAGCTGCACTGGGCACTTTTTTTTGATGACGAAGCGGAATGCATTTACGCATGACAACTGAGAGCCCAGGTAGACCCTCAGACCTATGTTGGACTCGTTATCTCTGTAAGGACAACACGTACCTAGGATAACGTATCTAGGCACTTACGTAAATTTTAATTCAGATTTATAGTATAGCCCTAGGGGCATCCGCGTTATTGTGATGCAGAAGCGTTGCCTTCCTTTCCTCCTCGTCGAGTGGCCACTGACCATTCACAACGCCCGAAACGCGTCACCATAGCTGCTACTTTACGGCGGTGTCATGTGTGCGAGAGGTACCTCCCCGCACGTGCAGACCCAATTCGGCTGCTATACAGTATCGCACTGCCTCTCGGTAGAACCAGGTGTAAAATAAGTGAAATGATAGTCATAACTTATGACATTTTTATCATATATTATCACTCCTAAGACCCACAGAAAACAAATATCCGACTGTACATAGGTGTCTATCATTCATTGAGCTCCAAGGTACAGCTGGTGTTTTGCTGCTCCAAGGTACGTGCTTACCGGACTTTGCCAAAGAGTCCCTACCAGCTACCACATACATTTTTTATAGCATTAGGAGATTTTTGCTAAGTAGAGGACCTCCGCGTAATTGTTGTGCAGATGTGTGGCCATAAAAATAAAAAGGATGGCAGCGAGCCCGCCCAGGAAAGTTAAAAGAAAATGTGGCCTACAACCTATCTCTCTCTGTCTGTCTCTGATGTATGAATATTTTGGTTTTTTTAAACGCACCTAATACTGACGGCTTTTCTAACTATATGACTTCACCATCCTATCTATATCATCTCTGTTATTTTCTCCTCCCCTCAAATGGGCCACCGAATTTTCTCAAACTATAAGAAGACGCCACAGCAGAAATGTCACTTTCTACAGGTATCACGTATGCGAGGAGTAACTACCTTCTCGGTCGTGTCGGCCCAATTTGGTTGCAAAGCACTCTTATTTATAACAAATTATATAAGAGTACATAATGTAAACAAAAATAGTATAATAAAGAGTAACCAATTTGTAAAAATTTGTTACAAATTGGTTACTCAATATTATATTTATAAAATAAAGTATGTCAAATATTCCTTACATTAACACAAACGCAAGGGCACCTTATTTCCACGGTGTGGTAACATGATATCACTAGTCAACTTTATAACACAAGTAAATATTTTATTTTTACGTATAAGTTTGGCACGTAACGTAGGTCCACGTAGATGCTTGTAGGTGTGCGCTTTTTGGCTGACCGCTCCGGCACAGGGTTGGATTTTTCAGGTACATACCAAATCCGAAGTGCCCCAGCGCTGCCAGACCCGGGGAGCCGCCGATGGGCACTTGGCACTCACACACGCACACGATGGCACTCAAAGGGCAAATGCGTCTCCCCCCGAAATCGAAAATGTTACCATGCTACACATACATATTATGCAGTATATATATATATTTTCTGCACTTATAATGGGTAGTTTTTTATAGTATAGGTCGACGAACGATCACTGGCTGCCTCGCATGCAGATGTGTTGCCTTTCTTCCCCTCCTCCAATGGCCCGTACGTTCAAAAGAAATAAAAATGATTGAGTAGGTGTTTTCCTACGAAACTTGATGCGAAACTAAACTTGGTTGTTTTCTATTTCTATAATAATAACTACTCTACGACACTTTGTATATCTCTACAAAAATAACGGAGTCGTTGTGAACAAGGAACAATACGCCCTCACTCATGGCTCACAATGACTCTCTGAACTGACCACCGTCATCATCATAATCATTGATCTAATTATCTAATACAAGAGGTCTGTAGCTGTAATAGGCAAAAACAACACTGCTCAAATGTGCATGCAAATCCAGGCGGCGAGTCACGTATATGTGCACTAGACAGGCTTGACAACGTCGTCAATATTAGGTCCTTCTGAAAAATGCCTGTAACATTGACATGTCAAAGGGAGACAGATAATAGCAGTGAGCAACATTTGTTTTCTCTTTTGACTTTGACGCCCGCGTTTTAGGCTGCCTCGGTCCTCTTCATCTCTGTGGTCGCGACCGTCCACGTCTCGTCAGATCTTCGACGTAACGTCGATAGGTCAGACCAAATATTTTTTATCCGACCCATCGACGTTTCTTCCGACATGGACATGTTTTCCAGCATATTTAGATGCAGCAGATCCAGTATATATTTAGATGTTCTAGACATATTTTAACGTACCATACGTGGTGGTACCGTAAGATTCGTATTTATAATTCCATTCACGATTTTATATAAAGTTTTCTTCATTCGTTGTTAGATTAATTTAAAGAATTATTATTCTATTGTAATGACTTAAACTATTGAAATCATTACAAATTAACTGATAATGTTAATATTACTTATAAAGTTATACTTTATACCTGATACTGAGGTAAAGTACTATTTAAAAAAAATTAGATGACCCGAATAAAATTTTATTTTAATTAAGTATATATTTTTTATTAATATATATTGCCAAAATACCTCAAACATTTCCTCGGGCATTGACCTCAATAATATACTTGATTCACAACACCGAGTAATGCGTTCTTAAACTTGGTCTATTTTTTTAAGCAACACTTCGACATACAGTAGTAGTAGTCAAACATCTCTGATAAGTTGCTTGGCTTTGAATGTTGTTTTGACTTCTCTTTTCTATGGTTGTGTATAATACCCGATGCCGTTCACTTGTCCGTTAAGTTTCACTTCTATCATGTGTCCTCCCATGTGCACATATTTCATTTTATTGAATTATTTTTTTAATGCATTAAAGAAAATTAAAACTGCGTCTGCATTAGCACTAGACACTTTTTAATGTTACAGGAGGATAGATTGTGCTCTACTCTCGTCATCACTTTCCCCTGCGGGAATACCCAGTGTATTATAGATTCTTATTGCACTTTAAGAGTAATATGTTATGTTCACGAAGAAAGGACACCATCCCCTTACTAAAAAACAAGGCACATACATTTCTATGTTATTTTAAACATAAAAGCTTAGATGATAAATCTCAAAGTTTTTGCTTTCATCAAAAAGCTGCCTCATCCGTCCTAAGTCTAATCTAATAGTTTTTGATAAAATCTTTCCCATGCCGCATTGCTTTATTTCCAACATCTAATAATAATTGTAGCCATGTCTAAAATAACAATAATAAGCACAAACCTTTTTTATGGCAACAAGATGTGGTACTGAAAGAAAAAGAAAACAGTAATTCATTTAACTCGTTTTTTTCACGCCGGCAAAACCATTTCACCATATATATAGCAAGGTAACGTATAATTGGATAATGGCGACTCCAATACGAGCTGTCTTCCTGTAATTATTATTTATCATTGTTACATGCAGAACGCACGCCAGCCGGAGGGAGGTTCAGCTGCATGCACCGGAGGAAGCGAAGCGCGAAGGACGCGTGAAAGACGGAAACGAGGAACAAGTAGGTAACATGTCAGTCAAGACAGGAATTATACTTCTTCTGGCGCGTTTGGGAGAAATTATGATAGTGAATTTTTAAGATGAGCGTGGACACCAATACCGAAACACCAACAGGTGGGAGATTGTCATTTCTGACTACTAGTTATCACAATTGACATTCTTTTATACTTTCTTTCCTATTGGAACAATCCATGCACGAGAGGTCATGCTGCTTAAAATCCATTGATTTATAGATTTCCGTAGCCAAATGGCAAAAAGTGAAACTCGTAATGTCTGTCTACCTGTCTGTATGTCATATACGTTTTACTCAGATTATTGATACTGTATGTTTGTAATTTGAATTAAATTCACCTATTGATACGTTTCATGAACCGTTACAAATTAACGTGGTAGGACTTTGAAAAATAAATAAGGGTTGTACTCCCATACATGTAACTGAGGTATAAACATTAAAAAAAATTTAGCAACATAACAAACATAAAATTTATAGGGCAAGTGAGTTAGAGGTTCAGTTCTAGATTAAATACTGTAGTTATTTACTCAACTGTTGGAACCAACAGGACGAAAGTAGACAGACAATGGCTCATGCGATGCGGAAACATAAGTATTGCAAAAGTTATAAACAAAAAGAGCCAAAGTGCCTCACTTTTGTTTTTGGCCGATATCTTTAATATTTAAGAATTGACCATTTTAAGTGTATACTTATATTACACATGTTTGTTACAGGCTGATGTAAGTTTGTCTTCGCAATACGAGCCGAAATATATACAAATAACTATCCCAGATCATATGTAACGGCATAGTGTATATTATGATTTAAGTTTCATCTGCATCTTAAGCAATAGGCGTTTAGAGTTACAACGTTCTAGTACTTGGCCAGTGGTCTAGAATTTATTTATTAGATTCCTGATCGCTTGGCTTGATATTTAAGATCTGACTTAATGTGGTCTTGGAGGAAACATATTAAACAACTTAAATCATAGTTATAGAGTTTAGATCGTTACATTTCAGGTTATCTGTGGTAGATCAATTTTCTTCTTGCTGTCAAAATATTTTTTTCCGTCCGTGGGTCTTCTTCACTGGCCTGGGAGGGGGAGGGGGGGTCTGCGAGGATTGCGGGTTTCGAGGCGAGCCTCATGACCCGGGCGGGATACGAGTTCACGCAGGTACAGCCGCCCGTCTGGTGTTCGTGGGTGTAGCGGGGCCAGATCTCAAACTCACCGACAGACTCGATCCGCAGGTCTCGCGCGATCACGTCGTTCCGGGCGTAGCGGCCAGCTCTCGTGATTACTCGCAGGGATATGTTTCTGCTTGCAAGCGCATCTTCTGGCTCGGGGAGGTGAGCGCGTACCATGCCGGCGCAGCGAAGTGAGTCGCAATCAGAAGTACGTCGTGTATATCTCCAGTTTCGTTGCTTAGTGGAAGCTCGGATGCGAGCACTGGTCGCAGTAAGGCGCGGTCTGCCCTCGCCTGGTTAATCATTAGATCAACCTGCGAGCCCATCCAGAGCGTGCGATCAATGCTACACCCGAGGTACACGACCGGGGACCTCCAAGACAACCTCCCGTTCACTCAACTTCAACCGCCCCGGCATGTTGCGCCACGTGCTGACAAATAGGGATGCTGTTTTCTCCACGTTGAAAGACATCCTCCATTTATCGAGCCACTCCGACATTCGATCCAGCAAACAGCGCGAGCAAGACATCCGTTTTGCCCTCTCCCGTAGGGTTGGTGAACGCCGGAGTGCCGTTGGTGTAGGCCGCGTAGAGGCAAAGGGAGAGGCAACTTGCCCTACGGCACTCCAGCATGTATAGCCCGCAGGGAGGAATATCGCCCCTCCACCGCTACCCGGAAGGTTCCGGAAGGTTCTCACTTTCAAGAACGACTCCACTAGTCGCACGAAAGCAAGCGGGATGCCGGCGTCCATCAACTTCACCAGGAGCCACACCCGATTGAAGGCCTTCTCCATGTCGAGAAAGACTCCGACCGAGTGTCTCCCCTTGTACATCTCCATGGCCAAGTGGTGGAGCACCTGTGCCAGCTGCACTGTGGTCGAGTGACCGCTCCGGAAACCGAACTGCTCGTCACTTATTGGGACGTACAGCTTCAATCTTCGGAGCAATAGCCGCTCTAACAACTTGGCCACAGTAGCGTGATCGGCCGGTAGCTTCCTGTCCTCAAAAAAAAAAAAAAGTCCCGAAACTTGCCCGGCTTTGCGAGGACGACGATTCTCCCTTTCTTCCAGATATCCGGAAAGTGGGACGTGCGTTAGCTATCCTGGTGAGAGCGACGGCTGTGTGCCACGGCATCATCACCAGTGCTGTGGGAGGGATATTGTCGGGGCCTGGTGCTTTGCGCCTCGAGAGGCGAAGGGCGACCTTCCGCAGCTCATCGTGGGAGATAAAGTCCCCCCCCCCGCGCTCAGCGGCGAAGGCGAGCTCGAAAGGAGCTCTTAGACGCGGCCTTCTACGTACTCATGGTGCTTGGCGGCGACTGGTGCTGCAGGGTGTGGTGTGAATTGTGTTTGTAGGTAGCTGGCGTGCATGTCTGCTCGTGTCTGGGCGTTGTAGTGGCGGTGGCCGTTTGGGTCGGTGAGTAGGCTGATCGTGGTCTTCGACCTGGTGAGTTGTCTATTCAGGGTATGGAGGGATGTGTCGTCCGCGCCAGTTTGAGCGATGGTTCGCTCCCAGCTGGCTCCCCGACAGTCCTTCGCCCTTGCAGAGACGTCCTCAGCAAGTCGATTTAGATCTATTCCGGACCGCGTTATGAACAAGGACGAGAGGGCTGGGGCGCAAGCGGGACGGCGCTATCACTCTCTCACCTTTCGGCAAGAGAGAGACAGCATGCAATACCGAGTGCGAGGGAATGGAGCGAGCCGCCATTTTTTTTAGTGTACATACTTTAGCCTATTCATAAATACTCTTACAATTAAAAATAAAAATATATTACATTTGAATTTGGAATCCGTAATTTTTATATGATTTATCATTGTGTCTTCTCATTATGGCACCAATACATTGTAAAAAATTTTGCGATATCAAAAGGCAATGAGGTGATTAAGAGAACAGAATCGCTGCGATTGCATTACACAAAATAATGTACTCGCCATACACTTGGTATTAGTGAAATATTTGTGTATGGGGCTATTAATAGGTACAATGAGACTTCCTCTGTTGGGACAGAGAAAGACCTGGCCATCCACGTAGTGTTCGTATGAAAAAGATGGGCAAGCCAGTAAGGGAAATAATTCGAAAAATCATGTCTGAAAGCAAAATATTTTATCTCGAATAGCACATGTCGCGTATTTTAAGAGATGACTTAGGGCTTACAGCTTATAAGAAACGCACTAGTCATTTATTAACTGAGAAATTCGAGATAAGTAGGGTGGTAAACTCACGAATGAGAAAATGTTTAGAATTGAGCAACATTTTAACAAACAAAACGTCCGTATTTATGCTTAAATTTCTAAACAAGCTTCCCAATTAGTCGACAGAGTGCAACGTGGGCATTATGCGACTTCAGTGATAGTTTGGTGGGGTGTTAGCTATAAAGGAGTGACTGAGCCATGTTTTTATATAATTTGGAGTTCCTAAAACAATTCATACGATTGTCAGTGAAGAATTTCCCCATGGAAAGAGTGCGTGCTTCTATTGAGAACTAGCCGCAGCGTTTAAAGGAACGTATTGCAGCCAATGGAGACCACTTCGAATAAGCTTTTTATATTTTATTTTTAATTGTTTTATATTTGTGTATTAAATGTGTTTCACACTGTGAAAGTAATAAACGTTATTGCAATTAACTTTTTTTTCTTGATTACAATATTTATGGCAGGATTAGGTATCCTCAAATATGATAATCACGTGTGAAGTTGCTTATCTCAGGAAGTACAGGCCCGAATTGGAAAATTCATTTTGCGTTTGATAGTCCAGTTATCGAGAAAGGCTATCCATCGGCTATGAAACACGAAGCTTCGACTAGTAGGAATAGAGTTACATGGGCGAAACCACGGGGTGATGCTAGTAATATATATAATACGAGAAATATACCGATAGTCTATTCTAAATTTAATAATTATATGTATAAGCAAGTAAGTACTATCTATAATGTAATTAATTATGTAATTATATAACTGTAATGTAAGCTGACGGAATAGTAAAATCACAGTAGACAAAAGGTCAATTGTAGAAGATAGCCACGGGTTTGTATTTCAGCGAGGGTTCAGAGACGAGGGCCTAGTGTTGCCATCCGTCCGGGTTTTCCCGGATTTGTCAGTCTAGAGGTGGTCCGGGCGGGGTTTTATTTGTAGTCGGGATCTTGAGTCTATTTTTGGGAGATTGCAACACTGTGCATAATGAGAACGTCAAAACAATACTTTAACTAGTTACACAAGAATGAGCGAAAGTAAGAAACTTATTTAAAACAGTAACAGTTCTCTCAATTATCAAAATATAATTTTAAAAACTTATGATTGTATTGATTTTATAAATTTATTTTAAGCAAGGAAGATATTCCAAATACTATTGGAAGGAGCAACAAATTCACAAACTTCGAAAAGTAAAACAGGCGAAACAGATCGTGCAGAAAAATAAATGTCTAATTATTATTAGTTTATTAGAACTTTATGTACATTTATTTTATTTGGATGGACAATCTTAAGCTTTTTATTGCTAAGAGTCTCTTAAAAGACTAATATCTAAATAATTTTATTTTGTTATAAAAGTCTGATATTGTTTTCTTTTTCTAAGAATTGTTAACTTTAAGAACATTCTATTTTGTTTTTAATGTCAAAGTGATCAAAACGTTTTCTTAGCTAACCAACAAAAAATATTTTTTAAACTCTTCGTCCTGATTGACAGATTTTTGTGACGACAACGTCTACGTGAGGAAGAATCTGGCAGTTTCCTGTTTGCTGGTGGAAATCTTATTACTCTTTAAGTGCGCCAAAGCTCCTTTGCACTGGCAATATACCGAATGTATTTCTTTAGCTTTAATTGGAATATAATTGCCCAAGCAAATGCCATTATCTCTTTGACTCATAGGTTTTTACAAACAACTCATTTTAACGGTCTTGTGTGACGTGGACGAATGCAAGATGTTTGTTCCTTGTGTCACTTTTATCCTACGTGCTATGGAGTTTTTATGTTCGACTGTTTTTTTAATAATCATCATCAACAGGACACCGTCTGCAGCTGGGCTTAGGCTTCCCATAGAGCACCATACGTCACGTTACGACGTATTTGCATCTAGCGGCTCCCCGCCAACGTTATAAAGTACATTTTTTACATTTTAACCCGTGCTGCCTCCAGATGTTGACATATACATGATACGTGTTGTACATGGAACATGTGTTTTGACGACCGGCTGGCTCAGTTGGTAACGTTGCGGGTTCGAATCCCGCCTTTCTTTTTTGTTGACGTAGGGAAACGCATTTACGTGCCCTCGTTGTCCGGGGGCGGGAGGTCCAGTGGTGTGTGGGGCTCGCGGCACATTATAGTGCCGAATACCCACAAAAACCACCGCGAGTGCCGTGGGTGCCGCCTTTGGTGAGGTGCCCCGGAACAACAAATCATCAGGGCACCTGGACGGCTATTCAGCCCGCTAAGGTACCGAGTCCAGCTCCATAGATGGTGTGTCACGCACTACAGAACAACCCCACCAAATTTGGGACACTGCAATGGGGCGCAAAAGCGCCTCCTCCTGTTGCTCTCTGGTCCCCTCTTCTTATAAGAGGGGTACAAAGAGCGATCCTCCGACCGCTCTTTACCTGAGGGGGCTTATAATATTAAAAAATCTTGTAAGAGAGCTCCACTTTCACGACAAGGCTTATATCATGGTGAGGGTTCGAGTCCCGCCTAGGTCATGGATTATACATGTATTATATGTATTTATATAATAAAAATCCTTAATATATAAAATGTCTTAAATTTATAACAATATTAAATATATTTCCGTTGTCTAGTACCTGTAACACAAGTCCTTACGGTACTTAACACAGGGCTAGGGTCACGTGCTGTGGTAAGTCCACAGATATCATATTATTATCATTATGTTATGCATTTAGGACATGCATATATTTAGCCTGTCGATGGAAGTATTTCAGATATATCGACCACCCGACATCGTCAATCATAATTTAAGGAACGTCTACAATTGGTATGCGGTGAAGGGGCTGCAGTTGGCTGCAGGTTTATTCTAGGCCTTGGCGTCTCGATTATACTGATGATATAAGCAGGCACTGACCTACCCGAAATGTACCATCATCATCAACATAATTAATGACGGTTTCAATCAAAAATACGGCTGATCACTAGACGTATCTACGCACTTTAATATTTCCATCATGAATTGAAACATGAGAGACTAAGTATTGCTTTTTTCTATATTTTTTCACAGATCTACGTAGGTGTAATGTACACTTTTTTTAAATCTTCACGGGTAAATCATTTACGCGCAGTTATGAGCCCTGGATGGGACCTGATGACTGTGTCATGTGTGGGACTAGTGGATGGCCGAATATCCACTAAAACATCGTGGAAGTTCACTCATCAACCGCCTATAGTGAGGTTCCCCTGATATCTCGACAATAGTGGCTACAATATACAAACCTTAATCGCAATACTCATACGGGTACCCGTTATGAGTTCTGATGAGTATGAGTGAGTTGTTACCCGTCTTGGATGTCTTAATCTGTTCACGACGTAGGTAATACTTATACACGAATGATAGATGCCATGACCGTAAGGTACAAACTATACATGAATTTGAGTAAAAAATAATATGCAACAACTAACAATTACTTACTTAGTACACGTGGAGGTTCATTATTACAGGGTAATAACACTTAGCTCACAACATTCATTATTTTAGGTGAAGGTGTTATAGCCAACCTTTGCTAAAAGGACTATTTAAGATTCCGCACCTCAAAAGAACGAAAAGAGAGAGAGAGAGAGAGAGAGAGAGAGAGAATAGAAAGAAGCGTAATGTGTGATTTTCCGGTAGCTCGTGGAGGGGGAGGGAAGAAGGTGGGTAAAATTCGTAATCCCCATCCGGATGTTTGCGGGCGTTGGTAGTCGTCAAAAGTCTACAAATGTTAAGTTACCCTGTATTAAAACAGCTTTGCATGTCCTAGCGATGCGCGACCTTGTGAAATTTCTACTACTATATTCATTAAAAAAATTCGCGCAAAGCCGTGGCAGGTACTAGTTATTAATATGTAATGATAGGTACAAACTACAAAGGTAACAAAAAAAATCATAATTTTATTGTTTAGCAAAATTCATTGTCTCCGGTGTAGTAAACAATGGTGGTTAGGAAAAAACTGCGTCGAGGTAATTTTAAGAAACCTTGGCCTCGACGCCATTTTCTATGTAACTCGTACCTATGTTACCTACATAGTATCATTAATGCATCGTAATAATGACAATGTTGTCCTAATCTAGTTTAGGCCACAACGGCTGACTCTAGAGAGAAGATGCATCTGCGCAGGACATTCTACTGCACAAGAGATTGTGCATTCCAGGTGCACTCCCTGTTCCCTCGTTCTCTTGTCGGAATTCAGTCCGATACGGGGTTTGAACTCGGAACCTCACGTCTTTGGTGGAACATGCTTACCACGAGGCAGTCGGCATCAATAAGGCATAAAATGTATGTGTTATGCCTCGATGAAGTAATTAGAAAATTAACAAATATATTACCTGGACTCTTAGACTCTCGAGAATAATGGCTAAGTGCTAATTAACTTTGTCAATGTATGATTTATGGGAGACTGGGACCAATCGGGTCGTTTTCATGACTACCAACGCCAATAGATATCCCCAAAATGCAGATGTGTTACCCTTCCCTCTGTGCATGGCCACGGAACGAGAGATACCTCCCCCGTCAATTAGGCTGCATTGTCACATGACAGTACCCCCTTATCAATTGTTTTGGGTTTCTGCGAGTTTTTGTTGCATTAAAGCTAACAGACAGTCCAATAGCCTCACTTTGAATATTATCGCCATTGGCAATTTTTATCTAAGTTGGTGCCACTGTTGGTTTTTGCCGGCTCGGTCAGTTGGGGACTACTTCTTGCTCCCATAATAGCTGCGTAAAGTGGTCGATAGTATATCCACGTCACATTCCTACCTGATGTACTGTTATGTCTATAAAAAGCCTCCCAGTCATGCCAGCCCAATTCGGCTGCAATGCAGAGCGATAACCACTTACAAAAGGGTCCCGACTCTCGGAAATAGTTATTACTCTTGGTGGCGCTAATGCCCACACCCCTACAGTTCGTCGGATATATCGAAGAATTTTTGTCTTCTGGTTTTAGGTAGACGAAAGGGGGACAGACTCCCTCTTTTCCCGCAGATGGGAAGAGATGTACCGGAGTGTTTCGTGGGTATATGGGACTACTCTATTTTGATAATTTGCGGCGGGGTTTCATTTGAAATATGTAATCAGCAAAAGCCGTGATCATGATTAATTTATTATTAATAGAGCTCTCTAAAATTGCGTTTATATTATTTCTACTTTTATCTAAGGTCTGACGATCGCTTTAGCCCTCTAGACATCCCAGATACCTGAAGCGAGTAGCTGTTACTTCTCGGCAGTACTACGTGTGCGGAACCACGTCCCTCCAGCATAAGACACGTAATAACAAGGTTACAGTTGTAATTGCGTTGCAGATCCAGTTGATAGGCGGGCATGTGGTATGTGGCATGTGGCTTGTGCAATAGTACTTGTACTGTTGTTTCAGTTTCCCAAAAGTTTTCTCAGATCTATTTGTAGGTTTCCGTACGATATGAGGAATTTTATTTAATAATTTACAATGAAAAAAGGCGTAGTGAATTTACTTACAATACAATTAATAGAAAAAGTGTCAAGTTGTCTAGCCTACTCAAGCAAGTTTACGCATCTTAGATATATATTTTACGCTTAAGAATAAAACGGTAGACGCCACGTCATGACAGTTGCCCCTAGCATGCTTACTGCTTCTCATTCTACAAATTAGTAGGCATTCAGGATGAGCGTTGCTTAGTGTTCACTAACTCCCCAGCGATAAAGTTAACTTTTAACGAGTGGAAAGCCCCTCGGGTCCCATTTCAGCTGAGCTATAACGGAGATGGTTATGTCGATCTTGGACCGACAAAAATAACACGGTATTCATCCTTAGGTAGTGGCGAGGGGCCGGGTATACCCTAGAAATGACAATCCCTGCAAACCTCAGGAAGCTATGACCGATCGTTACCCAACAGGCGCTCATGCCAAGAGTCGCGCCTTTGACTAAAAAGACGCGCGGAACATGTTACACTACCTTCTCAACCTTCTCCTGCTAGAGCATCGGTCCCATCCAGCGCACCAAGACTAGCGCTCATGGGAGCCGGAGGTCGTTGACTAAACGGGATCTACTATTGTAATTCCCAAAAAGTACATGAATACCTATATCTTCCATTTTGTGTGTGGGTCTTCTAATACCCCAGTATTCTTGACAAAAGTGTATTTTCTTTTTGTGGAGTTGTTCATGTAGAACTTTACCTAAAATACTATTTAAATACCTCTACTAAAACACAAAAGAAATATATTAAACAATGTGATTTTTTCACGTTGTTTCATTTTTTTTCATTGTATGTCATTGTCTTAAGAAAATAAACATGATACAACTAACACGACAGGGCTCTTACCAACACAACATGTTTACTTGTTGGTGAAGACCAGCGCTATGTGAATATTTGTTAACTTATGTATAGATAATAACATACACAAATAATAAACTTTGTATGGAATATACAGAGGACGGAAGTGTTGGAAAGTAAGTATTAAATTTGCCATTGAATTGCCCGTATAGGGTTTACAAATTACTTAAGCAAAATTTTTTTTATTATATCACCATTACCTACGTCGTCCAAAAAATAAACGCTTACAAATCACGCTGTCTATGGTGTACTTATATTGCAAATTTGTCACATACTTAATATCCTTGCAATGACAGAAGCAGTGGGTACATTAATGTTATAAATGTGATAATTTATTTTCATTTAATACAATTAAATATTACAATTGACATGAATTATAGCAGTCGTAGGTACATTTGTAACTTTTAATTTTTATTGCTCCTACACATAATATTTTTTGTGTTTTTTAATTAAATAATTTTGTGATTCTTTCTATAAAATCTAACAATAGTTTAATCACAGCGTAAAGAAATTTTAGCTAAGTAGTGTTTCTTTATACTATTTATTTATGTCTGAAATTAACATTTCGTATAATTAAATTATAAATAAACTAAACCTTACCAGACAAATACAATAATCCTTTATAGTAATCCTTAGTGCATAAAACGTAACACGCTGCAAAATATTAATAAACACTGGCCAAAATGATTTGAACGATTTTACTATAAATTGTCATATTTAAAAAACTATTAATTTGTTTTGAAAAGAATCGAATCACGTCGAAAATGCGCGCGCGCTTATGGTATCGATGGCGTTGACTGAATCAACTTATCGCTGCTCGTAATTCGTACCGGCCGCGACAGCGCTCGCGTTTAATTTACTTCGAAGTTAAGTAAGTACCTACAGCAACTAACAAGTCGATTTTTCATGGTCGCTTTTTACCTGTGTGACTTGTAAGTTGTAACTTGTATCACGAAAACAGAAGGTTTTTTTTTCGTCACTATAACCTGCACTTTTACTTTCATCATTTCCTGCATTGCTTCGTTATACTTGTACCGTGTACCTATGAATAGCCATTAGTTATATTATGAAATGATAATTATAAAAATAGGTACAGATGTATGTACAGACCTACCCTGAGAATATAATCTGTACAAACTTTGTACTATAAAGTGAAACTTTAGGATATATAATTTGATGATAGTGTTTGTTGTAAGATTCGCCCTTAGGGACAGGTTAAGATCTGACCATACCGCCCCGTCCTTAGTAATTTATTTTTCTTTAGTTGTTTTATAACCATATATAAAAAAGTGGCGAACTAAAGATATACCATCTTTAGTTCGCCACTTTTTTTTCCTCTCATGTAAATTTGATCTAATTCGATACTTAAGCCCTGTAACCCCACAGACTAAGTAAAGAACAACCTTCTTATTTCTTTATCTTTTTATTCTGCAGATAACCCACACCATGATAATGAGCGAATGAAATATAAAAAAAATACAGTAGAAACAAATAATAACTAAAACAAGCTTAAATATAACATTCATGTGCACAAAATGCGATCATGTTGCTTGCAGAGCGATATCTTCCTGACAACTTTAGTGTGCATAAAGGAAGAAGTAGTCTTATCAAGGGTCCTACCTTGATAAGACTACTTCTTCCTAATGGACAAGCCAAGCATACAAACAATTTGATTATTAGTTGCAAACACATATATACCATTAAATTATACATACATAATACAAGTAAATAAAAGAATTTAATAAATATGTTACAATAACGATATTAAAAAGTAATTATATTATAATATTTAACTAATAATACAGAAATAGCAATCTAGTACCTAAAAACGATAGCGTCAGCACTGTTCATCTATATACTTTTTAAAATTTAACTAAATTTTAAAAAGTATATAGATTTTTAACACTTATAATGGCTAGAGGTAATGCATTCCACATTGGGATGGCTCTCACTGTAAACGATACATTTACTGTGGTGGTGAGGTATATACAAGAGTAAATTATGTGAGAAACGAAGCTCTTTGTACGCTACAGAACGATATTTATGTTTAGGTATAAGGGAATCTTGGGATCATATAAATCCGAATACGATAAAGAGCCGATAGTGTTCTAGCATTCCGGCGAAATCGTACAAGCAGTCAATTCAAATATGAAACGAATAGAAGGTTTCTGGAGGCGCTCAAGCTTATTCAGCTGTTCTTCATTTAAATTAGTAGGACACGTGTTGGCGTAGTCGAGAATGGGGAGAAATAATGAATTAGCGATGGAAGTTTCTGTCGGAATGGGAAGCACATTGGAGACGTGTTAGAGTACCATGTAGCATATATTATAGGTATTTATCAAATAGTTAGGTAGGTAACTTACACTTACTAAATTTGGTCAAAAAGGGTCTTTCGTCAAGACTATCATTTTGTATTTTAATTATGTAATTTATTATACTCTATACAGTTCTATACAATATGATTGTAGACAATTATCAAAAATATAGATAACGGTGTATATACTCATTGATACATAAAAAACATGTTCTATGCAATTTTAATTCGTATTTAAAATACGTTTTAATTTGATGATTGATTTAACTTAATTAATCTTACGTTTTCAAATTTTCATATTGAATGTTTGTGCTAAAAGGCGTAACATGTCTTGCCAGAACTGTCTCGGCTCGAAAGTAAGTTGTGCAACTTAATTAAAAGCTATAAGTAGCATAATGCTTATGACAACAGTACATATAGTTATGATATCAGTATAAAGTTTTCTTTATGTTATACCTGCAAACGTTATATAATAAATACGTTAATATATAATAAATACGTTAATTTGAAATAATGTCGTCCTTTATTTTAAGTATTGAACAAATGGATGAATTTGATATTTTTTACAGTTGAAAATTATATAGAGAATATTGACAGAAAGCTAATACATATGATATGCAGATTTTATTATTTTAAATAAATAAAGCGATTCACACTACGACGCCCGTACGATGTATGATAGGTATATTTATTGTTAGTAGTGGTTGCTCAGGGATCCAAATACGATCATAATTATAAAAAAAATATTGGACTTCGAATATGCTGTGCCTTTAACCTTTTTATAGGTATATATTAACCGTTTTATCTATTTTTAAAAACACAATATCGTACGTCACAATGTTTGACTGTCACAAATTGTGTATGTATGTATAACACTACCAAACTCGAAGTTGCTAGGTACAGTTGCACTACTTACAGTCACTAGGTATAGGTTATGTTATGCACACAAAGAAGTGTCACTAATCTGCCGTTACTGGTACCGTACATCGATCGTTAATGTTGTTTAATAGGTTACTGCTATATCTATCTTCTTTTTTATACACAAAACAGTCCCCAAAACTGTATGTCTGTATGTGAACGATTTTCTCAAAATCCACTGAAAAGATTTTCATGCGGTATTCGCCCATGGATAGAGCTGTTCCCGAGGAAGGTTTTAGTGTGTGAGTAGAAGATTTTGCCTCTGTTATTCACCGGATCGCTAGTGATGTGACATTAGCGAATTTGCCATCTGTAATGAAACGGTTGAGTTACGACGCGGAACAGCCGCCGGCCGGAAGTATTGGCTCAATATTCTACGTAACGCGGTACAACTGTTGCTCAAGTAGACGAAGAACTAGAGTAACTTCTTGCACCTCCTTTCCATACGAGCACACGTTTCATAATTCCGCTGCATTTGAAGAGGGGTAGTTCTCTTAATAATATACTCATGTGTGAGTGAACATACTTTATTGTGTACACAACAAATATACGATCAATGAAATATAACAAAGCAGTAGGTTACTATACGACACATACTCACATAAAAGGCGTTTTATTGCTTAGTAAGCAATTTTTTTTCCAGACAACCTTGTGTGTGAAAGCGTACAAAAAAAACAGCACGTCAGAAGTAGTTTAGGGACAGGTAGTGCTATACTGCGTAGGACGAACGGGGATGTATCCCTCACTCACATAACACCGGCGTAGAGTGGCAGCTTCAGTGTCGCGTTTCGTGCGGTTCGTGAGTAGCCGCTGGCCCATTGGAGGGGGGATAAGTAGGGCAACGCATCGGCATAGTAATTATGTGGAAGTTCATGGTGAAAACAACCAAAGAAAAAAATAAAATTTAAAGACAACATTAATAAGTCATCATCAAAGTCTAGTTAAGTAGTTAATTACAGACACAATTTCGATGTTTTGTTCAATTTATTTTAAGTTATTTTTATATTTTACTAAGGACTTAGGTCTTTCAACATACTTAGGCTATCAATTGTATTATTAAGGTACATAATTTAGGTAACTACACACACCGAATACGTCGTCTGCTTACACTATATTTTCATCTATATCTAAGTTTTTAAGTTTTTTATAGCATAGAGGGACAAACGGGAAATAGGAGCCATTTGGTGACTACTGATGTCCATTAACTTCCACAAGAAAATTCATGTACCTTTTTATATACTTAGAATCGGAATAGAATCGAGTACTGAATACGCTCTGTGATTTTGTACGATGGGTTAGAAACACCTGTATATTTAGGTACCAAACATCTGTCTGATACCGCAATAAAGTTCGCATTAATTAGTTAGTAAATACACTAGAATTTACATGAGATAGGAAGGAATTTTGCAAGGAATAAATAATGTAACTTTAGATAGGTAAGGCGGGTGTGAAGCTCGTCTCAGGGAAACGTATCAAGAAAAGGATAACATTGTGTTATTTTGGTCAATACTATACAGTATGAACATATGTTCTATCCTGAGTATATAAGTAATCTTACAGTTTACATTAAAATAAAAGGGCTTCTGGGGGTAAAGGGTGTGTTCAGGGTTTAGTTAGACTTTCATATACATTTGTTTCAATTGGTCTTCCCACATTCACAATCCAGGACAGACTTGAAATACTACAAGAACAACAATGGAGTTTTTGTTATTGGTTAGTAAATAGGTGAGGGTATGAAGTCTTATCTGGTAGACTCCCGGCTGCAACTTGGATGGTCCTTTATATATATAATTATGGTTTGTTTTCCTTCATTGTGTTGATTGTCCTTATTCCTCACATTCAATATATTTGAATAACATAGTGTATAATAAAAGGAAAAATAATAGTTAAAAGGAGTAGAGCTCTGAAAATGAACACACTACCAATAACATTAACATTCTCTTGGCTGCATGAGCCAACTAAAATCAGGCAATATGTTAACTCTGTTAGAACCAAATAGAATTTAAGATCAAAACAACAATCAAACATGGCGTCGGTAAGAAATCATGAACTCACCCTTTTAATGAAATATTAATTCGTGCATTGTGACACGAATATGTAGGTTCTTGGCGGAAGAGAAAAAACTATTTAATTATAGTTTGGCGATGGCAGATAGCGTCAGCTATCGCAATTATATCCATCCTCGCCATCGCCAAAAGGAAAAAGAGTGACATTTCTTCAACACAGAGCACATTAAGCCTTACAGTCAAGGATGACAGATGTACTTTTTTCTTATAAAATATTTGTGTGTAATAATGTGAAAACATTACATAATTGTTACAGTAACACCAACATACCTAAAGTGTCCCAACTCACAACTACTATGGTATGTACAATCAACACTATTTGCGAATTCTATCAAACATTTCTTAAGCTAAGCTCCTTAATGTTACCTCACAGTATACAGGTATTGAACACGTATTGAAAGTGAAGAGCCTTTGTATTGCAAACCTGCAAAACTTGATCTACGATAACATGAGACCTCTAGGGGTCATGCATAGTGTAACAATATTTATGTCTTGAAACGGAACTTTCAAATCAGTTGGAGGAGGAAAGGAGGGCAACGCATCGGCATAATAATTGTGCGGATGTTCATCCTTATACTATAGAAGAAAAGATCTTCTGTATTATAGAGTAATATGTCCTGGCTGTATTATAAAGAAGTATTATGAAGTAGCATTATAAAATAGTCAGCTGTCAGAGTGATTGATCAATTCTCCGCTATATATTTTGTCTCTCACAGCTGGTTCAAGTCTGATGTTAAAACTGTGATCTTACCAGGCAAATATTTTAAATTCAATGCAAGCCGTTTATAGTATTTCCAAAATAAGAATGAAATCGTCTTTTGGTAAACTGTTCTATCTACATAATTAACTTGCTTATAATATATAAACATGTTTTATTTTTTTTAAATACTGAGGATCGCGCAAGTTTTAACACAGTTCTGTTGATTTACGTGAATGTTACTCATTACAAAAAGAAAAAACGGAACAACTAAATAATTATAATTCTTCGGGTATTTTTTGATAACTTGTGACATGTGGACATCTGTCATCTCAGTCCACCTGTGGTTGCTGTAAAGCTTCTGAAACGTCGGGCTAAATAAATAATCACACAAATCGCGATAAAATCGGTACAAATAGTTTCATCGTAATTAAAACCATGTATGTATAAGACCAATTGATATGACTTACCCAAGGCCACTGTATAAACAAAAGAAAGCGGCTGGAGGTCCACAGTGGCACGCAATTGAAAACAATCTTGCGCAAGATTATTTTTAAATATTTTTCAAAATATTCTGGTGAAATAATTGATTTTTGTGCACTATGCATGGCACTACCTCCTCTTATTTTATTGCGCGTGGTCTCGACACAGATTGTTATTTCTTTGATCGGTCTCAGTGTGAAGGGCTTGCGTTACCAAATTATAATCGTATAACAACCTTATGCAACAAGACATTCTAAAGCAACTTGCCACAAGATCAAATGTCGTAACTCAAACTAATTCTCAGACCATTTTGCCATGAGTCTATAGGGCAAAGGGCTAAGCAACCCAGAGGCGTCCCTACTTAAGAGATAGTGTCTATCTAAGTACTAGACCAGAACTATCTAGTTTGTTTTTTTCTTAAACCATTACGTTTGTTTACACATGTTATTTCACACTTCACGTATGACATAGACCAGTTATCATCGGATTTATTTCCCCCCCCCTCCCCCCAGCATGGTGTGCTTCTAAAATGTCTTAGTAAAATAAACGTAACAAATCAAAATATAGTTTAGTGCACCCTTACCTTTCACAGAAGACTGAAACTTTTTTAATTTATATATTATTCCTATAGGTGTGTGTGTGTTTGTGTGAATTCACTAAAATGTATTTGAGACAAATTAGATTTAAAGAGAGAATTTGTGTTTTTACGGATGCATCTATTTAATGAATCTCCCTGGAGTTACTCGCGTCTATTACTGGTGGCAATTAGATACTCCTGGGATACGTTCGCGGCACATTCTTTGAAAACCCCTGCCCTATAGTTGTAGCCTGTTGGCCTAACAGCTCCAGGTTCTAGCGATTCCTTTTAAAGCTACACCCGGTCATTCAATCTTCACAACACCCGATCATTTGGGTTAAGAGTACTGTGCGTGTGGTAATATTTGTGGATCCATAAAACGTGGCCGACCCACAAGTTATGATAATATTTAAAATGTTTTACAACACGTAAAATTTCCTACCTTAAGCCGATTGCTATATATCGTTTTGTTCTGTAAGTGCCAAGTAAACATTGTGGACCAAGAGGCAGCGTGAAAAGCCCAACAGTCTACGGAGAGCATGAGATGAGCAGTCTAGAATCTGTTAAGCTCAGTTTTCTATCATAAAGTTTCATGATTTTATTTTTAGTTTATTGCGGCATCATACATGTCATGGTCGTAGGGTTGAAGGGCATCGAGTGTCAGAGGTGTTAGCACATAGGTAAGATTAGCTAGACTACTATGGTCCCTATACAGAGTGTTTTGTAAGACACTGTACACTGTGTACGATTGATTTACAAAAATACCAAGATACACAGTCAGCGTTTCAAAACGTCCGTATAAAAGATGTGCAATTGTATTGACAATTTTGCACATCTTATATTTTACGACGTTTTTGTTATGCACTTTGTAAAAACAAATTAAAATCATGCGTGTCATCATTGTCTTGGCAAAAGTATATGTTTAAATTATGCTCTTCTTTCAAATAGTTCAAACCTTTCAAACCTTTGTTAAAAACTAATTTTAAGTCGTAATGTTGAATTTGCAAAAAAATATATGTTTATCACGGATGCTTGAGAATGACAGTTGAGTATAAAATCATGTATCTTTTATTTTTGTAAGTCAATGCTGTGTACTGTAATAAGTTCCATACTATATGTCAAAATCCCATCTTGAGTCTCATCACTGTGTTCTTCCAAATGCATGGCTTTATAATATTGTAAAGACCGTAAATGGTTAATGTATCGCAATAGATTCTAATGATTCTATTTTAAAGGCGTTCCTTTAAGAATTCCGAGTATTGGCTCCGACTACCGACTTTTGAGGTACAATTTAATCCTAAAAGTGGCGCAAAACCAAATTGAATATACGAATAATATGCATTACTTAAAATGTAACAGCTATCATTGTGTATTCAGGATTGGTACCTACGAGTTAGCAAAGCGGTTACTTAAATCCGTCGTATTCGTGCAACTAAAATGTCGCAACCTGACGAAGTGGTTGTAAATTATTACCGAATATTGTAAGAAAACCTCTTGGATACTTAAGAAATTACTTTATTATAATTTAATGCGGGAGTAACTTGACTACACGAGCCTATTTAAACTGTGTGGATCGCCAATGTCAAGAGATTTTCTTTAGATAAAACCGTTACTCTTTTTCATAATTCGATTGTAGACCAGATGATTGATACAAGATGAAAATTAAATAGAACGAATATATGTTATAACAGTTTGAAAATTTGAAGAACCAAAGAAACAAAAATCTATTATTTCACCAGAATATTTTGAAAAATATTTAAAAATAATCTTGCGCAAGATTGTTTTCAATTGCGTGCCACTGTGGACCTCCAGCCGCTTTCTTTTGTTTATACAGTGGCCTTGGGTAAGTCATATCAATTGGTCTTATACATACATGGTTTTAATTACGATGAAACTATTTGTACCGATTTTATCGCGATTTGTGTGATTATTTATGTAGCCCGACGTTTCAGAAGCGTTACAGCAACCACAGGTGGACTGAGATATACCCGAAGAATTATAATTATTTAGTTGTTCCGTTTTTTTTTTTTTGTAATGAGTAACATTCACGTAAATCAACAGAACTGTGTTAAAACTTGCGCGATCCTCAGTATTTACAAAAAATAAAACATGTTTATATATTATTAGCAAGTTAATTATGTAGATAGAACAGTTTACCAAAAGACGATTTCATTCTTATTTTGGAAATACTATAAACGGCTTGCATTGAATTTAAAATATTTGCCTGGTAAGATCACAGTCTTAACATCAGACCTGAACCAGCTGTGAGAGACAAAATATATAGCGGAGAATTGATCAATCACTCTGACAGCTGACATTTTATAATGCTACTTCATAATACTTCTTTATAATACAGCCAGGACATACTACTCTATAATACAGAAGATCTTTTCTTTACCTTTTCATACACACAATTATTATGCCGATGCGTTGCCCTCCTTTCCTCCTCCAACTGATTTGAAGGTTCCGTTTCAAGACATAAATATTGTTACACTATGCATGACCCCTAGAGGTCTCATGTTATCGTAGATCAAGTTTTGCAGGTTTGCAATACAAAGGCTCTTCACTTTCAATACGTATTCAATACCTGTATACTGTGAGGTAACACAAAGTTTTTGTTGCTGCATGCTACGTACCCGTGAGAGAGACCAGGCCGGGGAGGTACTCGGACCCATTTTATAGAGACCATATTTATAGTAAGAGGTGGTGCCATGCTGCATAGGAGGAGGTAGTGCCATGCATAGTGCATGACACTACATCCTCATATGCAACGGAATTGGGCCGGCACGACCGGTGAGGTACCTCTCGCTCACTTGGTAGCGCCGTAAAGTGACACCTACAGTATCGCGTTTTGTGTTGTTTGTTAGTAGCAGGTGGCCCATTGGGAGGGGGTGAAGTGAAAATGAGGGCAACGCATCGGCATAATTATGATGGTGTTCATAGGCGAAGGTAGTCGTTGAAACGCTCCCTTTCCTTGTTCGTCCCCCAATACTATAAAAGAAATAGAAAGTTGCGTCGGTAGCTAAAAAAAAATATGTACCTCCTATATACACATTAGTAGAAGTACGTAATGCATTTTCAGTGTAACGTACCAAAAGGTAAAATCGGGACCCTATTACTAAGACTCCGATGTCCGTCTGTCCGTCACCAAGCTGTATCTAATGAACATAAAAGCTAGATATTTGAGATCAACAATAAATTAAAAAAAAATTATATGTCTAATTTTTTTGTCAAATTTTTATATGTGGGACGGAACAATTCGCGCGCGAGTCACACTAGCCCTTGGCCGTTTTTGTAAATAAAATTACTCCAGCACATAGTCGGTGTAATAAATGAAGTGAAAATGTTTTTATGCAAAATAGAATTACGAATTATTACAAACTTTTTGTACGCCAGCAATTAAATATAACGCCGCGCCGGTTTAAGTTCCAACCCTTGCCTTCTCCCGCAAATAACCGGCAAAACAAACACAGTGGGTCGCATCACCGTATCTATAAACATAATAACAATGTTATATGGGAACAAAATTGCCTCTTAATGCTAAAAGTTCATAAATAATCAAGAGTTACTGACGAAACTATAAGTAGCTACTTAATGGTCCTTTAATTGCCACGGTATTCCAAAAATTGGCGATTGTTCAACCTTAAATACTTATAATGGCTATCGGTAGAGCCCTTTCGCAACATGCATTCTATGGTGTAACGTCATTTCTGCACTGCGACTGGACCGGGCTGACACGACTGTTGATCTCACCCAGAAATACTATTGAGCGAGTGTGCGTGAAACCACACGATCGGACTAAAACTTCTTTAGTTGTACGAAACATGCTCTGGCTATGAGAGGAAAGAAAAAAAAATGTGTACTCGCACCCCTCTTTCCCTTTGCCCTACAGTAATACAAGAAATCTAGGTTACTCCCTCTTTCTATCTTCACTAAATTATATCTCCCTCTCAACTTTGTTGGCCTTGTTTCCCTAACGCTCTCGTTACGTTCGCCGCCTTACTCCACAAGTCAAATGTGTGTAAAGAAGTTATCGTGCAATAACACCAGCATATAGTGATGTACTTTGTAGTACTGTAGCACAAGCCGGGGGTAAGCACATGAGCTTTCGTTAGACGCAGGTCTATGACACCAAAATCTATATCTAATCTTATCTAATTTACTTACCGCGCCGATAAGTAGATATAAATAAGTAGATACATATAAAAATATATATATTTTAATTTGCTAGGAACACGGAATTGAACTTCTTATATCATCCAAAGTGATTGCCATTAAGACACAGCTATGATGTTGCGTTTCAGCATTTGGGAGTAGCCGGTGGCCCATTGGATTGTAGGAGGAAAGAAGGACATCAGCATCCGGATATCCGTGGAAGACGATAGCCGTCAAAAGACACTGATGACTCGTTTGTATTATATATATATATATATAATACATATATATACAGGAAGAGGTGGTGGCATGATGCATAGGAGGGGGTGATGTCATGCATGGTGCATGACACTACATCCTCCTATGCAACGGAATTGGACCGGCACGACCGGGGAAGTACCGCTCGCTCACTTGGTACCGGCGTAAAGTGACAGCGACGCTGCCGCGTTTCGTGCGATTTGCGAGCCGCTAATCCTAAAAGTAATTCGACGCAAAAAAGAGCCCAGAAGTACGGCTTTCACTTTTGCGGCATCAGCCAGCGATTCAGCAATCCGGTACAAAGAAGCCAAATTCCCTAAAACAGCCTTTAGCGAGGGACCAGAATGCACGAGTTCCGGAAAGAAGACGAACTAGTCTTTCGCCAATTTTGCGTACGTGCTATGGACTTTGATTTGGCAAAACTCTTTTGAAGGACAGGAGGCAGCTGACGGATAATAATAACTAATCCAAGGCAATGATTAAGATGTATCTTGTTTACATCGTCCCGTCCACTTTGCTGCACAATTCGGCTGAACGTAAACCTAACTCAACATATGTTTGTACCTAAGTAATGTGTAAACAACCAAACAGCCTTGTCACATGAGTTCAACAAACAGACCTAGTTTCGACATTGCATCAAAGACAAATCTCAACGTCAATGTCAGATTGGTCATCGAGATGTAGGCGCTGGAGTATATTTTTTTTACTGTATACAAAAATACTGGCAAACGATAAATTGAACCCTTTGAGTTTTCACAACTACCGACACCCGTAGATATCAGTATTATTGTTGTCATGTCGATGCGTTGCCTTCCTTTCCTTCTCGCCTCCAATAGGCTATAGGTTACTCACAAACGACATCAGCAAAGCGACAGTATAGTTGTCACTTTATGGCGGTGGCATGTGAGCGAGAGGTACCTCTAAGTCCTGCCGGACCAATTGCATCACAATGCAGCATGGCACTACATCGTACAGGTTTTTTTCAATATACCTCACACCAGCTGAACTTATGCTGTGGAAGCGAACTCAGTACAACTTCATCGACTTGCTATGGGTAAGTACTCGTCGGACGACTTCTGGATTGGGACATGGTACAGATCCAGCGGGGTCAGGCAGCCCACGATTGTGACGTCGGGAAAAGCTCGCACGCGTTAGCTAAAATCGGTGCTGACGGGAATGAATGGCTCACTGAGAGTCATAGCTGGCTTTGACTCACTCCTCCGATAGTACTACTGTGAGAAACGCGCCAAAAACCTACTATATACCTACCTACAACCATAAAATTTTGTACAGACCTTCATTTTATGATAAGTGAGTTCTGAGAAAGGATTTTTTGAAATTCAGCCCCAAAGGGGTTTAAATTTAGAATAAATTTATCCGCGCTATATATATATNATATATGTATATATACATGTGTGTATATATAAGTGAAAAGTCACACTCAGTAGTGGTATGGTGCGTTCGAGACGAATTGGATAGCCATTTAAGGGTCGCCCACACTTTTTTCTGATCTTTATTCTGATTTTTGAATGTTTGTCTCGTGACATTAGCGGACAGTTGTGTTGACCCACATCCTGAGAGCTCGGACAACAAACATCCTGACCCCGCGACCTGCCAAGTGCCACGTAATCACTTGTACAATTATTTGACATTCCTCGCGATATCCTCATGGTCACGTATTAATGCGTATCATCACTGTCACGCAGAGCTTCAGGGGCATCACGTCACTGCTATGGGATCATGTGGTAAGCACGTTCTACCACAGATCATACCATCAGATAGGCCGAGTGAGGGTTCGAGTCATGGGCTGGACCAAACGGACTGCGATCCCGTATCCACATGCGATCGTAATTGGAGAGTGTTAATTGCTACACTATAACACATTTCTTAATGTGTAAACCTACCCTTACTTATTGTAAGACACAATATAGCTATACGACGTACATAGGGCACTTATGACGATATCATAGAAACAACACTTATACGAGTAGAGGAAAATAACAAATAAGCTCAGAAAACAACAGAAATAAATAAGAACAAAATATAATAGAAAATATAGATGAGTTTATGTTCAAATTAACACTAGGTGCCTATGTAAATATTTTTAATTGATACAACAAAAAAAAAAAAAAAAAATACGAAAAATAGGGAAATGTACAACAATGTTATTGAAACCACTCAGTTGTGTGATTGCGGACGTACCACAATCCTGACATTATGTAGTCCTAATATTTGCAAAATTGTGGTAAGCACGGCTTCACAGCCGCCCTTTTTCTAGATTTCGAGTCAACCTTTAAAATGAAACATAACAACAGGATTTGTGAGTAGCCGGTGGCCGATTAGGGAGGGGGGAAGGAGTAGGAAAATGTAGTCATCCAATGGCTCCGACTAGTTACACATTTTGGGTATAAGCTACGCTGCAATTATGTAGATGTTATAAACATGTAAATTCAAAGCCTTCGCCCTTCACCGTTGAAGTCGGCGGCCTTGCCTTCAACCTAAGACCCTAAGCGTCTTTTTACATGGATACAGGTGCACGCTGCGCCCTGTGCAGGCCCCTTGGGTACTTATCTATCCTGAACGAAAAAAATAATATTCTTTTCTAATTATAATGCGCATATCTCCAGGTCGGCTAGATCCTGCAGGTTATGTGGCTGTCCATAAACGAGAAACGGCTGGACTTGCAAGTAGACAACAACGGTGTTCCTTCTCGTACGGTGTTAGAGGAGTCTAGGGAAAGCGGTGAAATACGACCGCAACTCCACCCGAGAGTGCACTTGACTGATGCCGAGCCTACACGGTATGCATGTGAAAATGCACTAAGGCCAGTAAGTGGAACTTCGAAATCACCGCAACGTATATGAGTTACTTCATTATAATTTTCTACCAATCAATAAATTTCATCTTCTTTCAAATTCAAATAAAATTTCACATAAGTCGCAACGTGATTGAATTTTATAAATGTCGGCGACTTCCACGTGCAAGTTGTTTTCCTTATGTCTGTTCTTCTGCGAGCGCTATGAAACTACTGTCGTTGGGTTTGGTACCGTTAGCATATCGCGTTCCTTGCGGTGTGTGAGTAGCTGTTGGGTTTTTGCGCTTATGGGAGGAAGGAGGGCAACGAATCTGTACATCATGCCAGTGTTAATAGCAAAAATCTGTCAAAAAAATTGTTAGCAACATTGGAACTATAAACACAAAAGAAAACCAGTTACTTATTATCTTATTTTGTATATTTTAATGTCACTGATGCTGATACCTTTACGTAGACGTTGCCCCTAAAATTGTAAAAGTAAATCAGATGGAGTATAAGTTATAACGCACTTCAAACCATTTTGTTTTTGGGTGGCCCGGACTCAAATTAGACATGGGCATGATTTGCAGTTAAAGTGAGTGTGCGTCCTTTAGCTTTACGAAAAGCCCCAATTAACGGGCTCTCACACACCGCACAAAACAGTCATAACCTTTGGCCCGTACTTTGTGAAATCCGGTGGTGCCTATGCCGCAATGCAGGTGACATTGGCTGGCATCCTGTGTGGTCTTGACATCCCAATTTAGGTGCAATGCAATGCAATAAAGAGCATATCCGTTACCATGTAGTCAGGACGGTTAAATCCATTCAACTTGGTATCGGCTACTAGCACGGGGGTGTTATTGGGTGCATAGATTTATGGCCTAAGTATAATTACTGTTCGGCGTCCGTGGTGGAAAGATTGTATGGAGCCTTCGTCTTCCAATGTGGAGAAGCTTAACCCGTGAATGTTATGTTCCACCTGTGGCCTGTGCGATCTGTTCTGTGAGAGAGCGCCTCGGACCGGGGCCTGTGCGATCTGTGTGAGAGAGCGCCTCGGGCCGGGGCCTGTGCTCTCTGTTCTGTGAGAGAGCGCCTCGGGCCGGGGTCTGTGCGATCTGTTCTGCGAGAGAGCTACTTCAAGCTGGACCTGCGCGATCTGTTCTGTGACCGGAGGGCTCTCGAGCTGAGGCCTGTGGCGATTTCTTATTTGCCAGTTGCCACCATATTTTTACGCTGTTTTTACTATTGCACTGAGATTATCAGATAGATATACTTAGTGGCAGGCACATACTTTGACAAGACAATTTTTATTTGTAATAACATTTATTACTTTTACAGTGTCAGTTTAACACAAATATAATTCAATTAAAAATATAAAAAGCTTATTCGAGGTGGTCTCCATTGACTGCAATATAGTCCTTTAAACTTTGAGGCCAGCTATCAATAGAAGCAAGTACTCTTTCCATGGGGAAATTCTTCACTGCCAATCGTATGAACTGTTTTAGGGACTCATTTACGCATAAAACGGACACACAAATTATCACGTCGTTTAGGGCAAGCTCTACTCTCTAAGACTGACCATATGCTGTCACGCTTAGTGCGGATTGTAGCTGGCGGCCCATTTGAGGTGAGGTGGAAAAAAGGCAACGCATCTGCATGACAATAATGCTGATGACTATGGGCGTCGGTAGTTGTTAAAACACTCCAATTTCTCATTTGCCACAATATACTATAAAAAAGGGTCTTTATTTTTAATTCCGGAGAATTAGCTTCCCCTTTTGTATATTATAGCGCCATCTATTGCTGACATGTAAAACTTTAACAGTTGTTGTGTTTCCAATAGTTCTAGAAAGTTCACACGAGGGCTGTTAATGCTATGTATTTGTTTCTATTATTTTGATAAGTATAAAAGAAATGCCTGCTTTATCGTAAGTTCAACCAAATCATAATACTAATTCGAATACTTTTCGAAGAAATCGCTTATTCTGCGAGGCTGTTAGATACTTAACTCGTAAGCGACATCTAGTACATCACTGAGATATCAGCGCGTACAACAATTTTTAAGTTAATGTAAGTTATATTAATATAGATGGTGATGTTACATTCTATTAACTTCGTTCTTTGAGGCAATATATTACACAAATACATGGATTTTAATTTTTAAGACGGTATAGAACCTATCCATCCCGGTCCGGCTTCTGTACGATGGTCATCTTCCCAACTGGTGAACGGTCGACAGGATGGATGCGAGTGGGAGGAGATCGGTCGTCTTGACGTTCATTGAAAGAGGTCCAGGAGTGACCGCTAAGGGCTGATAATGACGATAATGGAACCCATCATAAGGTCCAAGTGTAACAATGAAACATTTTAATGTTTAAACTTAATGTGAAATAATACACATTACAATTGTCACATTTATTTAACTGGTTTAGTTTAGTAATCCGTTATAGACTGACACAATAAATTATTATTATAATCATGTTAATAAATATTATTTTGTACATGAAACAGTACTTTTCTATTTATTACTTAAATAACCATCTTATTTAAAGCTAAGGGTAGTAATGTTTTATATTGTATCAAACACATCTGTGTGACGACACACTGCAGTATACATAAAATTACAATACAATTTAACCCTACAACGCAAAGTGCCTCACGTAAAAAGCTAGAAATGTAGAGGTTTTAGTAACAAAGATAAAGTTAAAACAATATTTAGGCGTGTCTCTTGTTAGGGTTGGTCACACAATTAAACATATGCATTATGTAGAATTCTACATTAGGAACACCTCACATGATTGAAACGACGACACTCTGTGACTTTGAAAAACTGACTATGAAGTATCATACACTCTCAAAATTAAAATAAATTACAAACCAAGAGGAGAACCAGGATATGACAAACATTTCCATATACAACAAGTGACGACACAGAGACAAACCATAAAAAGGATTAAGTTTAAGGACTTGGCCAAAGTCTGGTGTTGTTATGGGCTGTCAATGATAAAAAAGAGCTGAAGACCATCTTTGTTTATATCTGACCTGCTTGATGAGAGAAAAAAAAAACAGTAAACAGTTCTGTTATGCATATGTATTTTTCTGCATTATGTTTATTTTTTTCTTAAAAACTTCCTACTTTTCACTATAATTTTCTATTTTTATAAATACAGTTACTTTGATTGTAATTCCCATAACCAAACTTTTTTTTTACTTTTTATAAAACATCACTTTTATACGTAAAGTGAGAATTGTTTTTCATTCCTTCCTGTTTCTAACTCATTGTACAGATCTACAGATAGATATCGAAAAACTTACATACATGTGTTTATGTTGTTGCGTTGAGATTTTTTAACATATTTTTCTGAATAATAGTACTATATTTTCTACTTAATACATTTTTAAGCTGAAAAAGAAAATCATGCACTGTAGGGTTAAGAGAATATTGACAAATATACAGAGCAGATATGGTGACATATAAAACATAAACAAAACACAGAAACTGTATATGATAATTGAACCATTAAGAGCAATGTTATGTATCTTAAAATTTGTTGCAATATTACAGAAATCTGGCACCGAGTCTTAAAGCAAACAGGGCTATATCAAAAAAATATGAACATTAGGAAAATTAAATATCAAATTAACCACAAAAGTATAAACGTGATTATTATTGTAGTTTTACTTAAGCTAACCCTATGATTAACTTCATATAAGATTTTTTTAACACAACAATGTTTCACAGTTTTTTCACAATGCACTCCTGAATTTTCATACTTAATTCTGTTATGCGCAGACAAATTATTTTAAATATATAATTGACTTAAGGTTAATATTCTTGGCTCGGGCCCTCAGAACTTTCCTCCTCACTTTCTCCTTCACAGGACTCTTGACTGGACTCATCAGAGTTCCCTTCTTTGGCTGCCTTTTTGGCCATAATTTCCTTAAATTGCCTTACAGTTATTTTTCTGGGCATGATTTCACGTAGAAAGTCTAATGTATCATCCTGCTGAACTATATCAGCAATATGTTTATAATCGAGATTGCTATTGTTACTAGTTGAGAATGCTCTTTTTGCAAGATCTATGACAAACAGCTCCTAAAAAGTACTTGAATTAATAATTTGGACATGGTAAATACCATGATATATGATGAAAAGATTATAGACAGAATTCATTTTTTATAAGATCGGGCTATAAAGCAAATCTTCACAAATCTGTCAGCCTGGATCTTTTTTATTCCTCCCCTATTGCATTTAGAAATACACTGTCTAAGAATTGGTTTGCTGCTGTTTCCTAATTGTTTTTTTCCTTTTCTTTGATTGTTTTTACTTTTGTTAGTTTTGTTACTGAATTACTATTACTATTAATTTTGTTAAATATTTAATGTAAAACTCTGTTCCTAACTGTTAAACCTCGTTAAAACTGCTTTTTTATAAAGAAAAACAACAAGCAATTTAATTTCACAATGTGAAAACATGTAATCGGTGTCTTGTAATCTCCGTAGTTTAACAGTTTGTCACTTTAAACACTGTATGTTTTCCAACTATAATAAAATAAATAAATAAAATAATGTTTTTGAGTCCCAGACAGGGACCGGAAAACCCACTTTCTTGATTAAGCCTTTTTTTAGGCACACCCTATTGAAATCTGACCCAAATGAAAAGGTAACTTATTGATAGTGTCAGTATTTTGATGTGGAAACCATTTTGAATTATAATAAATGTAATAAATACCCAATAACAAACACTATATATAAATATACCAAAATAAAATTATTTAAGCAATTACCATGATAGATAATTTTATCCCTTTTAATAAATTATGTTTATCTCTTTTCCGTGCATAATTTCTATTTCTGTGAAAAGCCTAGTGAATTTGAAAGCTACAATAGGTTTTTAGAATTTGTTGCTTATCCAAATTATCTCTATCGATTTGGTTAGCATATACCTAGGCTAAGTCGACGATTCAATATCGGATTGATAGGATATTTGAAAACAAGTCTATGAAACACCCATTCAAATACCTCCTTAAGTGTAAGCGGTCCCTGTCTCTGGTCCTAGAGGAAGTGTCCGTTTGATATTATAAGAAGACGAGGTATGGTTGGTAAAAACTTGATCTCTTAAAATGATAAGATATAAATTGTTATAAACTCACGGTTACTTTAGTAACTACATATAAGGGCTCTGGCCCAACTGCGTCAACTTCTGGAGAACTTTTCATTATAGTTTTTACCCTAGACAAAGGTAAATGCAAATCTTTTTCTCCTTTGGATGTCGCCATTTTTTCTATACAAAAGATGCAAAATGATATTAATCCAAGAAGATATAACGTGATAAGTCAGACATGTACTTAAAAAGGTTATGACTTTTTTAACAATTATCAACAAAACTCAATTATTTGAGAAGTGAAGAATGCCGGTGTCGGTGGAGGAAATGACAAACATGCTATGACATGGGATGTCAATGTCATAATATATATCTTTTGCTACATTCATTCCATGTTTGAAGTAACTTAAACCATTCTTCGTTATTTCTTATCGTAAATTAAATGTTCAGTTTTATTATACTATAACAATTTATATTATCTCAATCTAAAACATTAAAAGTATAATATAATGTTTTAATAAAATGGTGTTGTAAAACTTGTACTATTTTGTACTAGTTATTACGTCAAACTCGTAGATGTCGCTACTCACTATACAATATTAATTTTCTTCAATAAGTACTCCCTAGTCATCCGACTCTCTAGTATGATATTATAGTAGTCTATGCAGTATATAAGTACTATCTATGAGTCTACGCATCCGACTGCCGACAAGGGAGTGCTGGTTATCGTGTTTCAATAAAAAATAACTAAAACAAATTTTCACTAGTATTTGATGGTTTGAAAATATTTTCACTAAATGAATACTACGCTTTTCATTTGACAGATATAAATTAATAATAAAAAATCTTAATTTATGTAAGCTCCTTAATAATTGTTAAAAAAATAAAGTTGCCATAAAAACCGACCAAGAGCGAGTCGGACTCGCCTATGAAAGGTTCCAGGGAGCAGCAAAGTAAAAAAATCTCACATCTCTAAAACTACCAAATCGTGCTATACCTACGTAATCTGTACCTAACCAATTTTCCACTGAAGTTAGTTTGGTACTTCAAAAGTTAGAGGAATACAGGACTGGGGCCCTCCCCTGTAGGTATGGAGTGCTCCCCTAATTATGGTGTCTATGGCATACGGACAAGAGACGGTTTGCTATTTGACTATGTAACTGTACCATCGTTGTCAGACATTTTTGCGACCACGGACGCCCAAGCAAACCCGCATCATTACTATGCCGTTACCTTCCTTTCCTCCAGTATTAGCAGAAAGGTTTCGAGTGCCCGTTAGACCCCAATACTATAAAAAGCTGCCAAAGCTAAGTCCTCCTATCAGCTTCCCTCTTGAAGTATTGTTTTCGTAACTGTTATGAGGACGGCAACATCAACCCCTGACCACGGCGTGTCTGCTCACTGCTTACGACTACTAGTTGTAATTGTTTCTTGTCCACATGATAGAGGGCTGTATGGGCAGTCAGTAGCGATACATGATGAAATAAGAAGTGAGGACCGACACAGAATAGTCCTTAATATCAAAGGATACAATTCTCGATTTCGCTCTTCCAAATTGTTTTGAGTGAATTAAAACTGTTTTGACACACCGAAACTGGCCGCTAGCTTAGGACGAATCCGCTTCCAGGATCAACTTCTTTCTTCTTTTCTATTCATTGTCAACACAGGGGGTCCGCTCTCCAGCCAACCATAGGGTTGGTTCTGAGGGTCAAACATTTTAAGAAAGAAAACGTTGTAACCAAAACCGCACCGAGTTATTTTCAGTAAGTTCCCTATACACAACACGAATCATTCGAGCTGTTTCTGCAGCGATTGTACCGCGTTTGGACTTATATTCGTAAATAACCATAGAAGTATCATTACTAACGTAAGTTCTTACAGCTGACTGTAACTTCACTTCTGTGTTGTGAATAGAATGAAATGCTAGGAAAACATAATTTTAGGGAGAGGTAGTGCCATGCTGCGTAGGAGGAGGTAGTGCATCCTCCAATGCAACGGAACTGGGCTGGCACGACCGGGACTTGATACCGCCGTAAAGTGATATCTTCAAGGTCGCATATTGTGCGGTTTGTGAGTAGCCGGTGGCCCATTAGGAGGGAGGGGAAAATGGGTGCAACGCATCGGCATAGTAATCATGTGGATGTTCATGGGCGTCGGTATTCGTAAAAAGTATTCTATAAAAAAAATGCCGGCGGCGGAGGAATGAATTAATTACGAAATTCTAAACAGAAACACACAAACTTAAACCCGTTTGAAATCGGATTTGCAAACCAAGTTTAGTTTCATCCGGGTAACTCCGTAATATTCCATATTATAAATTTCACCTCACTATGTCACCCCTTAGGGGTTCCATTTCTAAAAAAATATTTCTTAGCGCTCATCTACATCATGAAAGAAACCTCTGTACCAAGTAGTTTTATAGTAGTAGTAGGAAGTTTTATATGTTATCTAGATTTGTGGTGAAAGTGGCTAGTTTTATAACACGATAATCAATTATTAATAAAACCTCTAGGAAAGGGCAATGTCATCTTGGTGTGACTCACTTCATTATAGTCGTATATAGGTGTAGCTTCATAGGAGGATTTTTATAGTATAATAGAGCAAACGAAAAGGCGTAACCTTTTGATGAATACCAAGACCTACGAATTATTAAGAATTATTATACGGACCTATTGCTTTCCTTCTTTTCAATGGGCAAGCAGAATGTCATTCGTGTTAGCGCCATCTATTGATCAAGCAAAGGACTAGTGCGAAACCGTGGCGTATGCAGTCCGAACGTTACGATACAGATCTTTTTAAATTTTGTTGCGTCTCATTCGCATTCCCCTCTCTATGGATTCAACGGAAAGATTTGTACTCAGATTTTTGTAACATTTTTTTTTGAAGTCTTTTAATTACTACGCCTCAACCGCTGACACAAAACCGTACTACGGTACAATTCGTAAAACATCAACTTTGTGTTGAAAATTTTCGAGTTGTATATTAATGTTATGTATTGATATATGTTCATATATAAATGAAGATGAGTATGATGATATATTTTATGGGATAATGTTTCTCAAATCGATAATGCTAGCTGCATGCCAGATGAAGTATGAAGTCCGAGTTATAGTAATGTTCCAAATGGGCGGAGCATGCGTGCGAGTAGTAAGTTGTCTCTTTCACTACATTGGGCGTAGCATTCACAGATCAATCAGATAACGGTTGAAACGTATCACCTGTAAACTGAATTCAAACAAACATTTTTTTTTAAATTAATAATGATTTAAGTAGTGTAATTAACAACAAGACATTTCAGCAAACTAAGTTAATAGGCATATATTAAAATACATTAAAATTTTAATATAATGGATATAAGAATCGTATGTTACATATATACAGACATAAAAGTGCCTATATCTTCATCCAACTTTCCGAATGGCACGATCCCAAAAGTTAATTGTCCCTTGGAATAAAAAAATAACGGCCCCTAAGTACACTTGTGCTTCAAAAATATAAGCTTCTTAAAAAAAAATGTGAGTACATTTATGTACACGCGTTAGAAATTATACTTCCTTACGAAACAAAAACACCCTTTTAAAATTTTTTATCTTTCGCCTTATTCTACGTTTGTAGATAAAAAAAACGCCACTAACAATAGAAAAAGGTATTTAATACATTAAAAGTTTTTTTATAATTCTCAACTTTATATTATTAAAAGTTTAAAAGTTTTTCTATATTCTTAAACTCCCAGAATTAATTATCGTCTTTGTTTAATAAAAACATTACCATCACTTCTTCTTCGTGTCGGTGGCACAAGACACTTTTATGTTATGATATACCTATATATAATACATTATTATATAAATTTATATGCGCTAGCTCCAGTGATTCCCTGTTCTACGTCTTTGGTGTTAGCGCTCATGACGTCATTGAGAGTGCACTGTTGTCGACTGGAGAGCCAGAATAAGATGTGGTACACGGTTTGTATAGGGGCTCCGCAGTCACACCGTGCCTGGCTCGGGTCCATCATGCTCCACCTTCCAAGGTCAGATCTACACCGACCAACCTGGGTTCTCAGCCTATTTATACTCCACAATAGCCATGGTAGATTATGGCTAAGAAGTGTGTTGGTGGGGCTTGTTTATCCTTCCACAACGAAACATCCCCAATATTGCCGGTGTGGGGCCGGGTGGCCTTCAGGAAGCTGTTGTGGCGAGCCAGTCTATAGGTGGGTGGGACTTGGTGGAAGTTGTACATAGGGTGTCTGGTATCAGATTCTTGCTTTGCTTTTTCCGTCCACTTTACGAACAGTTGACAAAACGGTTTTCTTGCTTGGATGTTGCGTATCTGATGGAGTTGAAGAGAGATAGATGCGTCACAAGCTGGACGTTTAGGCCGGTCGCCCCTTTCTATTGCTTGTTACGAAAATTTCACGCTTACGCTCTCAGCCAAACGTGACAATTTTTAGTTTGTGCAGCCGGCGTTAGTCGATGTTTAGGTTCTTATCACAATAATTATTGTGCACAATTATTATTTAGCATTATGTTCCAGCACTAATGGTTTATATATTTCTAAACCATTAGTGCTGGAACATAATGCTAAATCATTTATACCTGAGATAGAAAATAGGATAGAATCTAAGTTGTGATTTTATACATTTGAGGAGACCACCCCACTATTGTTTGCAAGCTACTTACAGGTAAGGCACCAAATCGTGGAAGTTCGAAATGAGAAAAAAAAATATATCTCGACGCAGCGCAGTCCCCCAATGATCCCACAAGTTGAGCAGTCACACAAGGCTTGATAATAGAACCCGTATTGTTTTGCCGATACTAGGGAGGTATAATTAAATGCATCAACAATTGTAGGTACCATGTATACCTGACGGCATAGAAAGATATCTTTCCTTCTGTGTGATGGTGCCACGCTCTTGGACTATAAAGGCACCGTCGCAGTAATGGAGGTGTTTAGGGGCCATGGATGCATCATGCAGCTGAGCATGACGCTATCTACTGACGCGCGACTAGCAACTGGGTGAAGGCACTAGTCGCACTTGTGTATTGTCTAGTCATAGAACATCGGAGGTTTCCGTTTTAATGTGACCTAACCGATTATACTCATTAGATTTTATTATTTTATGAGTGTAACTCTGGACGGAGCATAGAACTATTAAGTCAACATTAGAAGAGTTTTATAAATGAAGATAGTGAGGTCTGATGCGATGCAAACCAGGCTTTGTTTGATACCTGTACCTAGGCGGTCCCAGGGGCGTGAGTACACATCATAGTCGCTATCCCTTTGCAAATTCGGGACGACAAGGCGGTTTCGGCAGCACCTGGGATGACAAAGCAGCCCTATTTAGGGAGGTACTGCTTTTCTCGCTCCGCCTAGGAGGGGGCTAGAAAAGGTGCGTTAATATAATACTCGTCCTGTCTTGGAAGGTAGTAGTAACCACGGCTGCAATCACATCATATTAATACGTTTTTGACGCAACAGAAAATATAAATCCATCATAAAACCTTCTATCATGGCATTTGGCGCGTGGAACGTAAGCACGCTTATTGACCGAGATGGAAACGTCTGCCCCGAGCGTAAACCTGCTATAGTTGCTCGTGAACTTTACCTCTATAATGTAGATGTGGCTACTCTCAACTAAACACATCATACCGATAAAGGAGACCTGGTTGAAGTTGGAGGTGGTTACCCTTTCTTCTGGAAAGGTACCCCTGCACTAGAACTTCGTCGGTCCGGGGTAAGATTTGCCATTAAAACGCAATTTGCGAAGTGTTTTCACGAGTGTCCTGTGCACGTTTCGCACCGCGTTACCACAGTGCGTCTTCACCTGAATTCAGACAACTACCTTAATATCATCGGTGTTTATGCCCCAACGTTAGACAAGTCTTTTAATATTAAGGACAAATTCTATGAGGAATTATCTCAATGCCTTGATAACATAAACACCAAAGAGCAGATCTTGCTGTTAGGCGATTTCAGTGCCAGTGTTAGTCGGGATTATTAGGATTGGCCTGGGATTCTAGGAAGACACGGAGCCGGTAACATGTACAGCAATGGTCAGTTACTACTCAATCTGCGCGCTCAAATATAACCTTGCGATATCGAACACCATGTTCCGACTTGCCGCTAGGCACCAGACATCGTGGATGCATCCGCGATCCAAACACTGGCATTTGATAGACAATGCTATCATACGGCAAAAAGATATAGGTCAAGTGTACGTCACCCGCGTTATGCGCGGCGCATACTGCATCGACTTATTATCACTAAGTTGAGACTTTGCCTCCGTCGGCCTCGAAGTCCACAAAGACAATGCCTGCGTCCCTTAGCGTGGATAGGCTAAAAGATTCCGAGGCTAGGGAAAAATATGCTGAAGCCTTATTGTGAAAGCTGTAATGCCTGTAATTGAGACGGATGATGTCATTGTTGCTTGGAGAATTCTGTCTAGTCACCTCATGGAAATCGCTACAGCTATATTAGGCACGAAGGAACGGCGTAGCGAATATTGTTTCGATGGTAATGATTAGGTTCTCAGGGCAGCGCTCGAAAGACATCGAGATTTCTTACGACAATATAGTAGAAGAGGGGGAAGCATTGCATTTGTCAAAGCGAGTGACCAAGAATTGCGCAAGCTGTCTCAACATATAAAAGACACCCGGTGGCGGGCAAAGCTGGCCAAATACAGTGGCTTGCTGATACCAACCAGCTTGGGGATCTTTATTGTGAGGTACGTAAACTTATTCGTAAAGGTGTCGTTAGGTAGCTGATTTATAAAGCATCAGCTTAATGCCTCAACTTCCCTTATCTATTGAGCTGGATGATCCACTGAGGTTTGATGAGGCTGTCACTGCCACCAGGCAGCAGCAAAATGAGCGGGCGGTAGGCATGGAACATGTACCAAACGCGCTACTAAAATATGATGGTATGGAAACTCTTTGTTCGAAAGTGGGAGGAGGAGCGAGTCCCAAACGATTTTGAAGTATCTTGCATTAGTACCCTCTACGAAAACAAGGCTAACCCATCCGACTGTGACTCGTGTCGTGGTATCTCACTACTGTCAGCCCCTGGTAAGGTCTTTGCAATAATTCTGTTGAACCGCCTAAAGAACCTGTCAGAAAGTTGTCTACCCGAAACCCGGTTAAGCTTCCGACCTAGGCGAGGTACATGTGAAGCTATTTTCTCAGTGCGTCAACTTCAAGAGAAAAGCAGAGAACAACGACGACATCTGTATCTTTGCTTCGTTGACTTAGAGAAGGCACTTGACACTGTGCCTCGTGAAGCTCTCTGGTTATATGTACAGCGAAGTTTGTGAGACTTCTGCGACTACTGCATGACAACATGCAGTGCTGCATCTCTGGGGATGGCGTACAGTGAGATTTTTTTCCCCGTTACCTGTGAGGTAAAACAAGGTTGCGTCCTATCGACTACTTTGTTCGCTCTGTACTTTGCAGTAGCAGTAGTAGTAGTACAGGTGGCAGTCTCTTCAACCTGGCCAGACTTAAGGCGAGCACTAAGGTCTCATATAATCACAAAGATCGTGTATTCTGACAACCTGTGCTTTTTGGCAAACTCCCCGGGTGGCCTGCAACATCTGATGTCTGTCTTCCACCAGGCATGCTGTAAGTTAGGTCTGAAGATCAATATTAAAAAGACCGAAGTGATGTTCTTAGACACACATCGTCGTGAGACACTAGTTATAAAACTTGACTAGAAAGTGCTGAGGCAAGTGGATAGGTTTCGTTACCTGGCAAACACTATATCATTTAAGTGTGACCTTGAAGCTGGGATTAATAGCAGGATCAATGTTGCGGCTGCATCATTTGGGAAACTGTGGTCTAGAGGCTTATGCTCGCACGATCTTAAGCTAGCTACTAGGGATTCAGTGTTCATGGTGATCGTACTGTCGGGCCTTCTCTATTCCTTTGAGACCTGGTGTGTGTATCGTTACCATATACGTACTCTGGATAGATTTCACCTAAAATGCCTCCATACAATCATGAAAATCAGATGGTCCGACAAAATGCGCAATGCCGAAGTTTCAAGACGGGCCAATGTCGGTGGCATTGAGGCTTATTTAATGCGTCACCAACTTCGGTGGTGCGGTCATGTTTTACGGATGGGGGAGGAGAGACTGGCAAAGCGCATCTTTTTTCTGAGCTGGAGAAGGGCAAGCGCAAGCATGGCGGGCAGCTCTTCAGATATAAGGGTGTTCTGAAGCGTCACATGAAAAGAAGCACCATGCAACCATCTGGTTGGGAGAGCTTGGCAGCACAGCGACCGACGTGGCGTAAAACTGTGAAGATAGGAAAGATACCTGCGAATTCGAAAAACAGTACTTAGAAGACCTCGACTCCAAACGCGATGAGTACAAAAGCCGTTCACTCGCCGCCATACATTATCATTACGAGAGCGACAAGCTCACTTGTCCACGCCGTGGATGGCAGTTTGCGCGAAGATCGGCTACGTAAGCCATCTTCGTGCACATCAGCGCCAAACTCAATAAGGAGTCGAAGTGGTCCATGGCCGAAATCGATCGGAAATCAATCACCAATCAAATGAAGATAAGGAAAAGGAGAAGATACCGAGGCTCTTGAATATCTCTCCATCACTCCCGCGGAAGCTCCCCCAGCACTTAGGCCAAACAGCGCACAAACCACACCAGCTCGGCACCTCCAGAAACTGATCGTTCGTATTAGCACAATAAAAAGCTATCTTATAAATCTTGATACCATTTAGAAAGACCCATTCCATGACACCCCACACGGTTATCATTGATAAATCTTGGAAGAATTCCTCAGATACATGTATGGAGTGTTACCCTGTGAATTTTTATATTTGTTATTGCACCAGTGTATTTGTTCCAATATTCATACTACAAAGTTTTGTTTCGGTTTATAAGACACACCTTTTCTCCAAATATCAAACATACAGGACAAACCGACAGACAGGCGGACATGACGAAACTATAGGGGCTCCGTTCTTTCCATTTGCCTACGGAACCTGATCCTGACCTACGTCTTTAACTGAACGCCGATCCTTTAGAAAGGAAACACAACTTAATTTCATTAACTCTGAGCCGAATTTCGTCTTCGGCAGTAGCACTCTCTATTCCCTTATTTCACTATTCCTTGGAGACGGCCGCGGTACTCTGACACGACGAGAGAGATACCTGGCGTCACGTGCTCTCCAAGAGGCTTGAGTTACGACCCTACCTACTTCTTCTCGACAGATAACAGAAATTGAAAAATCCTAATAACGCTTGACGGTCCGACGCGGGACTGGAGTTCGGGATCTCACTATCTGTGGTTGGTCTATTTAAGACTATTAACTTTACCACGAGGCAGTTAACAAGGGAATCCGATTTAAGATGGCCAGCTTGATATATGCAGATGCGTAAATGAAGTGTCGCCAATATTTCGTTTAAAAAGACTGTTGGACTGCTTGACTGCAGCGTAGCATAAACTTTTATTTGTGTAGCATAAGATGCAAAAAGGAGGTATGTGATCACCGCCAACTATTGACATCTGCACAAAAGGTTATGGAGGTACCATAACCTTTTGTGCAGATATCAAAAATTGCCTCCCTTAACCCTACCCCTCACATGCCGAGACTACGAAACTGCAGGATATTTATTATAGTAGGTATAGGTGGCAAACGAGCAGCCCATAAACATTTTATTTAAAACGGGGAGGTACCTCTCGCTATGTGAGGAACCGCCGTCTAGTGACAGCTATGCTGCCGCGCTTTATGTGGTTTGTGAGTAGCCGGTGGCAACTTAGAGGGGAATAGGAAAAGAGTGCACTGCATAGGCATGACAATAATAGGTATGTCTCCATAGACTGCCGTCCCTTTTGTGACTCTTTAAGTCATTGCAATCCCGTACTGTCTCCGCTTCGATTGTAGAGGGAAAATAGTAACCTCCTACTTTCTTCTGATTAAATTCCTTGCGGGTTCCAGTTTTTAGCATTCTCTCGGGCTACTTGCTATTATATCAAAGGGTCATGAGTGGTGGCCACTGTCGATCCTGGAGTCTCCACGTAGCGATCAGATCGCGCAGCATTTCGCTAAGTCTTTCCCATCTAGGTGTTATTGAGATTATCATGATTTTCTAGGTAAGTATTAGCGTTACATGAATAATATCATACGCTCGGATAGCTCGACTAGTCACTCGTAGAAACAAGCACCAATTACTGTAAACTGGAAAAAAAATGCTGCTACTATAGCATAGTTCTGGTCGGACAAAATCTACTGAACCACTGGCCCGCTTAGAAGAAGAAGATTGCATAGGTAATGTTACGAACGAATAATCGGTTCTGATGGTGGGGCAAAAACACGTAGGCACAGACATTACCACAGACTATAGACATCCAAGTTGATGTGTTTCTGAAATATAAAATGATGGTTTATAAATAGTATCGTAAATTGACACGTGATGCGTTCTGTTAGCAGCTATACAAAAGGTAGCGCTACGCAGCATTGCAACGAGTGATGATTGGTAACAACTATGCAGCTTGTAAACATAGCAGTTGTTTCTCGGAAAATCGTACGCGTCGTCTACAGACAGATCCACGTGCGAAAGTTGGTATATTTCTATAGCTAACTTATTATTCTGATACACATGTTACAACATTGCTGGGTTCCATTAAAATCCCTTCAGTGGCTTTTACTTGAAAGTGTAACAAACATCCATCCATACTTACAAAGTATCTCATCTGTAATATTAGTAGGGTGTAGGTAGGTGTTAGTAGGCGCATTAGTAGGGTGTAGGTAGGTTTTGGTAGGCGCATTAGATTTGGGGGTTTGTGTAAGTGACTGCCGGTCTGTCCGATTTACGGACGTGAAGACCTTCGACACAGGGCCTACTTATACCTTTCTTCACCACATGCTCATTTTAAGCTTCGGTACCGATCCTACCTGTGACGTCACGAAACGCGACGTCATTCTACTGCTGGAATGATATTGTGTAGTTCGTACCTTCCCTGCAGCGGTAGATTTTGTACATTCTAGTGAAAATAACAAGGAGTAGGTAGAGATTTATTAAATTATTTAACTATCCCTTTTGGCAAATTATATAGGCATAAAACCTACTTATATTTTATAAGCAAAAGCCGGTTATATTACGATTTGACTACTCCAGGCGCAGGTCTGAGACCCACCAGACAGAGCAGTGACAATATTCTATTATCTGAGAATTTGTCTACTGGTTTCAAAAGAAATAGTTACGATGCCTGATTTCATAACTCTATCCTGTGCTACCAAAAGTAGCTTGTCTATTTAAGAGATAGGGATCCGAAGATATGTGCACTGGATCCAACTGAAATAGTTACGATGCCCGTTTTCTTAACAGGAACCTCGTCTACCAAAAAACCCAGGTCATTGTAAGACAGAGGGGCCCCAATCAATGACGTTCTAACGCAACTGGCAATAACCATCTATAGTAATAATATAAAGCTGAAGAGTTTGTTTGTTTGAACGCGCTAATCAGCGCTAATTTTTGGGCCCTACTGGCCCGAATTAAAAAAAATGTTTTTGTTTGAATTGTCTATTTAGCAAGGAAGTATATAAAATATGACGCTACGATCAATAGGACCGAAGTTACGCGGGCGAAACCGCAGGCGATGCCAGTTATAGCCTACGGCATTACTATCCAATTTATGCTGTTCGGAAAAATCATAGTTTCAGGGTTGTGTAAGCTCGTAGAATGTGCGAGAATGTCCACGTCAGTTGCGCACTAATCTTCGCGCCGTTCATCTAATTGTGTGACTAACTACTTAGTTGCACTTGGCACTTGTGTGAAGGTTTCATGTGAGAAATAAACAGCGAATTACATTTCAGTTTTACTAACAGTAGTGCCATGCTGCCTTGCATCTGGATGGGCCAGAACAATTGCAATTTTTAAGTCTCCATACACTTAGTATTAGTCAAATGTTTGTATACCGGGTTATTAATAGGTACAATAAGACTTCCTCTGTTTGTGACAGAGATATAT
>JAFELO010000036.1:434356-446069 GCA_017140195.1 Eumaeus atala | reverse complement strand
AGCCGTCCACGTAGTGTTAGTACGAAAAATGTGGTCAAAGCAGTAATGAAAGAATTCAAAGAAATCCTGCCCGAAAGTAAAGATTTTATCTCGGGAAATGAAGATAGCGCCTGGAAGAACCATGTCGCGTACTTTAAGAGATGACTAAGGACTTACAGCCTATAAGAGACGCACAGGTCATTTCTTAGCCTGATGAATTAAAGATGAAAAGGTTGGTAAAATCGAAACAACTGATGAAGCGGTACGACGATGACGAGTTATAGTTTGGTGGGGTGTTAGCTATGAAGGAGTGTCTGAGACATGTTTTTGTGAGAAAGGTATCTAAACATCGGCACAAGTGTATCAGGATACCATCCTTGAGAAGGTACTTAAGCCCCCTAATAACCAAGTATGGTCCTTCCAGCAGGACTCGGGACCAGATCATAATACTCCATTCACCAAATCTTGGTTAAAACGAACGTTCCGGACTGGATCAGAGCCGAACAGTACCCTTCGTCTAGACTCGACCTAGGATTGGACCTGGATTATGATTTATGGTCAGTTTTACAGACTACAGCTTGCTCTAAACGCCATTATAATTTGGAGTCCCTAAAACAATCCATACGATTGGCAGTGCAGAATTTCCCCATAGAACGAGTGCGTGCTTCTGCTGATAACTTGCCTGAATGTTTAAAGGACTGTGAAGCCAATGGAGACCACCTCGAATAAGCTTCTTATATTTTTAATCGTTTTATATTTGTTAGTTTAACTAACACACTGTAAAAGTAATAAATGTTATTTGCAAATACAAAAAATATTCCTTCCTGTGTTACAATATTTTTGTCAAGACTAGGTATAGAGAGAAGGAAAGCAGTCGGCGCCTTTGAATAACTAACGACTCGCGTAGATACCCGCAAAATTATTGTGTAAATGTGATACTGCAATAAGTGACCAGCGTCGGTGTCGTGTTTCGTGCGGTTAACAAGCAGTCGCTGGTATATTTGGAGGGGGGAGCAGGAAGGATTGTCACGGATTGGGGTTGTAGTTAAGCGGATGTTTATGGGCGTCGGTACACATAAAAAGGCTACGACTGCTCGTGTGTCCGGTATCCCTCTATAATATAAAAAATCTGTATATAGTTGCATGTCTAAGGGCGTCTTGCAACACCCGCGTTAAAAATAAAACTTTCTACAGTGATGTCAGGTTAAAAAATAAAACACAACAATTTTTGTCTTAATGCTAGTTGTCTTTATTTTCCATTTTCTTACAGAAAATACTTTTAGGAAAACAGCATAGTGGGCCGCCCGCGGCCTGACCCGGCGGAGTCACTGACTAGGAGTGGCCCGGCAGCCCCAACAACATCCAATGCTTACGTGAAAACGATAAATAAAAAAAATACTGAATGCGAGATCAAGCTTACAACGACCTCTCGATTTTGATCAGTTCCGCGATGCCATCATACATCTCCTTGACGGCGTCGTACTCAGTCAGACCCATGCGCCTCTTGTTGGAGATGTCGTACACTCCACCCTCGGCTTCCGTGTGCTCCCCGCGGGTTCCGCGCACCTGCAAGTGGTACTTGGAAGCCACCTCCTCCAACTTCGCCTTGTCGGCCGCCAACTTGGGCAACTTAATGTGTACGGACGCACGAACTGTTGTTCCCAAGTTGGTGGGGCAGAAAGTCAGGAACCCGAGACGGTCGTTGTGAGAGAAGGGAATTCTCTTCTCGATGTCGTTGACGGCGGTCACCAGCCTCTTATACACCTGCTGGAGATCACCACCCATCTGCATGGAGATGATACGGAGATGATCCTCCTCATTGCACCAGACCAGGAAAGACTTGGCGTCATTGTGGTAGATACCACGTCCGGTGGGCCAGAAGCGGCAGGCGTTGGCGGCCTGGAGGAAACGGTCACCCTCCTTGAAGAGGAAGTGGTCATCGATCAGCTGCTGCTGAGTCTCCTTTGACATTCCCGTGAGGGGGTAGAAGGTACCCTTGAGCTCGCCCTCGAGGCCGGAGAGAGTTGAGGAGACCTTCTCTTCCATCTCCTTGTATTGGGCTTCAGTTAGGCATGGGTTAAAGGGATAGCCCTCCAAGGAACGACCGCAGCGGACACGGGTGGAGACGATGAACTCGCTGCCGGGGTCCAGGTTGCCGAGGGAGTCTACATCACCCCAATTCTTGGCTGGGTGCTTATCGGTTTTCTTGAATCCATTATGGTAGTCCTCGATGATGGGGTCGAACAGGTCAGCAAACACTGTATATGACTCAGCATCGGGGGCGTAGATTCCAACACCGGAGTCTAAGTTTTCGATACCTGCAACAAACAACAATAATATAAAGTAACATTTAATACAAATGTTTCGTTCCACACAATCAATGGCTGATTGCCTTATCAATTGATATAAAATGATATCATGCGTTTAACTCAACAATAAATGATTATACATTTCAGTTCTTTTTTATACAGATTGTTCTATATTTTTATAATTAAAAGTTTTAATTAGACTTAAAATTATAATTTATTAATTTTCATTTATAGGGGAACATAAAAGGCCAACCAGAACCAAAATTCTCTTGACAAAAGAAGTGTCCCTATGATAAACCAGGTACATGTGACAATGAACAGATACAGCCTGGCCATGATATATTTTTCAGGCAACAGTAGGCATCAGGTCCGTATCAAACCTGGTCACACTAGTGTGAGTGGACTGATACAACCTCATCATGATTTGAAAAAGAAAATATCTACTTTAAAGTTGTTTTCAGCAGTGAGCAAAGTTTTACAAGTCCTTTGTTGTTACATAATCTACCCTATGGCTTTTTATTCACACTGATTTGTTCAGGTGATGTAAACCTGAAGAAAACCCATATATCAAAAATTTGTTTGTTTTCAGGTAGTTTATTTACTATGTTATGTAATGCATTACATGCATCTATCATCATGATAATTACAATACAAACGTCTAGCTATAGGAGGATTAATAAACATAATTTTCCTTCTCCTAGGAATTATCATGAGTCTAGCCCCTACACTTAACACAATTCTCATTAAACGGAAACAGTGAAAAAGAGGGCAATTTTTTTTACCAGATTGAATGCAGTCCAATAAAGTGGAGCCGAAGGATGTCTTCTTGTTCTTAAGAGCATCAAACACATCTCTGGTGAGGTATTTCTTCAGCAGCGACTTGGAGTCAGAAGCCTGGAGTTTGCTGAAGCCAGCTTCCAATTTCTCGAGAGTTGCGGTGTCCACCATTTTTGCGGCTTTTCTGTAAATACAATAAATAATAAATAGCGATTAAAATATTAAGGAAATTACGGGACTATCTAGTTACTATATTTCTTACTCTTTTAGTATCGTGCATGTTGCCCGAGTACACATTTTCGTTTAATTAAAAATTGTTTAAAAATTACGTCAAATAAAATTTTAGGCAACTTTAAACTTTGAATTTTAAACAGTCGTCACTCGACCTATATAGTCGAAGCCAACGAGAATGTAGGTCTCACTATTTTTAAAACAAGGAACAATCTTTATTGAATAAATCAGCACAAAATACTTTAAGTGAAAATACTGAAAAGTGAAAACTTCTATTTGTAAACTAGGCCGAAACTTCAAATTGATTTTAGAGATGTACCAAAAACAATATAAAATCGATAATTCATTTTTATAAATTAGGAATAGATCACATTTGAAATTTATAAGGCCGACTCCTGAAAATTAAATAATAAATCTAGGCTATCGAGTACCAACCGTCTGATGAGATAAAATGCAAGAACGGCACCACCGCAAACCACAATGGGAATGGTAACTTTCTTATAATTCATGATAGTTGAATCACTACTGCTATGAAGGATCAAGGATCTAGGGGATTAGCGATTGGCTAAGTGTATGAGATGAACTGTCCAAATTTAAACTGTACCCAGAACACACCCCGAAGAACTTGAATTTGTTAGAATTACGTAATTTTAGCAGAGGTCGCCTGAAACGCGCGCAAGTCGAGTAAATTCTCCTGCTTACTGCGCACTAGGACAGCTTAGCCGTGCGCAACCGTCAACTCCCACAGAATTCCTAGTACCAATGTATTATAACAACTCAAGTCTCTTGTTACAGAGACGTCTGCAATATGCATTTAAAAATGAAACCACAGGTACTAAGCAATGATCTGGTATAGTCAAATTTCAGTTAGTGCGAAATGTTTTAGAAATTGTTTTGTTAGCTGGCTTCATTTCCATTTGCCGCTCTACCTGAAGATATTTGCCGTATGCAAACACCTAACGAGAGGCTCAAAGAGCTTTTAAATTTTAGATATTTTCGCTAGCCTAACATATTAGATTATTATAAATTACATTTTGTTTTCGAAAATTTATACGATCTGATTAATGATTTTTTGACGAATTTTGTAACAATGAAATATGAATAAAAATAAAAGATGAATATTGGCTTGGAATAATATTCAGGGGATACCTGCGGAGTTTTTAATTTGCCGGTAAGAAGTAGGACACCGATAATCGATGTGGGTACTTAATTTTTGACACACATCAAGTATTTAATGTGAGTCAAAAATTAGGAGTAGGCTAGGATTAAAATAGAAACAGCATAGAAATGGTTTACGATCGAGAGCCAAATTTTAGATACACACCCGTCGGATTCATCTGCCGGTTTACCTTCCTTGTTTTCTTTCGTTGCACAACCACCCATTTTCACAAATATGAATGATAACTAGCTGCTAAACATGCACTATATCACTAAAAACTATTGCAAATAAATAAAATGAACGGAGGATACTAAATGCAATGATGGAATGGATTTCGTCCCAATGAATGTGTCCGCGTAGGGAACGGCAAGGGCGAGGGGTGACCCGATCGATTCCCGGCACGCACGCGACTCACGCTTCCCGCCCTACGGGAACTGCTTCAAAACTTTTCGGAGGGAAATCTAACCCCTGATTGCGCTACCTCTCGCTTTCGCGGGAAAAATTTGAATGCATCACCAAGTTCGTAATGCGGAATAGTATCAAATGAAAAATAACACTTGAACTTATCATTTCACATCCTGAAGCAATTTAAGTTGTCAACTGATAATACGATATCACAATGCTTGAAGTACCTAGGGCAAGTATGACGTTCGTGATCGGTTAATGCGGTAGAGTATTATATATAGTGTCCACCGCTTACCTTGCACTTGTACAACCGTTAAAGTCGACTGCGAGGTGCAGAATGGTTGGAGCGGGAGCGCGCCGAACGTTAAGCCCGATTCCTCCCGCGCCCGCACCACAGCCCTACCGCTGGCAACCTTGGCCTTTCTGGGATGCTCTGAGACTAGATAGTAGGCACAGCAGACTTTCCAGTTCCCTTTGAGCCATCAATCAATTGTAACCATTGCTGTCCCTTATAGAATAAAACAATTTCCCTTAATCAGCTTAGAATGTATTCTAGATAAGAGTTAGTAAAGTAAGACCTAAAAAGAAAATAAAAATTAAATTCTTAAGCCTCCTGATTATGACTTGGACAATAATTTTCACATAAATACGTTGTTGTTATATTTGGAATCAATATACTTATGTTTTCGATACACGAAATGTTTAGCACTGTAAAAGAGAAGTGAAAATTTTCAGCATGGCGGTTGTGTACCTAAGTATTCTGTTTAAAGCTTTAATTTTTTAACTAGTTATATTATGTATTTCGTTGATTAATATTATTTTCACTCCTATATTATCATTTGAATCAGAATTGCGGGTTATGTATCAGTTTTATAGATAACTGGACAGCGTCCAAAAGTTTAACGAGTTACGGCATCGGTACCTATTTACATACTACAATACGCCAGAGACGTAAAGTACATACAGACACAACCAGTGTCAAGATCAATAATTTTACCTTTCAATGTCACGTTTTAACGAGTTATCAAAAATAATCGATATAGATTACAAATTAGGCACTGCACTAAATAATTGTTTAAGTGTCTAATTACGACATAATTAGACACTTAAACAATTATATTCCAAATTCTAAAGAGTAATATCGAAAGTTTTGCCCTACTTGTGACCAAATACGGTACCTATGTCACTTTATTAAAAGATCATTTCAGAAAATACGTCTGTAATTATAAATTCGTTTCCTTGCCCTTGACCTATTATGCAACTTGCGTGACGTTACAGTTAGTTTATTAAGCAAAGGATGCCGTAATCAGAGCAGGTACGAGTACGAACTGTTTTGCTACAGGATACGCTGTAAAGGTACTTAACAAAAACCAATTAATTTATAAGGTTTCAGGTGCTAAACTCGTTTTGTGTGCACATGTTGAATAAAATAATGGAGACAAAATTTATTCTCCTCTCGGTACATCATAAGATTGACAGTTCTAATATTTCGAGATATAGCTGTAGGCACTCTCTAGTGAAGTATATATACAGTCATTAAGATGTTTTTGATAAATTATAGATATTTAATCGTGGAAACATACGATCTCGTCGTGTGCAATTGAACTTTATACAAGCTATTGATACTTACATAAAGATTGAATAACATTATATTTTATTATTCCTGAATAACGAATGTTTTTTAAGAAGATCTCGGATTTCCGTCGCTTCAAGCATTTCAACTCTTCGATGCAGTTGCGCGGTTTGGTGACGCACGTAGTTTATTCTTCATAATGGCACATTCTTATACACTGGAGAGTCATGTTCAAGGTAAAAGCAATGGGAAAGCGATCATCTTATATTAATTTATTTATGTAGTACACAGTATACTTTTATAGCCGAATTAGGCCTATACGACCTCGAGGGGTTTTAGGCGAGCGAAGGAGTACGGTATCCGTGCGGTTGTGATTTTTTGGTGGCCTGTGGGAGATGAGGAATGCGGATGTCTATGGGCGCCGGACGTGGGTACTCGATAGTCACGATTGTTTCAGATTCATCGTAATAACATAGATATAAAAACTATTTTCTTATCATTAAATAGTAGTAAAACTACGTGTAAGTATCCTATCTACGTAGAGTTCTTCATCATCATGATTCTTTATTGGCTCCCCCCTGCAGGTAGTTTCAATGTGTTTTAGTGCTTCACACTTCTATCGACTAGCGTTGGAAATTCTTAAGTAACTTCTTAAAACCATAGTACATTAAGACTATGTTAAAACGTGGCAATTTTTTATTGCTACGGCCAGCGGGGGATCGCCTATGATTTTTTATGTGAGGAAAGACTGAGAAAACTCCTCCGTGCGGTGTGATTTTTCTTTTTGGTGAGATGATCCCTAAGTTTTCGACACCACCATCACAGAGGGATGGTCCCACCACAGGATAACGCTATCAACTTTGGGACAGTGCAATGGGATGAGGTTCTCATCCTCGCCCCTCGCCCCTTGCCCCGTGCGTAAAAGCGCCTCCTCCTGTTGCTCCTCGGTCCCCTCTTCCTATAACAGGGGTACCGAGAGCAGCCCCGTCGGTACAATTGGCTTCGTGCAAGGTGTCTGGGTTCACCCCAGGCTACTAAGCCCCACCGCCACGACGAGGCTGAAACTATGGTGGGGCTCACGGAAGCCCTTCGCGAATGTATGTATTCACAAGTATCCTCCTAATCGAACTGGTTGTAGGGTTAACAATATTGTGTTTTTTAAACGAGCATTGCCCACCACGCCTTCACACCGCTGCTACTCCTGTGTCTCCAGGACCGACAGCAGCCACCACTTGTGACTCTTTGATAAGATCGCAGGGAGCCCGAAGGGATGCTGAAACGAACTTAATCACAACAAAATATCCTCCTATTTTATGGAGTGTTTTCAGTTTCAAACAATATAAATATCAATCGTTATTGATCTAGTTGATTCGCCCGATGTGCATCTCCGCATAGCGTGTGCACGGATGTGCAGGAAGAGTCCAGAAGTCATTTTTGTTTTAGAATAGGAGGCAAAATAATAATCGGAGTCTTTTGACCACTAGGGAGAACTTTTAGTAAGAGGTAGTGCCATGTATGGTGATTTACACATCCGCCTACGCAACGTAATTGGGCCGGCACGACCGGGTTGGTACCTCTCACTCACTTGATACCGGCGTAAAGGGACAGCGTTGCTGTCGCGTTTCTTGCGGTTTGTGAGTAGCCGGTGGCCTATTGGGGGGAGGAGGCCACGTATCTGCGTAACAATCCATGGGCGTCGGTAGTCATCAAAACGCTCCGATTTCTCGTTTGCCCCCTTATGCTATAAAAAAACCACCGACGTCCATGGACATCACCACTATTATTGTTAAGCAAATACGTGGCCCCCCCTTCCCTCCACTTCTCAATGGATCAGCGGCTACTCACGAACCGTACGAAACGCGACGGCATAGCTGTCTCCTTACGGAGGTGTCATGTGAGTGAGAGGTTCTTTTCCCTCCCAGATAGTACGGGCCCACTTCGTCTGTAGTAGTACCACCTATTAAAAGTACGTGTAAGTTAAGTACAATTTATGAACGGGCTGATCGTTATTCAAATACATTTCGAGCAGTCACGTTTTTGGTTTTCTATTTCATATTATATTCTTATAACTATCCTTATATTTAGTACATTATATAAAAATGAATTGTACTGGGAAGATGTATAAGTTGGTACGCATTTTCAGCGGCCATTTGCGAATGTCTTAGAAACGTGCGAAGTTTCTCGAACACCTTGGCATTGACACGAGACCGCGGCCTTGGGACATTTTCACGCGTTTGAAAATAGAAAAACTCTTAGTGATTTTTTGCAGGAATTATATACGTAATAACCGACTGTATTGTACCTAAACTATGAAAGAAGATATAGTGTATAAGAGAGATGAGAGAGAGAGAGAGAGAGAGAGAGAGAGAGAGAGAGAAGTCGAGATAATCGAGTGAACCCGGTCGTGTCTAAGTCTAACTCTTATTTACCGTTTCTTTAATCTCTTGTAGGAAGTATAAGATATGCGTCCGTTTAATATGTGTGTTGTCTGTTACAAAACTTTAATCCGGTCCAATCCGGATGTCTATTGGAAGTAAAATAAAAGCTCTTTACGATTTTATTTTTGGAGTGCACTTCTCTACAAATGATATTTAAGGATCGCAGTATGTCGGTATGTATGTAACGGTGCGGAATACAGATAAAACAATTAGTTTCAGTTGGACACATTTAAAATCTTGCCGCAATCTACATAATGAGCCTGACTGTAGAAGCCAATTTTTTCCTTTTCAGTTATGTTTAGAGTTATTGTATCTCTGACAGTCCTTTTTTGGTAGGTTGGTATAATTTGACATCTTCTGTCATCGAACCGATAAAAAATGCGGATAGGCGGACTACTACAGCGTAATTAGTGTTAATTTTTATCTATGTAAATTTTTCCATAATACAATATTAATAAGTTAATATTAAACTTATGCCTAAATATATTTCAGAACATGCGGGTAGCGATTTTGTTCTTCCTAATAAGAGCGATGTCCTGTCTTTCCCCTTGGACGGTTCTTTTATAAAAAAAGATTCGATTTAATTCTTTGTTTACTTTCCAAGTTTAATAATATATTTTTTTGTCACGACAAAATAATGTTATAGAATATTGCCCTATTCTACATACTAATAGGGAAAAATTGAGAAAAGTACAAAACATAGTCTGGCTTAGCCAACCCAACAACTAGAGGTGAAATAATTCTGAGGGCACTATAGCAGTCAGGTTTTTATTTCCAAGACTGCATTGCAGCTGGATCGGAGCCCGCCGTGTGATCGGGCGAGGTGATAGGCATAATGGGCCTATACTGCTTTTTTGCCCCATTATAGTGTAGTTCTGAGTGTGTTACAGGCCGAATCCGAATTGGCTACGGCGTCCCCCTATACTGAAGAGCTAACTACGCAAACTATACAAGTCCTTCCACCGCATATTAATAATAGAATCTGTGGATAATAATATCTGTGGACTTATCACACCACGTTAGCCTATCCCTGTGTTAAGTACCGTAAGGACTTGTGTTACAGGTACCAGACAACGGAACAAACGGAAAAACATATTTAATATGTTTTATAAATTTAAGATTTTTATTATTTATATAACCAGCATGCTACCATCTGAGCCAGCCGGTCGTCGAAAGTTGCATAAGACATTAGAAGAAATTAAGCTCGGTTAAGTTTATTTCGTAAATAGTTTTCGTGAATTTTATTGATTTTTAATGAATTACTTGGTGGAGCCCTGAACACGCGAAGGTCCCACGCGGCATCATTCCAATGTTTCGACAGGAAATTGATGAGGAAGAAGCATTTTTGTTAATAATGTATTGTGTACTCGCTACTCGCTTTTATCGCTGTGCCATGAATAGCAAAGTGTACAGGGTGTTGTTTAAATAGTGAATTTTAAATGGTAACAGTAAATTAGATTTTTAACAACAACCTCACTGTGCGTTTTTTTATTTATAGGGAGACGAAGGAGCAATCGGAGGCACTCAAGGACTACCGTCATAAACATTCGTACAACTGTTACGCAGATGTGCTGCCCTCATTTGCTCTTCCCCTCAAATGATATCAGTTCCGAGTTCCGACACGGGACTGGACTTTGCTCCTTAAGAACGAACAAGGTTTTGAGTTTCTAAAGTGAAAGCTGCGCCGGGCTTAACATTTTTTTCACACCACAGGCTTTATATTATTTCTCAAGCAAACACATTTATCGTACTTGTTGACGTTTCTTAAGTATAACATTTGAATATCCGAACATCGAAGCATTTGATTCAAGAGTGACCTTTTAACAACAAATCGCAGATGGCGTTCGTTAAACAGTAAATATTATTCAGCAAATCAAAGTAACTGACCAGCAATAAAATTTTAAGCAAGGTTGTACTTTAAATGAAATTTTAAACACCAGTACAGAACGGTGTTGAAGCAGTAATTTTTAAAATAGCAAATCTAAGCATTGTTTAAATTGAGCCACTTTTGAACGGCGTAGTACGTCAAGTATTGGCGTCTACGAACATCTTTTTAGGTGGCAAGAACTGAACGACTAAAGACTAAAAACTATGTTTTTACTGTTAAGTACACAAAGGATAAAAACGGATACCTAAGTCTCCACTGTCCGTCCGCCATCACTCCATCAGTTTGTGCGTTTGTCACCAGGCTCTATCTCATGAACCGTGATAGCTAGAGAGTTGCAATGTTTACAGATGATATATTTCTGTTGCCTGTTCTTCTTCTTGTTGTTGTTGTTGTAAAAAAACGCTTTTTATAGATTGTACGGAGCGAGAGTCGTGCTTGGTCGGTTTTTTTTAAGTTTGGTGAAACTGATGTTGATGAAAGACTTAGTTAAAACATAGTTTATTGAAGTCGAATTTGAATTAGACACCATTATGAAGTAAGGTCCATAAATCTTATGAACCTAAAGAATCAATATTAATTTTACCCAACTTCGCCCGAAGGACGGTTATGTTTCTTGAGATGTATGATTTTAATGTGAGTTAAGTGAAACTATTTTACCAATCAGTCATTACCAATATTGTTTCAGGATTACGAAAAAAGTGGGTTCTTTTCCGAAACCTCGGGTGTTAACTTGATTTTGTATAATTCGATTCCCATCATAAGTATGAAAACAACAACTTGGTCATTAGAAGATCATCATCTCCACAGAAACTTTGGGGGGGGGGGCCTCGGTCACGGGGCCGCAATAATTTGCGGGTTTGCCATCGGGGCTTATTAGCTCAGGGGAATGTAGGCCTGTTTAGGGCCTGTGTGTTATGTGGTGTGGTGTGACTGTGGTGAGTAGCGATTGGGTGT
>JAFELO010000036.1:400372-434226 GCA_017140195.1 Eumaeus atala | reverse complement strand
TGAGCATGCGGTCTATTGTCTGCCCTATTGAACATAGCGCTCGACAATCGAACCACAAACTCATCCAGCGACTCAAGTCGCAAGTCACGCGCGATCACGTCATTGCGGACGTAGCGACCGGCACCCGTGATGACCCGTAGGGATATATTTTGCTGAGCTTGCAGGCGCTTCCGCTGGGCCTGGGAGGTTAGCGCGTACCATGCGGTGGCGGCGTAAGTGAGGCGTGACCGGATATATGTCTTGTAAATCCCCAGTTTCGTCCGTGTAGGAAGTCCGGACGCTAGTACCGGCCACAGCAGAGCACGGGCTGTTCTCGCTTGGTTGACCGCTCGGACCACCTGCGAGACCATCCGCAGCGCGCGGTCGATACTGCATCCGAGATACACGATTGGGGATTCCCAAGACACATCCTAACCTCTGAACTTTAACCGCCCCGGCACGGAGCGCCTCTTGCTGACATATAGCGCCGTCGTCTTATCCACGTTGACGGACATGCGTCTCCTGTCGAGCCACTCCGGCAACCGGTCCAGCATGCGCTGCATGCGCCCAGTTGCGAGCTCCGGCTTTCGGGACGAGGTTACGTATGCGCTGTCGTCGGCGAACAGCGCGAGCATGACACCCGCCTCACCTTCTCCCGAAGATCACTGAGTGTGGGAATGTCGTTGGTGTAGGCCGCGTACAGGCAAGGGGATAGGCAACTGCCCTGTGACACTCCGGCACGAATGGCCTTCACCGAGGTGTGCCTCCGCTCCACCGCTACCCGGAAGGTCCTACCTTCCAAGAATGACGCCACTAGTCTCACAAACGCCAGCGGGACGCCGGCGTCCACCAACTTGTACAAGAGTCCCGGGTGCCACACCCTGTCGAAGGCCTTCTCCATATCGAGAAAGACTGCGACAGAGTATCTCCCCTTGTTCATTTCTACAGACAAGTGGTGGATCACCCGCGTCAGTTGCAACGTGGTCGAGTGGCCGCTCCGGAAGCCGAACTGTTCGTCCCTTATGGGAATGTACAGCTTCAGCCTCCGAAGCAGAAACCTCTCGAACAACTTGGCGATATGCAGGTTTCGGGACTTGCCCGACTTCGGCAGAACGATGACCCTCCCCTCTTTCCAGGTCTCCGGAAAGTGGGCCGTCCGGAGAATGCCATTTGCGATCTGAGTGAGAGCCACGGCTGCTCGCCTAGGCGTCATCACCAGCGCTGTGGGGGGGATGTCATCGGGGCCTGGAGCTTTGCGCCTCGAGAGGCGAAGTGCGACTTTCCGCAGCTCAGAGGGGGAAATGAAATCCTTCCCGCTGAGTGGCGGAGTCGGGCTCTGGAGGACCTCTCGAATGCGGCACTCCACCTGCTCGTGATGCTCTGCGAACGACGGCGCCGCTGGGTGTGGTGAAAACTGCGTGTGTAGATGTGATGCCTGTGGTGTCTAGAAGTGGAGTGATGGTGGTCTTTGGCCTCGTGAGACGTCTATTTAGGGCGTGCAGGTTGGTGTCGTTTTCGCTGGCATGGAAGACTGTACTCTCCCAGCCTGGTCCACGACACTCCCTCACCTTCGCAGACAGTTCCTCGGCCAGCTTGTTGAGTTGTGCCTTGATCCTCGGACAGCGGGTACGGGCCCAGAGTTTCCTCATCTGGCGTTTCCTCTGCAGGTCCGCCAGTAGGCTCGGGGTGAGCTCACCCCGCCGGCGCGCTGTCTCCGGTACAACGGTGGTCGCCGCCGCCCGCGCCTCCCGGATTTTTTCCGTGAAGAATCGAGCGGCGGCCTCCACCTCGTCCGGAGTAGACAGTTGCCCGGCGATGGCGTAGTCGCCTAGGTATCCTGATAGACGGCCCATTCGATTCTCTCTCTAGTCCGCACTGCTTCCCTAAGGATTGCTCCGGAATCAACTGTGACGAGGATGGGTAGGTGTTGAGTATCGAGGTCGTACAGGACCTCGATGTTGACCGTGGCCTTGAGGTTCTGGCTGAGGTGTAGGGCGATGTCCAGAACGTCCGGGGTGCGCAGGGGACCCCTAGGCACGTGTGTAGGACACGTTGGTCCTTGCACCGTGTAGCGGCGCTCTTCCGAATCCTCCTGCAGCCTGAAGCCAGCGTTGTTTGTGACGGCCGATCCCCAAGCTGGATGCTTGGCGTTCAGGTCGCCGACCAACAACACGTGGCCGTCGTGCCCCAGCACGTTGTGGACATCACCTAGGTCAAAACTGTTCCCGGGATGTCTGTACGCCTCGTAGATCCTGGGCTCCTCCACCGCCATGTGAACGACTATACCAGTCGAGCCCCGTCGAGCGGTGAAGGGGCCCCGTCTCAATTCGTCGTGGACGACGTCCCGCCGAACGAGCACATCCGTACATTAGAATATACATTTACAAATTAAGTACGATATTATGGGGCATACTGTATAGTACGCGCAGTTTCCTAATCATTAACGTCTGTCTTCGTATGACAGATCTACCAGGTGCCAAACTGATGAAGATTAAGTAATATCTCACACAAAATTTTACAGAATCATCTCATTCTCATAATGCGAGCACCATTTGTTGTCAAATCCCAAACAATTAAAATAGTTTCTTTTCAAATAGATAGTAGTTTATATATTTGCTTATTACGTTCCTAGACCGGACATATTGGAAAAATAAACAGAGACTAGTTGTATAGGCAAGTGTTCGGTAACTTGGGAATTGCAACTGCACAAGCTAGGAAGTAAAAGCTATGTGCCACGTCGATGACAGATATGGGGTAGTACTTAGTATAAGCGGCCGATTGCACCCGCCCAGGGTTTTAATGGGTATTCGGTTCATTTAGTCCCACACACCCACCAGATCCGCCGGCAATGCATATACCCACGAAATCAAAAATAAGAGAAGAATCAAGCAGAACGATACTTACAATTTATTATCGGTGCCCTTAAATTCTATAAATATTTTATCTGTCCACAATAGTAAAACAAACACAGCATCTCTATAAAACAAAGCGCGAAAAACCTGTAATTCGCGCCAATTTGATCGTCTGTGCAATTTCCGATCGGCGGCGACGCGTTAGTTTCAAATTTCAATTGCGCAGCAAGCCAATTGTGTTTTATTGATTTTTGTGGGTTTCATTTGAAATTGCATTAGGTGTGAGATTTAAAGCGTTTCTTCTGAACGAGGACAGTGGTTAAAAGCACGAAAATATTCGTTATGGATTAATATAAGTAATCCTGGACCATTAAAATATATACAATTTACACATTAGTATATATAAATTATAAAAATTGCGTCCTATGAAGGATCTGGCAGGATTGGGGACAGTTAATATAAGTTACAATTCAAGTATGTGGGTTCGGAAACTTTGTCCCCCTTCTTAGATAACGTTTTCTCTTCTTAGAAAAACTTTGCAGTCCTTCAAAATGTTTTCGCGCGGTATAAATTTCTGGGCACAATTATTTTTGAACAATTTTTACTCTTTGACGCACAGATCAGTGTTGTTAGCTTTGATTTTTTTTTTCAAATTCAGAATGTTAAGTGTAAATTATTGTGTGCCTAAAACAAACAAAAAACTGTTACACAAAATGGGGATAATATTTTTAAATATTCTCTCTTATTCTCCTCTAGAGATAGCGATTCTAAATATGTTACTACATTAGTGTAGCACAAAGGGGCAAACAAGACCACAGTTTGATTAACATTTAGTGACTACCCACCTCAACCTATGAACCTTTGTACAATTAGAGGTAGTGTAGAGATTAATTCAAATGTTTGATGCCCTTTTTTATTTATTTTTTGGGTCACCGGAGTTTGCAAGCTGATCGAAACGCGGTAGCATAGCTTTACGCCGGTATAATGTAAGTGAGGCTCAAATGCGGCCATGAGACTCCTACTTGCAATTGCTTTACTTGGAAACCCAGTAAAAAGTGCAAGTCTAACCTGATATGGTGCACTTGGTCTTCTCCCAAGGTTGGTGACGCCAAGCCTTTCTTCTGGACATCTTCCAGCTCAATGAAAAGTCTAGGTGCTTGCGGGAACATGTTACACTATGGTGATTTCTAGATGATTCAATCAAGGTTGTAAATCACGATTGTAGTACTGTATTTCGCAGTAACGACAAGATTAAGGTATAATATCTATAAATATTCTATAACCGTAAGAACTAGATAACTTAATTTTTTTTACGCAGCGAAATCATTGCAGTTGCAAATGTACTGCGAATGCATACGGATATGGAATCAAAAATAATGCGTGTTTATGAACTACCCACAAATTTCAATAAGTTTCGTTATTTACTAGGTTGTGTTGATCGCCATTTTTTTAACTCCAAGGCATGTGAGGCTGTCTTAATCTTATGATGTATAAGCCTCTAAATAAATTTAAAAAAGGCATGTGTGATGTTATCGGTGATCGGTTATTACTATGATATCGATAAGTCATTCTTAACAGTAGCACTCTTGAAATTAGCCGTTGCGGACGATATTAATTTTAGATTTCACAGTTTACTAATTAAATCCCGGTCAGACTATTACTAACTTAAATGGAAAATAAATTAAAATACCGTTAATTGGTTCCGATTATATGTAGTTAATAAGGTAAGGGGTTAAGTATTGAATAGCTATTTGACACTTTATTGCTAACCCGTGAAACCGGCCCTAAGATTACTGAATCAGTCTCTTACATGAAAGCTCTGGTGTAAGCCATTCGAACCTACAATTTTATTTCTCATGACAGGTAATAAATAATATTAAGCATTATTCAAAGTGTTGGTTCAAGAATATTAACGTCTGTCTCTAAAATCCTACTACACCTAGTAGCTGTAAATGCGTGCTGCGTCTTAGTGAATTCAATACTGAATATAAAGAAAAATAAAGCAAAGAGGCAGTTATAGGGACTGCCGTCTTCAAGTAGTACACGAGATCGTAGCTCGTGGCAACTACAAGCTCCGTGTTGCCGTGCGTGCTCCGTGTTGCCGCGCGTGATATTATGAGTTCGCGTCAGCATGTTTGCTGACGCGAACTCATAATATTTTTCCCTACTATTACTACTATTTTAAAGATATAGGCACTTCTATTAGCGCGTAGAGGAGAAATTATGAAACTGATTTTACACGCTGCGCCCCATAACGACTAATAAACAACGACTGATAAAAGATAACATTGTCTTCAAATGTTATCTATCTGAATATCATTGTCATTTCTGACAACTAGTTGCTTCTTTCACTTATATGACTTACTTTATTAATGATATGACAAAGAAGTGTAAATTCACAAACGTGTACCTAACTCTCACTCTTTACATCTTGTCTAACATATCTCCCTCTCAACTTCCTTATTTGGTTCGTTTTTGTAAAGCTCTTGTCTCGCATGCACCATACACTAACTCCCCAAGTCAGGCATACGTAAAGAAATTTTACTCCTAAAAGCGTAGCAACGCGTGCCGGGGGGTTGTTAATAAACAATTAAAAAGAATAACATTATTTTGAATAATATGTTAGCCAAAACTCACCCTTCACGTGTGGTAATTAAAAAAAATATATAAACAAGGAAGAGGACTAAATAAATTCGTAGGAAGCACTTGAAATATTTCGAACATAGCATTGTGGAACCTTCTCGACGTGCTTGTCCATAATTTTAATATCGATAGGTGATAAGGCGGATCGGTGTTGCGATTACACTATCGGCTTATCAAGCTGGTGCAACTTCTTGAAATCGGTAATGTGTCGCCAAGGGTTCCATGAAACATGTTCCAATCTTGACACTTTTATATCTAGTACCTGAGGCGCGCAAGATACGTTCAATTGTTCATAGCTGCGTCATACTTGCGAAACAATTGTAGATACACTTGAATGTCAAATCATTTTCACGCCTTTAGACGTATATTATTAATAACTTATTAACATTATAGATAATTTTACAAAGACTGTTGAGAGGTTGATTGGACGGCAACGCATCTGCGTAACAATGGTGCGAATATGTGCGTCGGTAGTAATCAGAGGGCTCTGGTTGCTGGCAAATGAGCCCTTATGCTATAAAAAAAATATGGAAAAAAATTGCACCAGTAATTGTTTGACGGATGGAAAATAGACCGTAACTTGATTGAAGACAGAAGAAGAAGAAGAAGTAAAGTTCCAATAGAATTTCTTCTGGATTGGATTTACATTCCTAATACTTTATTTGTCATCATCACATATTATCGTCATCGTCACCATAGCCCTCATCATCATGGTTACCACCACCCCATCTTTATCATAATCATTAGCACGATCATAACCATCATTATCGTCATCATCATCATCAGCATCACTCTCATTATCAACATCGTCACCACCACACCTTCATCGTCATCACCACCCTCATCATCATCATCATCAGCATCACTCTCATTATCGTCATCGTCACCACCACACCTTCATCATCATCACCACCCTCATCATTATCATCATCAGCATCACTCTCATTATCAACATCGTCACCACCACACCTTCATCATCATCACCACCCTCATCATTATCATCATCAGCATCACTCTCATTACCAACATCGTCACCACCACACCTTCATCATCATCACCACCCTCATCATTATCATCATCACATTGTTATTTAAGAATGGTAGTGCATTGCAGCATAACGGCCGAATTAGGCCAGGGAAGTACCTCCTGTAGCTCACGTTATCATCTGTAAAGTGACAGCTAGCTACAGTACATCATAGCATTATTTATCTACTGTCACTTTGATGTCGCGTTTCGTGTGGTTTGTGACTTTTATGGTTTTATGGTACGATGCAAATGCATCGTAAGATTCAAAGGTTCATTTGTCCACTCAAGTAAAAAAAAAAAAAATAATAATAATAAACCTTATTTGTAAAAAATAAATATAAGGAAAATTTAAATATAAGGAAGTGTAAAGTGAAAACGTTAGAATGAAAAAAAAACATAATCATAAAGACATAGCTCAGTTGGCAACAGTGCGTTCACAAAATGGTGGGACCTCAGATACAGCCAGAACCTGGTGAGTCATGACACTGATTTTCAGGGCCACCATTATGTCTTCCGATCTTATTTTATATATTATGAATGAATGGAGCATATCTTCTAAGTTTATTCGGTTGTTATTTATTAAAATAACATTACTGTTACGGATTTTTTCACTGTTTACTTAACCGTGAGCGTGGTTGCTGTGAAGCTTCCGAAACGTCAGACTTGTTAAATAATTAAATAAACCGTAACAAAATCAGTAAAAATATTAACTCCTAATATGATTCCCAACCCAACTGGTGTGTGTTATCTAAACAAGACGTCTGTGGTCAGGCACGGCCTGCTATTGCAGTTGCCGAGTAAACACTATCTGAAGTCGTTAAACAAGCGTTAGGGAGTCATTGACACCTGATGCAGCTCGGTCAATTTACGCACTTGTGGAATTTTTCTAACTCCTATTTCGCGGTCGGGTGATTTTCTGAAGGAACAACTGTGATGGCGATATTATCGTGCAAGATTCCCTGTAGTCCCATGCGGCCCCTCTAATTGAGATCAGTTGCGAGGCAGGGAAGCCGACCACTTCGCACGGGCTCGAGGTCGATCATAGGGCCGTCGGAACAGCCTCCCGGAGGTGGAGTTTGGTTCTTCATGTGGTACTGGTGAGTCGTTGAGGCGCCCTGTCGACAGACCCAGGTAATTCTGATGGAGGTAACTGATGGCCCTTACCCGTTAGGAAATAGTCAGATCCAAAAAGAGCTCATAAAAGAGTAAACAGGCGAAGTCAGTATACGCGGCGGTGGACTCGGCCCAGCACACACTTGAGGTGTGCCTGAGATGGGCGGCGCTGCGTCACGATCTGACATCAGTTGACGGAGGGGACTTGTCTAAGTCGAGCATCATCCTCACGATGCTCGGCAGCGACGAGTCCTACCAGGCGATGGCTTCCTTCTGCGAGACCGTCATGTCCCAGAAGGAAGCCGACGAGCGGGTGAGAGAGGAGGCTGCCGACGCGGCCTCCTCCGCCGATGACGAATGGGGGGACGAAGGCAGCGCTATCTGCAGGGCTTTCAGTAGTGCCCCTGTGTTCCGTGTCCTGTCGTGGTTCTGTTGCCTGCAGATCCGGGACTCTCCACTAATAGCGGCTGAAGGCTCCCGTAGGGGCTTAGTTGGTATTGCTACCCAATGGCCGAGTCCAACATAGGTCTGGGGGTCTACCCGGGCTCCCAGGTATCATGCGTAAATGCATTCCCCTTCGTCACCAAAAAAAAGGGCTAAGACAGTATAAGATTTCAGACGAGTGCCAGGATTGAAAGACGACTTGCTCATGAAATTCATCGTACAGAACCGGACCGAATAGCATCTAGTAGTCAGAAGCATCTAGTAGTCAAAAGCACATTTATCTTCTGTACAATAGAAAAAAGAGCAGTCATGCCAAATTGGTTTGATAAAATGTATAATTTGGCAAGCACAGAAGGGCATAGGGTTTTTATCTCAGTAGTAGTTGGTTGCGGGAACATCACGGCCGACCACCCTACCCATACCGTGTGTGGGTGCGGTGATACTGTTGACGTTTTTTCCCGAATACCAGCGTGTTGCCGGCCACCGGATGTTTTCCGTCGGCATTGTTCCACTTTTACGTAACCAGGTATGTAACTATGTTTTGTACACAGCCGCTGTTTAAATTTTACTTTTCTACTTCATCTGTATGAACTGACAGAAATCTCATAAGCCGCACGAAATGCGACAGGATAGCTGCCACTTTGCGGCGGTATCACGTAAACGAGAGGTACCTCCGCGGTCGTACCGCCCCAATTCTGCAATTAATTATGCCAATTAATTATTTCTACTGGTATGTCAGGTATAACGCCTATATATAAAAACTCTTTACTCAAACATTTTGTATTGTTAGTATTTATTGTTATTGGTTTATAGTTGGTATCGTTCCAGCAGATATATTACAGTTTGGCACGTCGGCGCCGCACCTCGGGGTTCCGCCATCAGATCTCACGGCCTGCTATTTGCGGTATCAGTCGCCGGCTGCGGGATAAATGTGTCGATATGGAATGCCGTGTCCTATATTGTACTCTAATTTATCGACTTTACAAACATCGTCAGTTGGAGGTTGTGGCATGCTGCATTGCAGTCTAATTAGACCGGCGCGAACGGAAAGGTCTCGCTCACGTGAACATGTGACAGCTACGCTGTAAGTTGGTGTTTTAGATGTCGCGCTCCTTGTGGCTTGTGAATATTCGGTGACCTCACAACAATTTCCTAACAGTTGTACGGATATATATGGGCATCAGTAGACATCAAAAGTCACTAGGGACAGCAACTAGTCCTAATAAAACTTTGTACTTTGTGGACTACATTGTATTTTTCAAGGCTCCACAATGAAAGGAAAGATCCAATTGTTATGGCGATGATTCATGGCGACTCATCTAATCGCTACATGCCCCTCATCATTGCATTGAGTCTGATGTTTGAAGTGCAAAAATGCTGAATGTGATCATATTTTGGACGGGCTGTTTGGTTGCCCTTACCTCCTTCATCATCACAATTCACAGCACTCTATAATTTATCGCTACAGGGATCGTGCTAGACTCCATGCTGTCACGCTAAGTATGGTCGAACCGTTCCGGGTATATGTAATAATAATGTTAGGTCTATTTACTCATGTATTTGTGCTTCGATGCCGGTCATTCATTTGTTTTCTCTTCCGTTTTTTTTTGCTGTTTGCGTCACTCATTTTACAAAAATCAAAAATTTAATATAGCATTATCTACGAGTACGAGTTTCGCCGTGGCGCTAGTCCAGCGGAAAGAAAGAAAATAAAAATAGAAGGGTGAATGATGTGTATGGCGGTCATGTTACAAAAGAAAACACAGTTCATTTTTGGTTTGAACTTTTTCGTTCTAGAAATTTCGACCTGCAAACAAGTTCCGCGGACGGCCTGAGACCCCAGTTGATAATAAAGAGTCGAAGGCTGTTTTGGAAGCGGATCCATCGCAAACCACGTCCGAGAGGCTGCAGGCTGCGATGTTAATGATAAAACTGTTTTAATTCACTTGACGCAAACTGGGAAGATTAAGAAGCTTGGAAGCTAACGAATTTACTGCATCGAACCGGCAAACGCGCGTCGACTGCACTGTTACATTACTAAACCTGCACAATAATGAAGGCATTTTAAACCGAATCATGATATTTGATGAAAAATGGATTCTTATGATAATCGTAAGCTCTCAGCGCATTGGTTGGATCCCAGTCAGCGAGCCAAATCCTGCCCCAAGCGAAAATTAACCCCAAAAAAGTTACTTGTAAGCGTTCGGTGGACTAGTGCGGATATTTTTCATTACAGTTTTCTCAAATCTTGCCAGACTATTATGATGATGGATGGATGGATGACGTCTATTGTCAGCAATTGCTAACCACGATGGAAAAGCTAGCGGGTAAACAATCTAGGCCGGTCAATCGCTTCACGCCACTGCTCATTCACGACAACACTAGACCACACACTGGGCAACAGACGGCTACCAAATTAGAAGAGCTTCCATTGGAAAGTCTAAGATATCCTCCGTACTCCCCGGACTTTGCTCCAACAGATTACTATTTTTTTTCGAAATTTGGATAATTTTTTGCAGGGGAAAAATTCAACTACGGTGAGGCAGTCCAAACCACCTTCAAAGATTTTATTGATTCCCGTCCGACTGGTTTTTTCAGTAAAGGGATCAATGAACTACCTATGAGATGGCTAAAATGCATAGAAAACAATGGTTCATACTTTGATTAATTAAATAGATTATATTAAAAAATATTCGACTTTTTGTTAATCCCATACAAAACGCCAATTTCATATGTAAGGACCTAATATTTCACTGTCATTGTCACTTTTACATTCTGACGAATGGCTAGTTGAATTGCAGTTGGTAACGTGGCGGCTAGTCTGTGTGCACGTAGTTCGCGGGTCCCAAAGCCGCCTAGGTCATGGAAAATCATGAATATATAAAAGTTCTTGAATTTATAAAATAAATACCTATTACGTTACCTAGTAGCTACCTGAAACTAGGAAAGATGGTGTATTTTATAAACCATTACAAAATGAAGAAGCATATTTTGAAAAATAATAATATTGTGGGAGCACTCTATATGTAATTGAGGGATAAAAAAATCCTAGAAGGCACAGCTGTGGACCCCACACAGCGTCATTGCGTGGAGGTCTTTCGACATGGTATGGAGATTTATAAAAATGTTTCCTATTTGCGCTAATACTTTGCTACTAAAGTGCAACCTCTCCTATGACTACTGAACAAAATGAATTTAGAACCCTTCATAGGCGAGCCCGGGTTATTTAACATTTCATACATGCTCGTAATAATGTTCAATAGTTAGTAATCCTTACGTAAGTACATTTAATATTTATAACGGCCTGTCTCACTTGGACGGTAAACATTGTATCTGTACGCTTGATAAGATACGGCTGGCACTCCATTAGTGTCCAGTTCGCGAACCCGCGTCAGGACTCGGAGTAGTTGTAATGTATACGAATATAATAAATTTTAAGAGATTTTTTTTTGTTTATTTGTACGCGCCAATTCCGGAACTACAAGACCTAAACAAAAATATTTTTGTTTAGGTCATGCACATGCATAGGGAAGGTTGTAGGCTGTTACGCGCACCAAACGGCAATTATATTTACGCCGTACTATATCTCACGGCGTCACTTGTACTGCCCTGGAGGATAACTAATCGCGGCTGGTGGTTAAAGCGCCTAAGCGTAAGCGCTTAGGCGCGCTAGGGCCTTGAGTATGACTCGAGGCCCTAAGGCCTTGACTACGTTAAATGCGCTCCCGCGAGACGGGTACCCGTCGCTTGCACCCGTCACCCGCCCACGCGAGCGTCCACTTAACCCAGCGAATGCCCCTTGGTGCAATTCATACCTAGATGTCAACGGCCCGCTGCGCCGCCAGCGGTTTCAGTGACATTTAATTTTAAACTTTATCTTAGAACTGTCTAAGACATAGTATCGCTTGAGAATTTGAAAAGCCCATGGCGCTGAGCACTTGACGACTCCGTTCTCATTACCGCTCACCCCTTCGCTGCTAGCCGCTAGCATGTTAGAAGTATAGAAGTAGCAGGCCTCACCTCTATGGTGTGAGTTAAGCCTTGCTTGCAGGAAAACTATACAAAAGAGAATAGAGACCGTAGTCTCATGCGCTGGTAATCTGTCTGTAGTTCAAAGCTAGCGCATAATAACCTGATATGAAGCGTGTTCCCCTAAGCTCATTATACCGCACTCGAAACGGATTACCTGCCTAGCTCGTGGTTTATCTGTGACACTGTACTTCATTCAATGTATTCATAGTTTGAAGCTAATTACCTTAGGCGTGAAATAGCCGACAGATATTATGATTTTAGAGTTAGAAGCTGTACTTACTACTTTTTGTTTACGGTTAATGACCTGACGCAGTCTTTTTATTGGTACTGACACCCATGAATATCTGTATAATTGTTAGGCTCACGTGTTGTGCTTCTTCCCTTGTCACCACTCGGTCGCACTGACCCATTTCCGCTGCAATGCAGCACAGTACTACCTACTGCAAAATTACTTTTTAATGTGTAAACGACCAGTAAACATACATTGTTTATATTGTAAACATTTATCGGTAGGCATTCGCTTCTCACATCAATCCCACATCATTGTTTATGTTTTCGCAATTCCTAAGCAGCATTGTGGTGTAAGAGACAGAGACGGAGGATCGTCTTACATCAGTATGGTTAGACTCCAAAATGATACGTCATAAGTCTGCTAATAATAGCTATAATACTTTTTGTGCCTAGAACGCTCAATAACGCCGAGCAGTTCTTGAGTCTAAGGCTGATTTTAGTCTCACGCTCACCGTCAGCGCTCATAGCTCATCGCGTTGTTTGTCAGCGCTGAGGCTCAGCGTGGCTTTGGCTTTGGCCATTGCAGCTTACGAATCGTGCCTATACCACCGGTTGAACGACTAATGGTGACTTTAAGGTAAGAAAAAACATATTTACTCGTTTTATAATTATGTGTAGTCATGGCAAAGTATAGATAAGAAAACAACATAGGTATTTATTATTATGTTTCATATTATAGGTAAGACAAAAAAAAATAACATAAATGACATATTATTAGTAATTAAACATAATATAATTATTCGTCAGTACGTCTAGCTTTTTCATAACCAGAGTAACCTGGATTCGCATCATTCCTTTCGTACCCTTGGTAACCTGGAGTCTGATATTTGTATGACGGTGCATACGTGTCGAGTGTAGGCCTTGCGTCATTGGAGTAAGAGCTATTTGAGCTATTTCATCTGTTGAAATTTCGAATATCCATGGCTACGCGCAGCACTCTCGATCTAAACTCTAGCTTTTGTACTACATCAAAAGATTTTAAAATTGGACCTAAAGAAGCGAAAAAAGCCAGGTTGTCATCAGCAAGATCTGATGTTTGATTACTTAATAAAGTTAACAATTCTTTTTCAAATAGAGAACTTTCTGGATTTGTTTTCGGGGGTTTCTTTTTCTCTTTTTCAGCCAACATTTTTGTGATGATGCTGAATCAACACCACGGTCATTCTGCTCACCCTCTTGAGTATTTTCTGAAGATACCATACTATCCAATGTATTATCTATATTTACAGAGGGTGAGGGAAGGGATGGGGAGGGTATTATTTCATTCAGTGATTTATCAACAGTTGAGAATGCTGTTGGAGCTAGGAAGCTTAATTCCTCATAATATATGTACTTTTTGTATTTTTTTGCAGCACCTCCTGAAGGCGTTTTATTTATTGCGTTCTTTGTTCTAAAATGTGCATCCCTGGCTGTTTTCCATCTCTGTTGGACTAGTTTTGCTGAAATAATAAAAACTTTTTATTTTCAGATTTCTTGCTACGGGTCGAACATATACAGATTTGCAGTATTCATTTAGGATGGGAATCGCAACAATCAGTAAGATCGTGGACGAAGTGTGTAAAGTAATATGGGAAACGCTACACAATGAATGCTACCATCAAATACACCTGATACGTGGCAAAATATTGCTAACGGTTTTCTACAAAAGACGAACATTCCAAATTGCATCGGAGCTATTGATGGTAAGCGCATACGAAACGTAAATCCAACCGGTGGTGGATCAATATTCTACAACTATAAAAATGTTTACTCCATTGTTCTGCTAGCTATGTGCGATGCAGATTATTGTTTTACATATGTAAACATTGGAACATATGGGAAAAACTCAGACTCGACTATTTTCCAAAACAGTACTCTATACCACTGGACCGAAGCAACTGCCAGGACCAAATACTCCAGTTGAACATGTAATTGTGGGTGATGGTGCTTTTGGAATATCAAATAAAATTCTGAAGCCATATGCACGATCCAATATGACCCACAAGAAAAAAATATTTAGACTGAGCCGGAGTAGACGATACATAGAATCTACATTTGGTATAATGTCGAACAAGTTCAGAGTTTTTCTTTCATCCTTTCATACGCCTACTAATGTAAGTTTTGATCTTACAAAGAATATAGTTAAAGCATGCTGCGTATTGCATAACTTTATAAGAATTCGCGATGGTTATTGTATTGAAGACACATTTACAATTGCCCGTATGGTAGACTTGCCAACTGTACCTACAAACAGGTCTGGACACGCTCTGCGAGAACATTTTGCTGAGTACTTTGTGAGCCCTATTGGAAGCTTACCCTGGCAAGATTCGTGCATATTTTAACTTGAAATGTGTATATTTGAAATTAAAATAAAGTAAACATACCAAGCTGTTGTTTATCTTCTCCTGAAATATTTTCGAACAATGTGTCCACAATATCCTCCCAGGCTTTGTTTCTTGCATCTTTATTTTTGTAGAGTGGATCCGATGCATCCCACAACTCCACAATACCTCATCGATTACTCGACCTGTATCCACTTCGCGATTCGCCATGACTTTACGCGCTGACGACGTCCGCTCCGCTTAACACTAAAACGCTCACTGAACGCAGAGGCGCTCGTGCGATCATCAGCGCCGACAGCTACGCGGGGCCGACGCGCGACGCGTACGGACGCGTAGCTATCAGCGCTGACCACCGTGCGCACTGATAGCTACGCGCCAAAGAAAAAAACGCATCCTAAAAGTTCATATATCTCGGCCATCAGCGCTGACAGTGCGCGTGCCGTCGGCGTGAGACTAAAATCAGCCTAACTCAAAAATAAAATACATGGTATAGTCTCGGCTCAAAGAGTAGTAGTAGTAATAAAATAAAAAGTAGAAACAGCAAATAAAAATTGAGTTAGTACTAACAGTGACGCCATCTTTTTAGGTATCGTTTATTCTCGTTCATTATCGGGCACGTTTCATACACGGAGTCTTCTTCTCTATTGCTGCACAAGCGGCGCATACAATTTGCTAGGCTAAGATTAATTTATAATAATTATTGATCTTAACTTACTAGCTAAGTATTTAAATGGTATTTGACAACGTCATGCAATAAGGCTAAAACTTGTGTACGATTATCTACTTACATATATCGGGCAGAATAGTGAGAATTATAGAGTCTACGACAGATATTTAAGAACATTTTGATTTGTTTTAAAAATCACTTTGTATATTAAATTACTTATTTTAAAAAATCACTAATGATGTTTTACTGATATTTGTGTGATTTATAAATATGTCTCGTGATTAGCGAGCTGTGACTTCGGCGGGAGCATCAGTACTATAACAAGTTAATTGTTATTCCATTACTAGTGAGTGACAGAATCTTTTATTATACAACCTCACCCCGAGTGTTATAATTAACTGGCTGTGTCCCGAGGTGTCACGTGCGTACTATACGGGAACTAATGAAAGGGTTTCCCATAAAAATAAATGGTTCCTACGGGAAAAAATGATTTCTTATGTGATACAATATTGTCATTTACATTTGTGTCAAAGGTCTGTGTCGCGTTTCTATGGTGACCCATGGGACGGGAGGAAGAAAGGAGGTCAGCGCATTGGCAAAGTAATCGTACGGATGTTCGTGGGACCGACGCCCCTTCGTAAAAGCTTCGATTTCTCGTTGGCTAGTAGATCATACTTATTTCTCGTTAGCTAGTAGAGCATACTTATAAAAAAAATTATTCGAAGCCGCTAAGTAGATTTAATAAGTAATAACATCCATTATATACATACAAACAAGCGTTCGCCTCTGTAACATTAGTAACTCAGTATGTCGTAACACTTGTGTTCAACATTCCGCGAATGTAGTCTGGTTGCAGCGCGGATATGGTACATGCGAGTGCGCAATAGCATGGAAGCGAATACGTGAGAGCTGGGCTATTGACTTACCATTTTTCTTTTTTTTTTTTTTAAAGAATGGGGAGACAAACGAGCAAGCGAACCTTTTTACGATCACCGACGCCCAAGAACATCCACATAATTATAATGCCGATGCGTTGCCGTCTTTCCCCCTCCCCCCCCCAATGCAACTCACAAACTGCACGAAACGCGACACTGAAGCTGTCCCTTTATGGCGGTATTATGTGAGCATGGTACCTCCCCGGTCGGGCCGGCCCAATTCCGTTGCATTGCAGCATGGCACTACCTCCTACTAAATGCAGCATTGCACTACTATGCATTATATGTAGTAAATTACATATGTTTACAGTCACTATAATTCAATCCGGTAGGTCTCATCCCGTCTGCGGGACAGAACTCCCTTGGTCTCCTTTTGTCTCCTTACCGACGCCCGTAGACATCGCTTAATTGCTATGCAGACGTGTTCTCTACCTTGCCATCTCCTTTCCAACGGGCCACCGGTAATTTACAAGCCGCATAAAGCGCGACAACGCACCTATCACTTTGCGGTGACTCGGTGCAAGTGATTGCACAGTAGTGCCGGCTCTACCCAGCTAGAATGCAGCACGGCTCTAGCAAAATTGGTTTATAGTCATATACATTTTGTCAATAAATTGTATCGGTCAATGAAATAAATTACCGTTGACGAGAAATTGGGCTTCGGGCTTCAATAAATCGAACACCCTCTAATAAACATATTAAATTTGTTTCATACCCTCGTTTGTATTAATAACAATTAACAGTAGAGTTGTCTAGCTAATTAGCTCTTCCCATTCACAGGTTTATTTGTACATTTGGCTTATGTGTACAAATTATAAAACAGTATTAAAAAGTCTCCGTCCGTATGTGATCTATTTTCTTAATATCTGCACGACGGATTATGCAGATTTCATCCATAGATACAGCGATTTCCGAGGCAGGTTTTGTTGTATAATCTGTTAAGGTGACAAACAAGTCGTCCCTTTTTTTCGCGGACGCAGCCGTGCTGTTTGCTAGTGAAATAATAGAATAATGCGCTAAAGTGTATTTGCACCGGACTAGTCCGTGATGCAAATTGATTGGCGACCTCCGGTGACCTCATCTGTCCACCTAACATTTTAGATGCACCACGCAGACATAAATTATAGCGACACTTATACGCCCTGTTACATGATACGCGTCTGAATAGTAGGGAAGGAGAGAAGAGTAACCAAAAAAGATAGAGATGGGGCTCAGACTTTAGTAGCCTAAGATGAAATTAAAGACCTTGGGCGAAGCCAGTTCTATTGAGAAATCTTAAAAGAAGGGGGAGGGGGGGCTAAAAGCGGGATGAGCAGGCGCATTAGTGTGGGATCAGCGGTGAGGATGGGAACCTCGCTCCGCTGCACAGTTCCGAGGTTAGGCTTGTTCTGCAGTGTTCCTAGTGTTGATTAATAGTTCCAGGTCACCTCACCATAGGCGGTATCGCTGTCACTAGCAGTAAAGTCTTAGTACCACTCACGCCACCGGATCCATCTGGGAATGGTGACGTCGCGTAAAATCGTTTCACTAACTCATATCTCCTTCTCAACTTCCGGGTAACTATCTCTTTTTATCTTCACTAACTGATATATCTCTCTCAACTTCCGTTGGCCTCGTTATACTTTCACCCGCTTGGTGAGTCCCAAGTCAACGTACGTAAAGAAGTCTTCAAAAAAGTTTTAACTTAGAAAAATAAATAAAATTAGGTCATAGGAAGCCGCAACCTTGTTTCAGGTCTTAACTGTGTAGTTCGGGAACGACTGCTTCGTAGGTAATTAAAATAAAAGCAAGTATACTTGTCGTCCGCCGGCTCGTAAGTTTTGGTCCATTTTGTTCAATGAAAATTTTTTTTGCTGTCAATGGTCGCTGTAACATGCCTTTCACGTGAACTGCTGAACTGAGTAAAGACGCGATGAAATTATGACTTATGGTAGTTTCTCAAATATATTCATTCTCATCCCTATTAGATTTATGGCAGTTTCGCAAATATATTCATTCTCATCCCTATTAGATTTATGGTAGTTTCTCAAATATATTCATTCTCATCCCTGTTAGATTTATGGTAGTTTCTCAAATATATTCATTCTCACCCCTATTAGATTTATGGTAGTTTCTCCAATATATTCATTCTCATCCCTATGAGATTTATGGTAGTTCCTCAAATATATTCGTTCTCATCCCTATTAGATTTATGGTATTTTCTCAAATATATTTATTCTCATCCCTATTAGATTTATGGTAGTTTCTCAAATATATTCATTCTCATCCCTATTAGATTTTCGAGGCCGCGGAGGCCTTTAAGACGTTGACGTTTACTAAAAAATAAAAAATCTAAAAAATCTCTATACACTTTATTGGATTATTTTTATAAACGTATGTTTAGCTATAATAAACAGGTCATTTTATTTCAGATTTGCAATAGTACTATGTCTATGTATTTCAGTATGTTTATTGCATTTTGTATTTCATGAAAATTGTTTTCAGAAGAAGAATGAATGATGAATGAATATCCAGTGCAATGTGACCAAAGTTGTAAATGCGCGGTAATGCTATACGTCCTGCTACTAGGGCTGATTGATAACTGGCCGAAACGACCAACTTAAAAACAGATAGGCTAACAAAATACATTATATTCTATAACTTTTTCGAAAACAGAACGCCAAATTTGAATTTATTCAAACTGATAGAATTTGTGTGAGGAGTCCTAGAACTTTCTCTGCCGTAAATTTTCTCAACAATGGAAAGAAACGAAATTCGTGCGGTGATAAAGTCTTACACTTTAAAAGGGAAAACAGCAACCCAGATTAAAGTCAAGCTTTTCATTGTTTTAGGTAGTACTGCTCGTGCATTGAGTACAATTCACACCTGGGTAACTGATTTTGAACGTGGGAGACAGAGCTGCGAAGACGTCATCTGGTCTGGCCATCCAAATGAAGTCGCGAATCCGGACATGATCAAAAATATTCAAAAAATTGTTTTCAATGTTCGGTGCGTAAAGTTACGGTTGATAGCAGAGATAGTAAGCATTTCCTCTGAATGAGTTTTTAACATTTTACACCAACACTTGCAAGTGAAATAGCTTTGCGCGCGATGGGTGCCACGTTTGCTCACTGTTAACCAAAAGTAACGTCGAGTGGACGATTCGACGGAGAGTTTGGTGTTGTTTGAGCGTGATACTAACGAATTCTTGCGGCGTTATGGGACAGTCGATGAATCATGGATACATCATTATACTCCTGTAACAAAAGAACAATTTAAGCAGTGGACTGAGAGCGGAAAACCTGCGCCGAAGTAAGCAAAAAAAGTTTTGTCGCCGGCAGAGTGATGGCGACTGTTTCTTTGTGATGCTCGATGGATTACTTTAGTGGATTATTTGCAAAGAGGAAAAACAGAAAACGGAGAGTATTATGCAAGCTTGCTGCAAGAATTTAGTGAAGAAATCCGAAAGGAACGGCCTTATTTAGCCAAAAAGAAAGTTTTATTCCACCACGACAACGCACCTGTGCACTCGTTAAGTGTTGCAGTTGCCAGACTCCATGAATTGCGGTTCGAATTGTTACCGCATCCCCGCTATTTCCCAGATCTGGCCCTGTGCGACTTCCACTTAGTACCGAAACTCAAGAAATGGTTCGGTGGCCGAAGACTTCATCAAATGATGAGATCATTGTCGCTGTAGACGAGTATTTTGAGGTGTAGAGTTACCAGGGAACTACGTTGAAAAATAAAATTATTTTAAATAGATTATTAAAGTTATTCTTTATCGTATCGTATACTTATCAGTCACCCCTCGCAGTTAACATTTCACACTACTTTACTTCTCATATTTTCTTCATTAATAAACTTCAATTAAATAAGAACATGAATCTGTATCTCGGAACGTAGCACACAAGTGTCGTAGGACTTGAGAGATCCTGGAAGATTCATTTACGTAGTAAGCACCACGCGCCGACGACGTCACAGTATTGAATCGCTATCGGTTCTACTCCTAGGGCGATCGCGGGGTGCGCGGGAAGTTAGGCTGCATTCCAGTGGGCTGCCAAATAGACACCAGCAATGAACATGCCGTTGAACTTAATTATAATTTTTCGTTTTTTACGCCAGACCTCTCTTAGATTGTTCATGTTTATGCCAAATTACCAGAGGCTTGTCATTTTATAGTTGTCAGCTTTTTTACCATATGAATATTTTAAGGGAGACAAGCAGGAGCAATGCCATGACGTTTCTTTGGTAATTATGTCGATGTTCATGGGAGTCTGTAGTCGTAAAAAAGGCTCCGTTTGCTCGTTGCTCGTTTGCCTCTCTATACTACAATATAAAAAATACATTGAAGTTAGCAGAATGTTCATTGCTGGTGTCTTCTCTCACGGGTTGTAACTCCAAGACGCGTCAGGCCGTCGGCCGGAAACAGCGTATTGGAACGAATTACACCGCCCCTATTCACGCCGGAGCAATTCTTTAATTGTGATGCGAACTCGTTGAAGCCGGTTATGTTTTTAGGGCTCCGCTTTTAAATATCGTTTGATCCTTAATATCACTAGTGTTGTCCTTCTTCCAGTTTGTAAGCGGGCTATAGATTTTTATTGCAGCAGCAAAAAAATCAACGAAAACAAAGATGGCGGTCGTCATTTCCTTAAAGTCCTATCCGGCACCCATAACCAGTGTGAAAAGCGAATCCATCACCATTTTCATGGTACCGCACCTCCAAGAAAAATGGAACCCATAATGTCTTTGTCCGTCAGTCTTCCCGGTTAGCCTAAACTGTGTCTGTCTAAGTCGATAAGGATAATAAATATGTATATATACATCTCTCTCTCTCTCTCCCTCTCTATCTCTCTCCCTGACCAACGCGCATGCGAGCTTGGCTAGACAAAGATAGGAATGCATTCACATCTCCCTTCTCTATAAACCAGCGCAGACACTCGCCGTCATAGGTGTACCTATAATTTCTTTACTCTTCTATGTTATCTCTATTGTTTCAACTTTCAAATGATTTTACTCCTAACACTTTTCTCTTATAGTCTGTCTTAAATTTCGATTCTTAAGGAGAAAACCCTCAACTGACAACTGTTCAGACTTAAGTTAACTACGAATAATGATGTGGCTTTCGCCTCGGGCGAATGGCTGAGGGTTCGGCGCCGGCGGATTTATCTATCGTCTCCTGGCTGCAGTATCCGTAGTGAGAGACTTTTCAAAATCGTATATTTTTTATACACAACAACTTGTTGTGTATAAAACACCAACAAACGTTGTAAAAATTAATCCATCACAAATTACCATTGCTACATTCTAAGTATGAATATTGTCATTCATTTGTTATTAAATGATTGCATCTTGGAATAATATGTGGTTATTGAATTCCATTTTGTATTATTCGGCCGAATACCGAATAAACGAAAACGTGGCCGGTGATTATATTCGGTAATATATTCGGTATAGGCCGCATACCGAAATATGGCCGAATATACCACGATAATACCATCAAAATTCTGAGAAAACCTGAAGGAAACGGGGAATAAACTGTTTCAAATTAAATTATAAAAGTGTAAATTGAGTTCGAAGTGTTCAGCTCCATATTCTACAACATACTCTTCATTGGGGAACATTTGAACACCGTCTCAGATACATAAACCAGGCCTGTAATAATCACCTTGCTGAAAAAGCATTCAATGTCTAATTAGCGGCGCTGAGATTTATATATGTAGTGTCCCCTTTTAATTATAAATTATAATTAGCGATGCACTTCCAACGGTGGCACAATGTGTACAGGCGAGACATAAGGGGATATGCAATTTTATAGCGAACGTTGTCAAAGGACGTCTATAAACGTCCGCAAAACATACAACGAAACAAGAACTTATTATCTTTCTTTTTCTTCTCGTTTCTTCGTCTATCTTTATTACTTCTTTAAACTTAAAAATACTACATTGTTATTTTTTGTGTAAAAGCTAAGTACACTTAAAGAGACAAATGAAGAAGATGAGAAACCAGAAGCGATCACAAGCTCGACAAAGGTTTTTTTTGTTATTTGTACACTTCCTTTTACCTTGTCCTGAGTGGAACTAATCTGAAGGGTAAATGGTTTTTCTAACACTTTTTCACAGTTACGGCTATTAAAAAAAAATCCCAGGGCCTTTTATATTGACAAGCGTTTGTCCGTTTGTTGTCGACAATGTTAGATGTGCATTGTGCTAGTATATGCTGCAATTTTCTATGTAATCAGTTCAGCCATTCAGATAGGCAATTTGCATTCAATTTCCTGTTCCAATTACGTTTATATAAGTCAGACGGTTCACACACGGTGCTGCAAATCGCACGACCGTGGCGCTACAGAATGCGGATATTGCTTTTTAAAAGCAGTCGCAGTCTTTTGGTTGTTTAACATCTGCAAAACCTTTCTTATTGTATACACGGAGAAACGTATTTACACGTCTTCACTGGCACTAGATGGGTCCAGTGGTGTGTGGGGCTCGTGGCACATTATTGTGCAATCCACAGAAACCACCACGAGTGCCATCAGTGCCGCCTTTGGTGCCCCGGAGCAACAAATTACCAGGGCAACTCGACGGCTAGTCAGTCCCCTAAGGGACCGACGCCTCCTCCACAGCAGGGTTGCCTCGCGCCACATGACAACCCCACTAAAATTGGGACAGTGCAATGAGGGAAGTTCCCAACCTCACCCCTTGCCCCGTGCGCAAAAGTATTGCTCTTACTCTATTTATACTCCTATTGCTCTAAGGTCCCCTCTTCTTATAAGAAGGGTACCGATAGCGATTCATCCTCCTGATCTTTAAGCCTCCTCTTATTATAGGATGGTTGCAGAGATCCCCCTCGGTTCAATTGGCTTCGCCTGGGTTTACCCCAGGCTACACCGCCACGACTAGGCTTGAACCATGATGGGGACATCTGCAAAGCCTGATGTAATGCTTCTTAATATATATTGTTCTCGAAGCAGAGCAAGGAAGAGCTTCTTTACTTGTTTCTCTGCTATAGTTCATAGAATATTGATTATAACCTTACTGAAATATTTATCAAACACAAATAAAAACAAAGAAATAAAATTATATATCTACATAATAATACGTTTTAACTTTCATTATAAGAAGAAGACAATTAAAACTACAAAAGTATCACCAATTCGCAGCGCTACACCACTGCGCTACGCTGCACTACACCACTGCGCGACGCAGCGCTACACCACTGCGCGACGCAGCGCTACAGCACTGCGCGATGCAGCGCCGTGTGTGATCTACTGATCCACGGTGACACGAGACGTCTGAACAAACGGAAGCGTGTGTTTTATTCTCATTTTTTCCAGTCTTCAGTACTGTACCTTTTTCATTGCTGAGGATGTTTAAAACATTGAATGTATTTGAGTACCTGCTGTATTTTAACGTAACGTAAATATTATTGCGAATTTGCAATCTAATGTATATTGTGAGTTTATTCCAATAGATACATAAATTTGAACTAATGGAAATCATTTTAAGTCACACTTCTTTAGACACGTTTAATTTTGGGGTGCAAGTTGGTAAAAATGTGATGTGGCAAGGTGAAGGAAGAGAGTGTAGTGTTACGTTTCGTATAACACGGCAGGGACAAGAGAGAGAGGTACGCAAAGGTTAACACATCTTTTCTTTTTTTCTCTCATAGCTAGTTACGTTTCGTATTAACTAAATAGGTCCCGTACTTACTATAGGGTTGTCATGTTGCACAGAAAAGTCACGCACTCTTTGGAGTAATGTCCCTTTTTAGTGTATTGGCGGCGCACCTCACCATGAACAGCCGATTACATTCGCTGGATATCAGTCGAAGCTCAGCCATTTTGCAGCAAGCTTAACTAATAAGGCTTGGCCAGAGAAGGAACAAAAATGTGTTCATTTGTTAAATCCTTATCAAAACTCAATGTTTGTAAAAAGTTTAATTAGGATCGGATCCTTTTACTACTAAGCATTAAAAAAATTCTGATAATTTCTGTCAAAAAAAATTAATAACGCGTTGAAGAGCGAGCCAACGGAAAAATACCGCAGAAAAACACACAGTGACGCGACAACCTCACGTTTTTGAGAAGTTTTCTATTTGTACCTTGTCTCATTCCACGTTTCCAGACCAGGGTCTAAATTAACTATAATAGACTTAGTTTTGTTGCCGTGAGATTGTTGTAAAATATGAAAATTAATTTGATTAAATTGTCAGAATGTTCCCAATTAAGGGTTTTATTTTGCTATTGAACGTGTTATGTTGGGTGTTTCTCTGTCTGACAGAATTTGTAAAGAAATCATAGGGCAGAGAACTAAGGTATCCGATGTCACGCAACGTATAAGCCCGCTGAAGTGGCAATGGGCTGGTCAAACACTCAGAAGAACAGATGGCAGATGGGCCAGCAAGGTTCTGGAGTGGAGGGTGCGTTTAGGAAAACGAAGTGTTGGTCGACCGTTCACCATGTGGGAGAAGACGATCCCTGTGCAGTAGCCGGTCCGGGATGGATGCGAGTAGCAGGAGATCGGTCGTCTTGAGTCTCATTGAGAGAGGCCCGCGTCCAGCAGTGGACCGATAAGGGCTGATAATGGTGATGATGATGAAGCCGAGTTCCTACTAAGAAATATGATCTGTTAATTTGTATAGTCACGAATTCCTATACTTATTCCGCCATTGTTAAAGTGTCTATGATCTGAGTTGAAAATGTTCACACCTTTATTTGACAATACGCAATAAAAGCGCAAAAACCACATCATTGCAAATATAATACATACATCGCGTCCACACATCGAAGCAAATATATTAAGTACGTTTATTGTTGATAGTGTTCTTTGGTGACGTAGCACTATCTAAGAGCGCGGACGCCAAGTCAAGTACGAAGTAAACACTGCCGTGCTGTCCTTTTCTGGAACCAGTCTTATTTGAGGACGTCTGGATATGTTTAGAACAGTGAAATTACCTAGTTAAAGCTATACATTTATTTCCTATGTTACGCACAACTTTGTGCTATTTCGACATTTGCTGATTTACTGATCATCAGAATAGAACTAGTACTTCCCATAAAACTAGAGAGCTGATATTTGGCATTGGGGTAGAGTTTAAAACCATAAGTTAAGGACTATCAAAACTGGGAGCATAGACATACGATCAGGAGTGCTTACCTGATATCAAAACTGGCATTATAGATGGTCTGGAGTACTTACCTGATATAACAACTGGTATTATAGTACATCTGGAGTACCTACCTGATATCAAAACTGGCATTATAGATGGTCTGGAGTAATTAACTGATATCACAACTGGCATTATAGATGGTTTGGAGTAATTAACTGATATCACAACTGGTATTATAGTACATCTGGAGTACTTACCTGATATCGAAACTGCCATCATAGTAGATCTGGAGTACTTACCTGATATCAAAACTGGTATTATAGTACATCTGGAGTACTTACCTGATATCAAAACTGGTATTATAGTACATCTGGAGTACTTACCTGATATCAAAATTGGTGTCATAGTATATCTGGGGTACTTACCTGATATCCAAATTGGTATCATAGAAGATCTGGATTAATTACCTGATGGCCCTGAGGAGAAACGTACTGTACTCACAAAATTTTTCAGCTTTGAAATAGAAATAGAAAAACTTTATTTAAGAATTTGCGGTAAACTATTATACATTTTTTTTCAAACATTAGCAAACAAAAAAAAAATAACATATACATTCAACCAACCTATAACACATAGTATACACCTCTATCAGATAACAACACATACACAACAATAACGACAGCAATTTTTTTGATTAACTTTCAGACGTTATTGCCGAGGAAAAATGCTCAACAGTATAACACAACTCTTAAAAAGGGAACCACTCAGTTAATCAACTATGGTTATCTATAAAGGACTGTTTCTGGTATTTTGTGTTCCCAGATTTCTTTATAAATATTAACTTTACAGGATGATTTTGGTGGAGTGTCGATGACTATGTGTTTTGCAGTTCAGAATCGAAGCTGACATACACGTGTATTGTAAATCAGCGGAAGTGCATTTATTTGTTTGTTAGGCTTTCGCGGTGAGATTTATATGAATTTTGGTGTAGACATAGTTGTGACTCCTGAGATAGGATCATTTTCAACTGACTACCACTACAACATAGAGTAGTCCAGTGTCTTTGCAATGCCTCATATCTACGGCACACTATTCTATGTTTCTTTGAACCTTCTTAACTATTCACTATATGCTAACTATCACACTATCTCCATTTATTATAATCGGCGGAAAAAAATGAATAGCGCTTTCAGTGCCCATAAAGTCACGTCCATCATCAGCAGCACCAGCCAGAAAACGTCTACTGCAAGACATAGGACCCCAGAGAGCCCCAAAAATACCATAGATAAATAAATTGACTTTTAGCCATTTCTCGCCTCGCCAGTACCTGCCATAACAAAATTACTATGAGCGATCCAGTGGGGCAGCGCAGGTCAACGACCGATGCAACGTGCAAATTGCAATGCAACGGGCAGCTCGCAGCGCCCGCCGGCTGTAGCCGCACGCCGCACGTGAGCGCGTGCCAAGGCTATTACTGGCCATTTCATTCCGCTACAGACTGTCTAGACTCTACTTCCTCTCGTGGCAAGCTTGCTACCTCGGATGGTGTAGCCCCATCATGATAAAAAGTGTTATTGGGGTTTATCTATTTGTAGTATTAGTCCGGATATATCGGAGAGCACGTAAGCTGTCGGTCCTGCGCTCGATTTCTTTGCGGTCGTGCCCGAAACTAGTAAGGGAAGTGGATAATTAGAGATAGAGTTGACAGATATACTTACTTCTTACTTTATTCCCTTTCACTCCTATCACTGCCGCTATGCCATAATCGTCAGTGCCTATATGCGTCTAATGGTGAATGTGATTCAATGGAAGAGGTAAAGTACAACATGATGTCATCAAACTACATATTAGTAAGAACTTCTGTGAACATATTGACCAATAGTGTGTACGTGCTGCGTAGCACGAGTATAATTTGTCTTCGAAGAATCTCGACTAACCGCCAAGTCGAGAAAAAAATCGGTGATTTCTTTCAGTGCCGAATACGCCTTCAATAATCGATGAAACCGTATTGGGCATAAATATTGAGCGCCGATCGGACGACAAGACTACGGAAATAGATAGTATGATGATTTCTTATGTTTACGCGAATGTTATGCATCATAACAAAAGAACTTTGACGGATTTTATCTAGAATGTTCTGTGGGTACCTTTGTAGATGTTCTGTCAGTCCTAACGATTGACAGATCCGAGGCATCTCGTTAAAATCCGTCAAGCCTTTCAGCAGTATCAGGGAACATGGAAATTTGTATGTCGATCAGTGGAACGATAAGGGTTGGTGATGATGATAAATATTGATACTTGCTATCTTAGGGCATTGATATGGATATCTACTATTAGATACAGTCAACGCCATAAGTAAAGTAACAAGGGGCGAGGGTGGTATCCTCACGATATTGCGCTGTCCTTAAGTTGGTGACGATGTTCTGTGCAGTTGGAGTCGGTCTCGTTAGGGTCTGACTAGCTCTTGAGATGCTGATGGAACTCGCAGTGGTTTGAGTGTGTTCTGCTAGCGCTGAATCTGTAACACACGCATAGCCGGTCGGGATGCTGAAAGGATTAAGAAGTACATAGACTTGCTCGACAATAAATAAGTATACTTACTATTAACTATAGAAATAAACTGCAGAAAGTGCTGATATTGAACGACATCATACCTCCATAAAAGTGTACAGGACGTAAAATTGGAAGAAGAGCGAGGCGGTTGACAGAAGAGTGAGAACTCGACTCTTCAGAACAAAGCTGACTAGTTAGTAGACTGACTAGTTAGTAGAGACTTAAATTACTGTTAAATATACATACATGAATTAAAATTAGTTTGGAGCATGAATGCCTTCTCGAATGAACGCCTGAGGCTAATAGGCTGTCAATTTTATCCGTACTAATTGCTGATTTGGATTTTTTGTACTGGTCTGATTATTGCTGTCCTCTTTTCCTTTCTGAGGCTGGTTTACCATACTACATAAAATGGCATTGCTAATAAATTACGTCGTAGGTTGGTACTTAGGTAAAGTAATTTAAAATGATACATTACCATCGTCCTACGCGGAAACAAGATACAGCAAGATATACATTCTGATCTTGCATGAACTGGCCGCTAATAAACAAAACTAAATAAAAAATACTTTTATTCAAAAATGAATTTATAAAAATCTCTTCTTAAACGTCACTATGAATATATTAGCATAGGTATATATAATATATATAGCATAGGTTTCCAGTCTTCCTTCTCCGCCACGGTCATGGTTCAATATCCTTTGGTATTACGGAGAGATGTCGTTCATGCGAAACTTCTTAACCTGCACATCAGCATTGCGGTAATGGTTCCGGCAGATGGCTGCCACCACCGGCATTCACCAACAGATACGAGTGTGTTTTCCAAGAAAAGAGCCTACTCTTATCCCAAAGACCGGTAACACATGTATTCGCCTTATCCTATAAAAGAGAACATCAACGTCTGTATCCTATTGTTAAATAGGCTAAGTTAATATATATTTCAGGGCGGTGCATCAATTATACGTAGTCGGGTCCTTATTCCTTCCTAGAGTTACTTATGGTAATTACGTGATAATTACAATGTGTGTCATCCTTACCGCGACTGAAACCTTTCCACAGTCTGGACTGGTGGCGCGTATAATCCAATAATTGTATTAGAAGTCTGGTGTTTCGTGTCTACAGCGCGGCTCCGAGGTCCGATAATTGTGGCGAGACTTATATCTACAATTATCGAAGTTATACTTCTTTTTCCGCGATAGGTAAAAAGGATGAGAAAATAATGAAATGATTTTCTATGAATAAAAGACACTGTTTCGTAATAAGTAATTTGATTAATATAAATATATTTTTTCGTAATTTTGGTAATAGGCAGGTTTTTAAATTTTGTTTTATTGACTGTACACAATTTCAGGTATCCTTGCGAAGTTTAATTAACCGCTTGACGATCATCAATCAGGTGAAATGTCGAGTCCGAGCCACGGCACTGGTACACTTCCCAGTGCCGTTTAGGTGAGAGTAATTGTCGTCTTTGCTATTTAAAAAAACCGGCCAAGTCGATGACACACCACATAAGATGTAGTTTTCTATGGATCCCCATTACAGTAAGACGATCGTATAAGAAGGGTATGCGTTGGTATGATAAGAGGGGTTCTAATATAAGTGAACACCATGAGCATTTATTCTTTGAAGTTTACCGTTTCGTTTTCGTCTGCTATGTCGTATGCTCTATTCGAGTAGTCTGTGTGGCTGTACGTGTAAGGATAAGAGTAGGCTCTCTTCTTGGAAAACACACTCGTATCTGTTCTGAATGCCGGTGGTGGCGCAGATGGTTCCGCAATGCTGGTGCAGGTTAAGAAATTTCGCATGAACGACATCTCTCCGAAATGCCAAAGGATATTGAACCAGCACTTGTATATTGACGACCAGCAAGCTCAGTTGGTAACGTGGCGGTTAGGATGTGTATAATTGTATTATATGTATTGCTAAATTAAAAATCTTAAATATATAACATTTCTTAAATCTATAAGAATGTTAAATATATTTCCATTGTCTGGTACCTGTAACAAAAGTCCTTACGGTACTTAACACAGGGCTAGGCTAACGTGGTGAGATGTGTCCACGAATATATATGTGTGTGTTAATATATTCATAGTGACGTTTAACTAAGGCTTACTTACTTTTACTAATCTATTTCACTTAGTATAAAAAGGCTAAAGTTTGTTTCCTTTTTTTTATTATTCAATCAATTCAATCATGCAAAATATACTCAATGGATTTTATTTTGAATTTAGTTACAATCTGTTATAACACAAAAACGCCTTTCTATGTCAAATAACATGAAACCACGTAATATGTATCACAAGGGAACCACACGTGGAATATCTAGATTTTGCGCGGGGTAAACCGCGAACCACAGCCATTCATTCATAATTATTATTTGAAAAATCATTACGACAGGTTGGGCAAAAAATATGAATGATTAGGTGACGTTCTTTTGTTATGCCATAACATCTCGAGCTCATTACGTAAAGGTTACACAACCGTGGATATTGTACGTAGTCCGGGATATTTTTGGTGGGTTAAATAAATCATAGCAACTGCTTATGTCTGCCGCGCCTCTCCCGCGTGCGTCACCCCAGTACGTGAGATTTGTGCAGTTTACCGACAGATATGTTTCTTGGTTCTATTCTTAAATTGTATCTATCAGCGCTTGATTTACCAAACTCGACGACGGGTGATTGTATTCATAAGTTTTAGTAGAAAAAAGGAGATTGTTAAAGCATCAGAGGTCTTCCTGCCAATACAAGCAATCAACAATGGACTGACAAAATCTAATTATCAAAATCTGACTACAAAATCTCTGTCGACAAATGGTATGCAGACGAATCTTTAGAAAACTCTGATACGGCGTTTCCCATGATTATTAATTTGTAAATTACCGGTTGTTAGCAGCGGCTTCGTTCTCCATGATATTCATACAGACGCACATTTCATACGAAATTAACATTCTACAAGGAAAGCCAGGAAAAATTGGGTTTCACACGGACCGTCGATATAAGAGAAAACTTCGATAACTCGCGGCGTGGCAACGCGGGGAAGGGAAAAAAAAGAAGAATATTTCAGATAATTGAAGAGGTAAATGGCCCGTTTGGGTGGAAAGGTGGGCAACGCATCGGCGTAATTATGCTGATGTCCATGGGCGTCGGTAGTCGTTGAAAGGCTCCGATTGCTCCTTCGTCCCCCTATACTATAAAAAAGAGCTAGCTCAGATCTGGCTATGCACCCACGAAGACTCAGCACAGCTGCGCTTTAGCTCTTCTCTTCCGCTCTTTCCTGCTCTCTTGCCTCTCACGATGCTCGAATCTACAAAAAATGTAGCTACTCATTCTAGATCCCCTTAGGTTTCCTCGCCTCCTCTTTCCTACCTGCTCAATCAAAATATATTATGTGTTTCGGTCGGGCATAAATACATTATGGTTTCGTTCTATCTTAGAGAACTACGTCAGTTCTGTGGGATAGACATTTCACCGTCTGTAGTACGAACAAGACCATTAAGTGCCAGAATAGTAGTGATACTTAGAATGGAACAAGTGTGGCCAGGACTGCACACAAGCCACAACTATATGAATATTAAATCACGTGCAATGCACATACAATGTATTGACACTGCACAGCTTTCTCTGTTCAAACAACCGTAGTGTTGACGCTAAACATTCTCCATGGCCGGTCACGCGACTCTGCAAGCGACAAGTAGTCAGTATACCTTGAGGTCCTCTTTCCATTGGCAAATCCACAACATTCCTCATGCTAGCTGTGATACAAAATAGACTCGTGTAAGTGGGACACAACTGGAGATTCCCTGTAACCTCTCTCTTTATTACACTGATTACACTATGTGTTGGAGATATTCTGTCGCCTCTAATATGTCTAAATACTTTTTGGGTTCCATAATACTGACTCAAACCGTCAAATATGTACTGGTCCAAGGTCGTTAATTAGTGACTACCTCTTGGTTCTCATATTTTTCATGATCTAAAATAAAACTTAAATTCTTCATTTCTTATTTTTTTAAATTCTGCACCAGTTTCTCCGAGCACTGAAACCTAATTGCCAAGATATTTGTGGATCCGATTACTTAAGTATATACTCTAATGGATTCATCTCTTTCGTTACATATTTTTTCCAAAGTGACGGTCAAAAAGTATTTTACAAATAAACTATATATTGGAAATTGTTACTATACTATTTAATAATAGGTAGGACATATTGATGACGATGATGGCAGATTATATTATATATAAAAAAATTAGTGCTAATAAACTTATGCTGCTAGTAATAGCTGCAGCTATTATTTGGCTTAAGCTAGCTCAGCCGCAGTCTGTTTAGCAAAAGTTGTGTAATAAAACGAGCAGTTATTTATAATATACATTTACTGTGTTAATATTTCTTTGACAGAAGAACAGAACGTCTTGCCAATGTGCTGCGTAGACCCTGGCAGGAGTGTGACTACAGAAATCTTAGTGGAACCTGGAGGAATGATAACATAAAATTAATAATTGTGAACGGCCCCTAACATCAAAAGTAACAACTATTAACTAACTAGAACAATTGCCAATAAATAACACAATTTTCACTGAATATGGCATTGAAATGGGTACTTGTTTTAAAAAATAGCAGGAAACATGGAATAATAGCTTTACTATGAAGATGGGAGGATTCAAATTTAGTCTGGCTGAAATAAAGATAATAATGATAATTATTTTGGTAAAATAAATATTAAAATGAAAATAAAAAAACGAATTTGATTTATTAGTAAAAATCGGATATTTCTTATTTTAACCTCTAACATATATAAAAAAACAATATTATTTCAATATATTATAGTATAACCATGTGATTTATCGTAATATTTATTTAAATATAGATTTTATTTAAAAAAAAAATATAGTTTTCACATAGTAATCAGTCAGTCAGTTCAGTAGGTATGTAATGCATTTGGCAATCAATCAAAGAGCCAAATTCGAGACGTATAAGTTTGCTAACACCCACCCAACTCAAATTTTATTCCGATTTAAAAAAAAACTGTATCTTTATTCCACAGTATAATAAGAATGTCACGCTAGCCGAATTTCGGCTACACGGACCATCTTCATTGAAGAGACAGTTGCGCAGAACCTATTATAGTACACAAGATCACTCTCATAATAATACTTTGTTCCAGGACCTTATTTCTGTGTACGACATGCTTACCGCGACCAGTTTGCCGTGGTATCATGTGAGCAAGAGGTACCTCCCCTGTCGTGACAGCCCAACTCGGATATAATTCAGCATGGCACTAACGCTTACTAATATTGTGAGAGGGAGGTCCAAATCTAATGTATTTTCCACATGCCTCGGATCTGTTGCATGACTGTTCTATCATAGGGTCAATTCATACTAGCGCAGAGTCGAAGCGCATCGAGGCGTCAAATTCCTCACGATCAAAGCCAAGTAGCACGAGTGCGCGCGAATTAGCGCGAGAATGCGCGCTCTTTTTCTTCGTCGTTTCCCATTGTGATTCACTTCGACACAAGACAGTTTCCGTCTGATTCCGATTGCCGACTGACCAGACGGCGCGTAGTTCGCCTAATAGCCGCTTGGCTTCGCGCGAATGCGCGCGCACCTATCAGAGTTGCTCGCGCGCAGGCGCGCGAATTCCCTACAATGGGCGTGAATTCGCGCGTCTTTTTTTTTTCCTTGGAAGAAATATGTGCATTACATTGTGAAAATAAGGGTGAATTTGCTATATTAAGTTTCGGATTGACGCTTCGATGTGCTTCGACTCTGCGCTAGTATGAATTGACCCTTAAATGACTTTTTACTTTAAACTATCTTTTTACTTTACACAGTAAATAGGAACTTAGTCTAGCAGTAAAATATTTTTTGCGAGGTTTGAAACATTTGTTTGAACAAAGTGGTTTGACAAAGT
>JAFELO010000036.1:378885-389545 GCA_017140195.1 Eumaeus atala | reverse complement strand
GATCAGGCCAGTGCGAGTCGATGTATGTATTTGATCATAATCGGGCCAATGCTAGTCGATGTATGTATTTGATCATAATCGGGCCAGTGCTAGTCTATGTATGTATTCGATCATGATCAGGCCAGTGCGAGTCGATGTATGTATTTGATCATAATCGGGCCAGTGCTAGTCGAAGTATGTATTCGATCATGATCAGGCCAGTGCGAGTCGATGTATGTATTTGATCATAATCGGGCCAGTGCTAGTCGATGTTTGTATTCGATCATGATCGGGCCAGTGCGAGTCGATGTATGTATTCGATCATGATCGGGCCAGTGCGAGTCGATGTATGTATTCGATCATGATCGGGCCAGTGCTAGTCGATGTATGTATTTGATGATCCCCACCATGCGGCGGTGGGGCTCAGTAGCCTGGGGTTATCCGAGACACCTCGGGCGAAGCCAATTGAACCGAGGATGTGGCGGCTCTTAGTACCTCCTCCTGCTCTTAAGTCCCCTCCTCTTATAGGAGGGGACTTAAGAGCAGGAGGTGGTGCCGCTCTTGTACCCCTCCTATAAGAAGAGGTGACAAAAGAGCAAGAATTGGCGGCCCATTTGCGCACGGGGCAAGGGGCGAGGATGGGAACCTCACTCCATTGCACTGTCCCAAAGTCGGTGGGGTTGTCCTGTGGTGCGGGACAACCCCATCTGTTGAGGTGGCGTCGGTCTTTTCTGGGGCTGACTTGCCGTCGAGGTGCCCTGATGATTTGTTGTTCCGGGGCACCTCATCAAAGACGGCACTGGTGGCACTCGCGGTGGTTTTTGTGGGTATTCGTCACTATATAATGTGCCGCGAGCCCCACACACCACTGGACCCCACCCAGGGCCAGTGAAGGCGCGTAAATGCGTTTCTCCGCGTCAACAAAAAAAAATGTATTTGATGATGATCGATAATTCCTTTTTTTCTGTATAGTAAAAGGGGCTAACGAGAAATGTAGTTTTGCTCACGTGTTGGGCAACACGTCATATCCTTTCCACGTCCCGGGAAGTTATTATGTGCTAATTAATACAAGCAAACTATATAAGCAAATAAAAAACAAGGCATATCTTTTTTGATTGATATGTACTAAACAATTAATATGATAACATACATCAATGTACTAAACTATTAATATAATAAGATCGACGCCATTAAATGCGAGGAGTGCGCCGTTTCATCTCTCCTAGCAGGAAAACCAGCCAAATTGTGGCTCGTCGTCCGTGGGTCTTCTTCACTGGCCTGGGGGGCCTGCGAGGATTACGGGTTACGAGGCGAACCTCATGACCCGGGTCTGTTCGCGAGGGGCAGCTATCCCCTCGATGTTGGGGCAACCCACTGATGGTAGTGGGTTATTGCACACCTAGGTGCGAAGGCCGTATTGCCCGAAACTGGGGTTGCGGCCGCGGCCTACTGGCCTGCAGGTGTGGTGGGTAGTGTGGTGTGATGATGTCCAAGTGTGGTGTGGGTTATGAATGTGAGTGAATGATCCTCGTCGTGATTGTCGGGGCCGAGGACCCCTTTCCGCTTGCTGGAACACGAGATACGAGCTCACGCGGGAACGGTCGCCCGTCGGGTGGTCGCGCGTGTAGCGGGACCAGGTCCCTCAGGTGGGCGAGCAGTCCATTGTCCGAGGCACTGAACATGCCTCGAGACAATCGGGCCACAAACTCACCGACTGACTCGACCCGCAGGTCTCGCGCGATCACATCATTCTGGACGTAGCGGCCGGCTCCCGTGATTACTCGCAGGGATATGCTCCGACGTGGATCCCCCTGGATATGGCATGATGGCAAATAGGGATGCTGTTTTCTCCACTTTGATAGACATCCTCCGTTTGTCGAGCCACTCCGGCAGTCGGTCCAGCAGCCCCTGCATTCGCCCAGCTGCTAGCTCCGGCTTTCTGGACGGCGAAATATAAGCGCTGTCGTCAGAGAACAGCGCAAGCAAGACATCCGTTTTGCCCTCTCCCATAGGGTTGTTGAGCGTCAGAATGTCGTTGGTGTAGGCCGCGTAGAGGCAAGGGGACAGGCAACTGCCCTGCGGCACTCCAGCATGTATGGGCTATACGTGCTGGAGTGCAGGGAGCAGGAGCAGGGAGAAATGTCGCCCCTACACCGCTACCCGGAAGGAGGGTTCTCCCATCCAAGAACGACCACTAGTCGCACGAGCACCAGGGGGACGCCGGCGTCCATCTACTTGACCAGGAGGCCCGGGTGCCACACCCGATCGAAGACCATGACGAGAAAGACTTCGACCGAGTGTCTCCCCTTGTTCATCTCCGTGTCCAAGTGGTGGAGCACCCGCGCCAGTGCAGGTCGAGTGGCCGCCCCGGAAACGAAACTGCTCCTCCCTTATTGGGACATACAGTTTCAGTCTCTGGAGCAATAGCCGGTAGCTTCCGGGTAGGTTCCGAGACTTTCCCGGCGTCGGGAGAACGATGATTCTCTCTTGCTACCAGATAAAGATATCCGGAAAGTGGGACGTGCGGAGAACGCTGTTAGCTATCCTGGTGAGAGCCACGGCTGCGCGCCACGGCACCATCACCAGTGCTGTGGGAGGGCTGTTGTAGGGGCCTGGTGCTTTGCGCCTCGAGAGGCGAAGGGCGAACTTTCGCAACTCGGCGGGGGAGATAAAGTCCCCCCCGCCCAGCGGCGGAAGCGAGCTCGAAAGGAGCTGTTGGACGCGACCTTCTACGTACTCGTGGTGCTCGGCGGCAACTGGTGCTGTTGGGTGTGGTGTGAATTGTGTTTGCCTCTCGTATTTTGTGAGACTACAGACCGCAGATTACACCTCTCCCGCGGTTTCAAGCTGCCTGTCGATAGTGAAGTCGGCCATACGGTTTCTGAAGACCTGCTAGTCCACCCTCTGCCTGGTCCGTTCCCGCTCCGTTTCGACTGCCATCGAGTGTAACTTGATTAGGACCGGTAGTTGCTGCGCGTCCAGGCATACAGCCCCTCCATGTCCAGTGTGAAATGGAGGTTGTTGTGAATGACGGTGTCCAACACGTCCGGGTTCCGCCGGGGATCCGATGGAACGTGGGTTGGGTAAGGGGTCCCTGCACCATGTATCCCCGTCGCTCCGAATCCGCCTGCAGTCTGGTGAAGGTGCGGTTAATGGTGGACGATCCCCAAGCGGTGTGCTTGGAGTTCATGTCACCAGCAACCAACACCTGGCCCCCGTCACGTAGTACGCGATGGACGTCGGTGAGGTCGAAATAGTGTGTGGGAGGCCTATAAGCCGCGTAGATTCTCAACTCCTCTCCCGACACTTGCACAATTACCCCGGTTGTGTTCATGTCGGAGAAGGGGTTGAGATTCAAGTCAACGTGGACGATGTCCCGCCGAACATGCACTGGCGTTCCCCTGTACGCCCTGCCACTCGGCGACACCTCGTCCCTGCGATACACGGCATAGTTCGCCATCTTGAAGTCCTGCCCAGGTCCCAGCCATGTCTCTCCCAACAGTATGACGTGGATTTCGTACTCCTGGGCGAGCTGTCTGATGTCCTGGGTATTTCCTCGGATGCCGCCGGGGTTCCAGTAGGTGATTCGCAACTGCTTACGGTACATCACAGGTTCCCTTCTGGCTAGGTGTGTATGGTGTTGGAGTTATTTGTAATGTGGCTGTGTGCGGCCATATCCTGGGGTCCCTGAGCAGACGAGTGAGCTCCTCCCTAATCACTTGCCTGAGTTCCTTCCTGACGATCTCAGCGATTATCTTCCTGAGCTTGCCAGTGCTGAACTAGGAGCGACTTTCCGGTAGGGCTGTGTCCTTTGGCTCTACGGGGCCCCGGGGCGTCTGCTTGGTGGTGGGTACTGCAGGTTCTAGCAGGAAAAACGCATTTACGCACCATCCAGCCGACCCAAGGGGGCCTGAAGTGTGTGTCGGGCTCAGGCCGTGAAGCGATAGCTACTACCGACTAAAAACTGCTATCCGTTAGTTGGCCCTATCGACATTTTACTGCGGGAGCGTGTCTTGGTGTTTCTTTGTTTGTGTTCTTGGACGGACTTAGCTATTGCGGCGTCGTGCAATACGTGCTTCGGCCGACGGTAACACGAATCGGTTAATAACGTCGGATCGTATTCCGCCGTTTGGTCGATTAATTTATTTTTGTAATTAAGGGCACGGCCGAAGAACTTTTGAGACAGCTCTTTGAAGTATCCTTTAATCGAGGTCAATTGTAAGCCACTATGTTGGTCGATGTTTCGGAAGTACCTCGGGCATCCAGCAGCCATCCGTAAGAATCTATTTTGCATTGTCTGCAAACGTTCTATTTGGGTAGGGGATGTGTGCACGAATGCTGCGCTGCAATTCGACACGATCGGTCGAATGCATGTAATATACAAAGTGAGCTTATGTTTATACGCCATTTTGCTCTTCTTTCTTCTCTTTGTTTATAAGAGGATCACAACTTACACCTAAAGTGTGTGCCTAGTGGAAAATAACCAAACATCAGCATCCATGTCCGTTTTAAACTATACTTATTCCTTTTAAAATCGAGATCACCCGGCACTAGATAGGCCACGGATACGTTGCCCTCGAGGGATACAATCCCGTCCCACTCACAAGTGCAAACCCGCCTAGTATCAATAGCCCGGACGCCAGTGCACTAACAAGTTATAATACGCAGTCGTATCCGCCCACAAAGCTATGCGACGCGCGGCGGTCGATTCTGCAATATTTACGTTACGAACAAAATATATGCATTCTTATCCATTGAGTAAACCGCTTAGAAGTTCGTAATATAAATTCGTAAATATTTTGTTATATGTGGTACTCATCATTAATAAGTTATGTTTGGTGAAAATATGCTTCTGCCCAGTGATTGACTTTTTTATCCGACTGTACAGCTTTGCGCTGTAGGGTTATATTTTTAGGTGTCTATGTATGTATATTGAACAAGCACGTAGGCCGATTTTGATAAGTCATACATCATACGAACCCTTTGATCCCGAGAGTGTTGTCAAAGACAAGATAATATTTAAAATGGCGCCCATTACACGCCATATTGGAAAAAAATACATATCTATATGTTGACGAACAATATCATATGGGGTATATCGTGGGTGTATAAATAAGAATTACTGTTGTGCTTATTGTCTTTTATGCAATCAGCTCATAGCTATCCCAACTCCTACAATAGCTTTCAGCCAAACACGCTCGGTCACATGGGCAAAATGTCTAATATTCGCGAGAAATAAGCTACAGGCCATATAATTTCTCAAACGACAAGATATGTTACATCATGTTTAGGGTTGCAGATTGCAGAGCCGGTCCAGGAGATCCAAACATGCCAAGCTATTATAAAATTTTCAATCGTTTATTGGAGGGACATAAATTATAGAATTGCACACCCCCTTAGCTGCGTCTGCGCATAATACAGAACGCGTGGGGAAACGACGGGACTGCCGTTTGTCATAATTGGTAGCGGAGTCGGACGTCAACCCACGTCCCGCTCCGGAGTCGGGGTGTACGTTCATCTGTATAGTTCGCTCAACGATTACAGGCGTTGTCCTTGCCATGCGTTTTTTTAAAGAAACGTGTAGCAAAAGAGATAGAGAAGGCGCTATTTCTTTCAAAAAATTCCTTATTTCGTAGTTCGCTTAAAATATTTGATCTGCAGGGAACATAAACCACGGCTTGATATAAATCGTTTACGTAATTTTTCTCAGTCGCACGGCGGTCGGCAAACATAATATTTATTCTGCAGCTATTGCACATCTGCTACAGATGAAACGAGCAGGGTGTTTTATGAAGACATTTCATGATGATTACAAACATCAGCCGCTATTGATGCATCGATTAACGGCTCACAGCAATAATCGATATCAATACGACTGCTATGTTAATAATTGCAGAGGAGGGCCATTTGTCTAGAACCTGTACAAGTAACTAAGGCTAGCCGATTAAAGTGGGATAAAAAGAGTACAAGGAATGGGATCACAACTTACAATTGGGTTTGGGTACTCTTATAGGATGATGTTTTACGAGATTCATTAACCAGTTTCAGTTTATACATTTTTACGTATTGCACCTACTAGGCATATGTCGTGTCATCAAATTTAACAGCCGGATATAGCACATAGTCAACTTGTAGGATGGTTTTAAGAGGTAGGTGCCTCCTGCTATACCTGCATTGCCACCGAATTGTGCCGGGATGACGGGAGAGGGGGGGGGGGTTGTACCCCCGGACATGTATTGCTGCAGTAAAACAATAACTGAGCCACCGCATCGTGTAGCTTCTCAAAATTGGAAAGAACTGTTGGTGGGTAAGGAGTGACAGCTCGCAATAATATATCAGCGAATATTTATGGGCGTGCGTTAAATAGGTACTTCGATTGCCAGTATGCAATAAAAAAAAAACAAGCGCATGAGTTTAGTTCGTTACAGCGCGTCTTTTATGAGCTGCGTGGAGATAAGTCTAAGTTGGTCCTCCAGTGAGTGCACCGACATGTGGTACAGCGTACAGCGTGCACGCACGGAAATAGGATGACACACGTGTGAGGGCTTGCACAAACGCATACATAAAGAAAATCCTTAAAAAATGTGTCGAAAGTTTTATATATATACTTCTCCTGATTATATATTCCATCGTTTCGCTAATCCTTAAATACACCTACCTAGTTACCCGTAGTTAGATAGACAGTTTTTACGAAAGGTGTAATAGTGATGTATATTCATTAATTAACAAGTGGGTGGACGGATATATGTAAGGAATATATCTAATGTCGGGAATAAACTTAATGAAGGATGAAGTGGCCTAGAAATAGATTAGTTTTCATGATAATAACAACGACTCATTGGTTTATTTATATACTTGTTAAAATAGTCTGAGGTTAAGTGAAATCACGGATTTTTCAAGATAAATATACCCCTACTGCTAATTTTGTAAATCTTAGGAAATTTTACTTAAAATTAAGTTCCTACCAATAGAAGAATATAAATAATAATGTATAAAGTGGAACACAGCTCATTTTATTGGCAATCATTAAGAAGGTAGGTACTGCGTCTGACCTTTCGGACTAATCGCTATTGGATATCCAGATAGATTAGATCTATGGTAATTTTGACCCATTTCAAAGCATAAAAAATTATAATACACGCAGACAGCGAAAAGGTTTTATTTTGTTCAACAAGCTTAAAAAATATATATTAACTTTAAAAACCTTATAACCCTTAGGACGAATGTTTGATCTTAAATGCAACCCTAGTGCACGAAACATGCAGAACACACATTGCCACCGCAACGATTTGGATTTAGACTCGAGAGTGCACCGCGAGTTGTGACCGATGCGCCCATGGCTACTCCTGCCTCGTCTATTTAAAGAAAGCCCTTTTACAGCCCTCAGTGGAGGCAAGGCGCACCCCCTACATGATGAAACGATGTTAAACTTCGAAACTGCCAAAAATAACATGCACTTAATTATGACAAAAAAATCAAGTCAAGAAAGTTTTATAATATAAAACTAGCAATAATTATTGTGCAAATATTTATAAGTATGCGGTATACCAGTATATAAGTGTTATCTATGATGCAGTCGGTGGTAAACGTCCTACTCGGTGTGCTGTATCGTGTCAAAATCATCTGAACAGATACGGACGAGACTTGGTAATTGGTGTTACAACTACGACATAAAGTAAAAATGCGCGTATTAAAAATCCGGCCAAGTGCGTATCGCGTCACGCGCAGTAGCGACTTCAGCAGTATTTACAACAGCCAAGTGCGAGTCCCCTTCCCTGACAAGCGGATTTACAAAAAGATTGCAGCTGATCAGTCACTTTTACTTTGCAAGTTTTTGCTTCTTTCAGAGAGGCGTGACGGGGTACGGTGCTCATAGTTTTTGACCTGTATATGGACAGACGGACGTGGTGGAAATATAAGGACTACTGGCCGAAAATACAAGGATGGCTACGGAACCAATATCACGACTACAGATAAGGAATAGAAAGAAAGAATTACCCTACCTAGGAACTAGACTAGACTTTGCGGTCATTGTATTTTATGTCTTAATTGAGCAAGGAAGTACGGAATACATACGGAATAAAAATCAGGATAATGGTGTATATTTCGCTAATATATCGAAAGTCCAATTGGGTTACTATTTAGGCATTAAAAATTAATACATTTAAATCTCAATGAATGACTTCGTCTACTTTTACACCACGAAGTTGTGATACAAGTCTTTCTCGCCATTTGTGTTCTAATAATTTTATTCACACAATGTATACTTTTCTAGAAGATTAATTCTATGTGATTTATATAATTAAATCAGTTATTGTGTATATATTATGTAGTGGTGGTGGTCATGAAAGTGGCCTATGGGTATTGGTCGCTACACGTGTCACTAATCTCACTTCTCACCTGCACCAGCAAAAACGACAGAGTCTTGTGAACAGCCGACAGAAGTGAAGAAGAAACTTGAAACTATTTTTTGGACTGATCTATGCTGACGGAAGTGTCCAGTGCAGGCTTTAGAACGGATTGTGGCCTCCTTTCTCGTTCAGCATCTGGAGGAGGGCACGGGATCCGGACTCTGGGAGTCACAGTTCGGGTTCCGAGCACGCCGGTCGACGATCGACGCCCTCAAGCGCCTGCGGGCGGTGACGGGTGACGCGGAACACAGGGGGGAGGTGGTGGTCGTTGGACATCGCGAACGCATTCAACAGTCTCCCGCACATACGGGATACGGGAGACTCTGGTCTTTTTTAAGGTGTCTCCCTATCTCGTGAGGCTGTTGGAAGCGTATCTCTCCGGTCGCAGAGCGGCTCTCGAGAACTGGTCGTGGTCCGTGGAGTGGCAGCGAGTTGGGCGCGGCGTCCCGCAGGGTTCTGTACTTGGACCGATCCTGTGGGACGTCGGCTACGACTGGGTCCTGCGAGGCCGTCTCCTCTCCAGTATGGGTGTCATCTGTTACGCGGTTGACTTTCTCGTCTATGCCCAGGGAAGAGACTACAAGAAGGCAGCGCGGCTGGCCAAGGTGGGCGTTGAACGAGGTCAACTTCTCTATCCTTACCCGAAGCCCCAACCTTCAAGGCTTCGGGTAAGGATAGAGAAGACCGAAGCCCTCCCCTACCGTGGGACCGGCCGCAAGGGGCCACCACCGGGGGCTGCTCCGCAGATCAGAGAGTAGAGGGTCAGGTTAATCCCCCACATCAATATCTAGGGCTCATCCTTGACGGAGGGTGGACCTTTTGGCCCACACTTTGCTGTGGTGGGACCGAACCACGGAAGACCCAGCGCCGCCTGCAGGCAGCTGTACTCCGGTGTCTGTCGGAGTATAGCGCCGTACGGTGCTCCGCTTTGGACGGATCGTCTCACTGCGATAGATAAGCCCCATCAGCGCTCTGCACAGAGGGTCGTCGCAATGAGGTCGATCCAGGGGTACCGTACGGTATCGTGGGCTGTACCAACAGCCCTAGCCAGTGATCCTCTGTGGGAGTTCGTGGCGGAGGTTCTTGCCGAGATCTGCTCCTCCCCTATGTCCCGGATATGAGGGCTCTTGGCCTGAACCCCACGCATGACGAGATCCTGCGGGTCCGCCGGTTAGGGCATGTGGCGCTAATGCAGAAATGGGGTGAGGACCTGGCGCGGCAGCCGTACGGTAGAGAGATAATGGCTGCCATGCGCCCGCTTCCCGAGCGGTGGACGCGCCGTAAGCGCAAACTCCTCGCCTTCCGTCTGACGCAGGTGCTCACCGGGCATGGTTGCTTCTGTGAGTATCTATGTAGGACGGCCCGCAGGGAGCCGTCGACCCGTTGTCACGATTGTGACGCGGTGGTGGACTCGGCCCAGTACACTCTCGAAGTGTGCCCGAGATGGGCGGCACTGCGTCAGGAACTGACATTAGTTGTCAGAGGGGACTTGTCAAAGTCGAGCATCATCGTCGCGATGCTCGGCAGATACACGGCGTCGTGGGGACTGTCATAGTGTAGCCGGAAAGTCTGGCCTTTCCGCCGAGACTAGCCTGTCGCTGGAGGGGTCATGTTGCCTGCAGATCCAGGACCCTCCACTAATAGCGGCAGAAGGCTCCCGTAAGTGTTTAGTTGGTATTTCTACCCAATGGCCGAGTCCAACATAGGTCTGAGGGTCTACCTGGGCTCTCAGTTATCATGCGTAAATGCATTCCGCTTCGTCACCAAAAAAAAAGTGTCCAGTGCAGCTTCATCGGTTACTATAAGACACGTCGGGTGACGGTGTAGGGAGATTGTGATCGGTAGGGGGACATACCAAAAATTGTATATGTATCGCATCTGCGTATGTGGACGCGAAAAAAATTTACCCAAAAAGTGCTTAACGTGCCCAAAGAAGTTTTCTCTTCGCTATCATAGAATATTGACAGTTACCTACGATTAGTCAAAAGAGTATACATTTAAGAACTTCTGCTTTCAGGACTTTGTGGATGAACTAAATCACTGATGACGCGAGTTCCTTCCAAATACAACTTAAAATTTTCACTTTTGTCAACAGTTACCGCCCTTATTGGTACCTGGGGCTTACAATAGGGGCTGTGCCGAATACCCACGAAAACCACAACGAGTGTCATAAGTTTCGCCTGGCCACGTGGTCATCTCATCAGGTTATGCGACGGCTAGTCAATTCTCCAAAATGTGAAGGACCGGCTTCACCTTCACAGAAGGGTTAT
>JAFELO010000036.1:364032-378560 GCA_017140195.1 Eumaeus atala | reverse complement strand
TAATTCAGCTGGCTTGATGATTTTACTATAAAGTAAGTAGAGAATATTATTGACAATTGTGCGAATGGAAATTGAAAGAATTATTTTCCTTTTTTAAAATTGGCAAATCTTTTAACTCACAAAAGTTTTGTTTTGACATCGATATTCGACAGTGACAATTCATTTATGCCAATCTGCATGGAAAGAAAGGCGATCTGGAAAAGCAAATATTTTGTTTACAAACAGTAGTGTGAACTGGTTTTTACAATGTCTGAGAAAAAGAAAGCTCTTTTTATTTGTTTAGGTACTATAAATAATAACTTTCTCATATACCTAAGATACTAGGAAGAAATGTTGAAATACCGTTCATAATTTTAGGTAACATTTGCCGGTCACCAATAGCTGAAGGTGTATTTCAGAAGACCGTAAATGATAGGAACATCGGCGACCAGTGGGAGATCGACAGTGCCGCAATAGGAGGATGGCATGTTGGCAATCCTCCTGATTGCAGAGCTCTAGACACAATGAAGAAACATGATGTGCCATACACAAATTGTGCTAGAGAGGTTAGATTGTGTAATCAAATACTTTTATTTCAATAACCCAGTAAAAATAAAAAATAAATTCCTTAGTTAGATAGAAAACGTTCAAAACACATAACATAATTTATATCATACCTGATAATTTTCTGAGGAAGGATCCTAAAAATTGGACATGTTAAAATAGCTAAATGGACAATATATGAAATCCTAACATCTGATTGAATTTCCATTTATTTATGAAATAGGTAAGAATCTGTGTGTCTAATTTCAATCCATATTCACAAATTGTGTGTATAACCATATAAGGGTGGATGTCTCTCGAAAATACATACTACACAATTATTTCATAACACATTAATCTGAAACAAAATATATGATCCTAGATATGGATTGGTGTTTATTTGCTTTTTCAGATAACATCTGACGACTTTAAGCATTATGACTTCATATTTGGGATGGATCAACAAAATATGAGAGACTTGAAGAAGAAAGCACCAAAGGGAAGCAAAGCCAAGTTACTGTTGTTTGGAGACTTTGACCCACAGGGAGACAGGATCATAAGAGATCCATACTACGTAAGTTTTGCAATTACCATTGAACCTATTGTTATAATAGAAAAGCAACCAATTGTTCTTTATAGAGTCAAAACTCTCACCCTCAACACAAAACTCAAACACTCCTTTGAATAAACTATGAAATACCAATCAAGTGTACCATCATCATAATGCTTCCCATGCTTACTTCTCTTTTCATTTCTGAATCATATTCATTCTTAAGGACAGTTATTTGTAAGAACTGACAAATACACTTTAATTTCAGTTTTGTGGTAAATATATTTTTTTGTCATAAATAAGGACTTTATCAAATATGATGATGATTTTAAATTTTTACAAAAATATATAAATTAAGAATTTATTTTATGACTTCCAGTACAGAGATTCAAAAGGTTTTGAAAAATGCTATCAACAATCTGTTAGATGCTCAGAAGGCTTTCTGGAGAAGCTGAACAATGGAGATGTTAAACAATTTTTGTGATATACATTCCAATGTTTATTTTGTTTCTATAAAATTTTGATAATTTGTCATTTTTATTTTATCTATATCTATACTAATTAAAAAAACAAAGTCCCCAAAAGAGGTATGTCTGTTTGATATGTATTTTCTCAAAATCTACATAATGGATGCGGTTTTTGGCAATAGAAGAGCAATTCCCGAGGAAGGTTTACCATGTAATTTATTCACGGACGAAGCCTAGTGTTATACCAACTATGACTATTGTGTCAACATTGCTTTAGAGCTTTTTTGTTGTTATTATTCAAGTTGTTATACAATCGCAATCCAGAATAAATGAAATTGGTGGCAACTTGGATTTGTATATTAGTTAGTCTGGCCGTAAGTATGGTTACAATAAAAAATATTATATTTCAATTTGGAATCTTTCATTGTACAATATTTTGCGTGTTTTTAATGAAGATATTAAAACGGAGTGGGATGATATAGAGTGCAGAATCACTGTGATTGATTGCATTACACAAAGTGGTTAAGGATTCAAATGCAATTCTCAAAACTCTTCATACACTTGGTGTTAGTCAAATATATGTGTACCGGGCTATTAATAGGAACAGTGAGACTTCCTCTGTTCGTGGCAGACGTCCTCTGGCCGTCCAGTCCGTGTAATGTTTATACGAAGAAGGTGATCAAAACAGTCAGGGAAAGAAATCTTGTCCAAAAGCAAAAGATTTTATCTCGGGAGATGAAGATATCACTAAGAACCATGTCGCGTATTTTAAGAGATAGCTTAAGACTAGCAGCCTATAGGAGCGTACTGGTCACTTCTTTATTGATAAATTCAAGATGAACAGGGTGGTAAAATCGAAACAACTACTGAAATGGTATGCAAAGGGAGGTCACAAAAAAATTTTCTTTATGGATCAGAACTTTTTTACAATTCTCAGCTATAAGGAAGCTTCCCAATTAGTCGACAGAGTGCAGTGTGGACATTGTCCGACTTCGGTGATGGTTTTGTGGGGTGTAAGCTGTCAAGGAGTGACAGCCATATGTTTGTGCAAAAAGGTATCAAAACATCAGATATACTTTCTTGAGTATGGTAGTTAAGCCCTTAATAACAATCATGTTCCTTAATCACGTATGGCCAGCAAGACTCGGCGCTGGGTCATAAAGAACTGAAGACTTGCCGTCGTCTATTCCCGTTCTTAATCCGCTGGATTATAATTGAAGGTCAGTTTTAGACAGTTCAGCTTGCTCTAAACGCCACGATAATTTGGAGTCCCTATGGCAATCCATACGGTTGACAGTGAAGGATTTCACCATGGAAAGAGTGCGTGCTTCTATTGATAGCTGGGCTCAGCGTTTAAAGGACTGTATTGCAGCCTATGGAAACCGCTTCGAATAATCTTTTTATATTTTTAATCGTTTTACATTTGCCTATTAGCTCTAATACACTGTAAAATTAAAAAGTGTTATTTGCAATTAAAAAAAAAAATGTTTCCTTTGTTACAACATTTATAGCAAAACTAATATATTCATTATTAATTTATAGGCCTAGTTAATAGTGGTTTCTGATTTTATATCTGGTGGTAATACATATAAGCATGTGAGTATAGACTATAAACTACTACTATCATAGAAATTTCAGCAATTTATTTGCTTCTAACCTTACACATAAATAAAATTGGTGTAAATAGATCATTTAATACTGATCATGAAAAAAAAAAACAAACGATTATGAAAATTGAAACGGGTTTTAACAGTGTATATTTGAAGTTTATAAGGAGTTGGACCGTTTCAAATGAAATTTTGTGAATATGTCAGTAAGTTCCTGAGGGTTCGAAAGTATCATGGCGCTGCTGTCGGAATGTCCCTAAATTTGATTTATTGTATCAGGGCTACAGAGATAAGAGAACATAAATACATCATTTTGAGCATCTCATAAGGCTGGACAGTATCTGGCGGATCCCCCAGTACACTCGCACATAAATCTAAAGAGTTTGTACTTGTGGAACGCTCGGACATGTTACATTTTTTATGTGATGGAGGCTAACGAGCAGGTGGATAGGGTATACCGCCATCCATATACATTTGCAAGACTAGGCGTCTTGCAGATTTTTATGGGATTAAGTTTAAAAAGGTATATCTTTTTGTAAATATCTAATAAATAATGGCTACAATATACACATTTCCTTAACAAGTTCGAATTTTTCCGTACATATTACTAGTTATTGCCATGCAACGAGAACTGAGCTAATGTTTATTTATAGTGTCCATCAGTGATGTTAGTCATTTGTGTATCGCATCACACTGTTTCTAACTAGACAATAGATAGGTAACGCATTTACGCGCCATCTCAGGCCCAGATACCCACGAAAACCATCACCATCAGTGCCGTCATTGGTGGACCCAGAACTACAAAACATCAGGACAACTCGATGGCTCGTCAGTCATCTAAGGGACCGACACCAGCTCCGCAGATGGGGTTGTAACGCAGCACAGGACAAACATGTCAACTTTGGGACTAAGCAAGAGTGTGAGGATGCTATCCTCGCCCCATGCCCCGTGCACAAAATTGCCTCCTCCTCATGTTCCTTTGACCCATTTTTTTATAGGATATATTTGTACCCCACAAAGAGCAGCCCCCTCACTTCAATTGGCTTCGCCCCAGGGTACTTGTTTTCAGCCGGTCTACTACGCCCCACCGCCACGACAAGACTTGAACCACGGTGGGGAACTAGCAGTGCCCTCCACCGTCACCCTCCAGCGCTTTTTGTGAAGAAATTCTGATTATTTTAGAATAACATTCTACCTAATAAGCTTTCGGTAAATGTTTCATCACAATCGGCTCAGCCGTTTTATAGATTACCTCATACAAACAAAATGTCAGACATTATGATAAATAAATTATAAAAGTGTCAAGCTATAAAAAATGTTAAGGTATTTGTATCGTAAAAACAACAGCCAGCACTAAATCAAACTGCTCGTATCTTACTATGAAGTGCACGTCTTTCGCTTACCCAACACATTGTCCCCGCGACTAGTTGCGCACTGTTGCTCGACGGGCTTCTTAAGATGCAATCCTGGGGGTTGCTTTGGTCGATACACGCCTCCACTCTGACATTTGTTATATGCTAGTGCGAGACAGGCGAGCACTACTGGATGTGCCGCCCACCCCCACTCCATCCACATTAGTGATCCATTGAAGCTCAAAAACTGCACGAGCCGCTATAGCACTGCCATCACTTATTCCGTGTTAAGTGAGCCTGATCCCCGATCGCTCTGGCTCTATCCGGCTCCCCACCAAGGTTCAAGTCTGGTCTTGGCGGTGGGGCGCAGTAGCCTGGGGTGGACCCAGACACCTTGGGCGAAGCCAATTGAACCCAGGAGGCGGGTGCTCTTTGTACCCCTTATGTAAGATCCTATAAAAAGGGAGGACAACGGAGAAAAAGGAGGTGGTGCTTCTGGGCACGGGGCAAAAGGCAAGGTTGGGAAGCTTACCCCATTGCACTGTCCCAAAGTAGGTGGGGTTGTCCTGTGCAACCCCAACTATAGGGGTGGCGTCGGTCCCTTAGGGAACTGACTAGCTGACGTCGAGGTGCCCTGATGGTTTTTTTATAGCATAAGAGGGCAAACGAGAATCGGAGCATTTGGTGACTGCCGACGGTCATTGACATTGCGAGATTGTACGCAGATGCGTTGCCCTCCGTTCATCTCCCCAGTGGGCCACCGGCTATTCGCAAAACGCTCGAAACGCGACAGCAACGCTGTCACTTTACGCGGGAAGCAAGTGTTGTTCCGGGGCACCTCACCAAAGGCGGCACTGGTGACACACCACTGGAACCCACCCAGTGCCAGTGAAGGCGCCTAATTGCGTTTCCCCGCGTCGACAAAAAAGGCCACTTATAAACTTTAAGACAACTTAAATTAACAAATATGACACTATATATTTTACGAGTAGTACACATTTGATTACACCATTTAGCGCCAGCAAAAAATGCACGTGAAATCTATAGAAATATATACGATCCTAAACAGAGCCGTACGAAATGATCTAGTAATCTATGCTGCAATTGTGCCTGCACACACACTTATGCACTAGATTATGTCCTGCGCAGTTGGCTAGTCGCTATAGAGATGGCTGACGTGGCCGGAATTCATGTCATTATTATTATAGATATTATTTAGACCTAGACCGATACTCCCACTGTGTTATAAAATGTTACAATATTCGGTACAACCGTGAAGTTTGCATGACGATATTTACCGCAAGGGACTGTCGGCCCATCTGGTCGAAGCAAACTTCCGTCTTCCTACACGGTCTCACTATAGAGCCTTCAGTCAGGCTAACACTTTTCCAGGGCGGAAAGCAAGCAGCCGGTACCTTGCGATGACTACCGACGCATCCGTATAATTGTAATGCAGTTTTTGCCCTCCTTCGTTGACCCCTCCAATGGGCCACAGGTTACACACAAGCCGTTCAAAATGCGATGCGTCACTTTTCGCCGGTATCATGTGAGCGAGAGGTACCTGCCCAGTCGTACTGGCCCGATTCAGCTGCATGTCTGACCTCTGCACAGAACACACCCTAAAGGGTTAATTATACTGGGTAAAGGCTGATGGTTGACAATTATGTAACCGTTGGCCAAAGTTTAGTAGTTCTTGACGTAACATAAGAGTAGGACCTGTATTATGATGCTGCTAATATTGTAAATTGCATGTGTAAATAGAGTTATAATAATGTTTATTGTAAACATTGTCACGTTGAACATGGAGGATGCCCATGCCGTGTGTGCGAATGCTTGGAACCATGTCTCCAGGATAATCAGACAAACTAATGCTTAGCATTACCTGATCGTCTCTCCGACTGCTCGTTTTTGCTACTTATTATTATTTTGCTACTTATTATTACATAGACCATCCTTGTTAGTAGGGTGAGGTCAGCTCAAGATGCAAGAGAAAAATCGACCAAGAGCGAGCCGGACTCACGCACGAATCTTCCGTGCCATTGTCTATAAAAATTCCGAAAAACGCGTTGGTTGTATGGGACCCGCCTTAAATAATTATTTTACTATGATTGTTATAACGGCAACAGAATTATATCAGATGTGAAAGTGTCAACTCTCCAGCTGTCACTGCTCACGAGATACGGCCTGGCGACAGACGGACAGCGGAGTCGTAGTAATAGGGTTCCGTTTTTTACCCTTTGAGTAAAGGTATACAAAGCACATGTGGAAGGATATAGGTACCGAGGCAGACCGAGACTGACATACCATGATTAGATTGATCGTGTACCGTCGGCCGATGGCGTCAAGAGTCTTCAGAACCGGCGTGTCTGTGCGAAGAGAGTAATGAATGTGGAGGAGGCAACGCAGGTATGTAAGGATCGTGATGTTGGCACTCCGTTCGCTCTGCCCACCCCATTAGGGTGCTGGCATGAAAATGTGTCGTTGGGTACGGAACCCTACGAAATCAGAATAACTTGATAAACATTCGATCCAAGCAACAATTTAATGAATGTGTGAACGTTTGCAGCGACAAGTGGAGGTGAGCTACAGCTTGATCTGTCCCCGCCTCCCCTCGCCCCCGCTCCGCAGCCTTCGGCTCCCACGATCGATCATACTTCTAGGGACGTCTACTGCGATTAACTACCAGGCTGTAGGGAAGCAGAAAGGGCTAAGTAATTGTTCCTGTTTCCACATGCCATCTTATGTTTATTTTTTTATGATATAAGAAGTTACGCAACTGGCAAAGCGTGAAGTTTTATGTCACACTTATTTTTCAAGAATTCCAAGTATATATCCCAGTAAAATTTCAAAAGCTATTTCCAGCTGTGGCCTCAGACGAACGGCTAGTGTTTAATTTGCCGCTTTCTCGATTTAATTCTAGTGGAGATTAAATGTTGATCGTGGTAGAGACGATAATATGCCCATACAACATAGTAACTTAAACATTCGGAAGTATCTCGGTGCATGTAAATGTTGCAACATCGCTAGCCGCTCAGGTACTGAGTGCGAGTAGTGTCATGCTGCATTTCAGGCGAGTTTGGCCGGCACGACCGTGGCAGCATTCACTCACACTCACATTAAGGGTGTGCTGTCGCGTTTTGTGCTACTCGTACGGCTCGAGGCTCATTGGAGGTAATGGGATGAAGGAGGACGACGTAACTGCGTAAGTGGATGTTCAAGCATCGGTAGTTACCAAATAGCTCTAATTACTCGTTTGCCCCTCTATATATGTTATAAAAAAGGTAACGTCTACACGTAGGCACCATATTTTTAAACAGTGATGTTTGTTATGAGATAGGGGGCAAACGAGGTAGGTAGTGACTACTGTCGCCAAAGACATCCGTAACACTAGGCGTTCTGCAGACGCGTTTTTATTTTATAAACGCGCAAACAAATGGTTCGTGTTCCTCGCCGACCGAGGTTTCCGTGGCGAAGAGACGCACGGGTACAGCAGCTTATAACAGTTGGCAAAATTAGTTTCCCGAGCACTCAACGAGCTACTGCAGTATAAATAAGACGATAAATTTGTTTTTTTTTTCTGGACCTGAACTTATGCTGTGGAAGCGAAGAGAAACCCTAAACAGGTTCACTGGATAGCTGCAAGTGCTCGTCTGGCGTCGAGACTAGGTCCGGGGTCAAAAGGGGGACCGACCCCCACTCTCTCGCAGACGGGAGAAATGCATACCGATATGAAAGTTTGTAATAGCTAATTTAACTATTACTAACATGACCAGAGGGACCGAGAGGGCTCTCCTTCTCCGACTAGGTTTGTTTATATGACGTAACTAGAAAACCGAAACTTGTAACTTTTCGCTTTTCCCGTTATCTACATTTACCCATTATCTCAATAATTACCGAATTTCATGATTCTACGTCACCGCTAGTAATCTTTAAGTTTCCTCGATACACGTACTGCCCTGACAACAGAGTAATCCTATAGATGCAATACACGTGGCCTTCAGCTACAGCAGATCACGGTCACGGTAGGTCACTGATATTGATTTTAGGTTAGGTTAACCGTGCGCGTGCCGTAGGCAGTTACGTCATGTAACGCGGCGGCTGGCTCGATGAGTGGAGACGGAAGATGAGTATACATTACTGTCCTTGTCTATCTCTCATGTGCATTGCACAGAGAGAAATAAATAAAAAAGAGTAACAGAGTGAACTACATTTGTGTTCTCTTTCCACTTAGACAACTTCTCTATACATACTACTCAAAACAAAATAAGGGCCACCAGTTTATTTACATTTAAGTGCAATTTAGTAAACTAAAAGTAGCTGATAAGTAGCATTACATTCATATTACGAACTCTTTGATGTTTGATCTCTTTTATGCCTTTTTTACTTTATGTGTTCGTAATTTAAAAGTATTAGCCATCATTTAAAAAAAAATAATTCGATGTTATTCTTGTTTTTCTTTGATTGTCTTCTTAACTTGTTTCGGTTATTTTAGGAAAAAAGTATTACTTTTTCACTTTTCATTGATCATCTTGCGTTAATTATGCCACCATTACGAAGGCACATGGATACAATTACAGCAACCAGAGCCATAACTATGATTCAGGCAGGACGTTCTCCGCGTTACATTGGTTTGCAGTTGGGTTTTTCTCGAAGAGCTGTCCAAAATGTATAGAATCGCTTCCAAGACACTGGCAGTGTTGCCAGGAGACCTGGTTCAGGTAGAGTTCACGTAACAACGACTCACGAAGATCGGTACATCCCACTAAGTGCTCGTCGTGATCGTACAGTAGCGGCCCGTAAGGTACAGCACCACCTGCGGCTGACGACGGGTACCCGAGTCAGTGATCAAACTATACGTAATGGATTGCACGAACACCAGCAAACGTCAAGACGACGAGTTGTTCGAATTCCTCTGAGCAGGGTTCAACGAGCAAACCGATTAAGATTCTCCCGTCAGTATTTGAATTAGTAGGGATTAATCAGTGGGGCATGGTGTTTTTTACGGACGAGTGCAAAGTAAATTTTCTTAATGATGATCGGCGTGTTACGTTGTTAGAGTGTGGATACGACGCGGCGAGCGGTTTTCGGAGGCCTGCATTCACAAAGTTGACCGTTTCGGTGGTCCCAACGTAATTGTTTGGAGTGGGATTAATTTACACGGTAAAACCGAGCTCACCATTTTAAATTCGGGAACCGTAACTGCAGAATGTTACATCGAGGACGTCATCAGGCCTCAAGTGATCCCATTTGCACAGCGAGTGGGGCCTGGATTTATCCTGATGCAAGATAATGCCCGTGCACACACAGCTCGATCAACCCAAACTGTCCTAGAAGTGACTCATATTGAGGTATTCCCATAGCTAACAGTCCGGTTATAAATCCGATCGAGCAATTGTGGGACCAATTCAACAAAAAGTTAGCGAGAATGAGCAAGGGGTCCACAACCTACAGCAGCTGTGATTGACGCTTTAAAAGATGCTTGGGAGTAGATTCCAGATGAAAACGTGAGGATTTTAATCCAGAGTATGCATACGAGGCTGCTGGAGTGCATTGCTAAGAGAGGAGGACATACTCGTTATTAAAAAGAATAAACAAAAGTGACAAGAACAGTAGTTTGTCTTTTTCCGGTGATTTCTTTTGTTCATGTTTTTCATTCAAAATGGCCAATTTCATTGTGAACATAAAAAAAACAATTCATGATCATTATTTTAAGCAATTGTTAGCCTATATTACAATCAATGACATTATTTTGTAGTTACATAAGTTAAACAAGTTAATATTTTTATGATTTTCGTGATACATCAAAAAATCTTAGTGGCCCTTATTTTGTTTTGAGTAGTAAATATTATCTCTACGTCATACTGGCTGACCTCCACGCGGAGCGCATGTGTAGCTCGATATAGGTCACGCGCTGCTGCCACTGCCAAATCATTTGCAACATTTTAATTATCTCCGTGCACTGAACGTTTGTTTAATCTATATCTATCTAAGCATAGACGATAGATACACCTTGTATAAGATACCTAAAGTGTACCTACACTGTAGGACACAGCGTCATTGCGCAGCAATTATAATTATATGGTTTACTAGCTATCCGCTCAAGGTTCGCCCGTGAAAAACACCGGCCGAATTGGGACCTATACACTAAAGCCTTCTTCGGGGATCGATTTATTCAACCGTGAAAACAGCAATATTTTCGTTCTTGATTCAGTAGATTTTTAGGAAATCGTTCACATACAGGCGAAGGCGAGACAGCTTTTGGGGACTTTGTTTGCAGTGAAAACACACGGTGTGAAACGAAACTACATTTAGGGTTAACAAAAATCATAGAATTCGCATCAATGTCACAGGTAGCGCGTCATGATACGCATAGCACGCTTTTTATCACGTCATACTTTTCATCACCGAACGCAGCTACGCGGCGCGTTGAGCTGTCAATGCGTATTACGTGAACAAAAATCATGGAAGTCGCGTCGCAATTGCGCTTTTCGTCACGTCACGTCAATACTGCTTCAGAACTTTTTGAGCGAACAAAAATAATGGAATAACACTCGGTACAAATATGGTTTTTTTCTGTCAGCACTCCACCTGACTCGCCCGAGAGTCGATTTACAAAAATACGTAAATTATCGTTGTGGTCTCATACATTCGGCCTGCAATGAGATTGACCTTCAAATGTCAAAGTAAACTTTTGCTAGAGTGATATTTAGCGTCGGAAAGCACTAAACTTGGAATTAAAAGAGCGCAATAGACGTTAGTAGTTGGCTTCATAAAACTACAACGAAAGCAATAGCATATGTTTGACACATCAGTGAATTTCACTTTCTTCTTTTTTAAACGAGTGGAAACCACCTCAGGTATTTTAGCTTGGATCGATCATAACCACACGTCGTTTTCTCTCTCACTCTCATTTATGCAAACTTTGACCACCGGTCACTCAAGAGCTGGTCGCACCGATGGCGGTGGAGAGCCTGACTCGCCTCCTAATATGTCACTCACGAACTCGACTCAGAATTGTCTTAATTAATTCGCATTCAATATTTTGGTGCGTTTCCTTCGAGCATCCTTGTGGTAAATTACATGTCGACATGTTCTTCAGTAGGACGTGTGTCTGTTTACTCGAAGCGTTACATGAATTGCACGCCACTGGTAATTGCTATGTGAACGGCTGCTCAGGTCATCTTGGCCCGATCCAGACTCGGCCCCAGTGGTACTGTATCTCTTTCCGGAATACTAGCCTGCAATATAATTAATTCCTGGTTTCCCAGTATCCTGTGACCTATTGGGCGGGTATAGAGGAAGAAAATTCAACACGTCTGCTTTACCATTACAGAACCATTACGCCGACAGTCACCTGAAGATTTCTCCAATTTCTCGTTCGCTCCCTTATACTGTAAGTACGATGAGAAACTCAAATAACCAACTCTAGGTGTCACACCCACCATGTCCGGTGCTTGACTTGTCCTTTCTGACCAGGCACCTACCGGCCGTAACATTTTACCGTCGGTTACGTTAAAAATCTGTGGTCTGGCCACCCTCTGCTTTGACAATTTCGTACATGTGGTACACAAAACATGTGGTTTATAATCAACGATTTTTAAGAATTATACAAAATTCTTTATCGTGATAGAATAAATAGTACCTACTATTGCGATAATTTCCATGTTAAATTGAGAAATAAATACATATTATCATAATACCACGGCAGTAGCTAGGTAAGTGTGCGCCGCTCGCTTTAGATACTCACAACATTCTCAATTTGGCGTCGAGCCAAACATCACACTCAGCTGTAGTATAAAAATCGACACTTATCATAAACAGAGCGCATCCATATTTATATTTATAACATTTTATCGGCTGATAATAATAGAGACTCTTGCTCTGGGGAGCTCAAGTACCAACCCCCGTCTCCTACCTACTATAGGAACAGTCACTATATTAGAAAAAATGTGGTTAAACAGATACAAGTACATTAAGAGGTACTATAACTGAACTATAACTATCAATCTGACTTGCAGCCGCATTATGCCGGCACCACGTCCTGACATGATGCCAAGTGTGACAGCTGTGCCGTTTCAGTATATCGGAGGGGAGGAAAGAGAGCATCATATTGTCAGCATAATCATAATGATGTGGATGTGGATGTGGATGTGGATGTGGATGTGGATGTGGATGTGGATGTTGATGTGGATGTGGATGTGGATGTGGATGTGGATGTGGATGTGGATGTGGATGTGGATGTGTATACACACAAATATGTAGTTCGTTTTTCTTCTCCTAATTAAGTCAATCTGCACAACACCAGAATCATTCAATACAGAAGGGACTGATCTGTTTTTATTCCCGCAGAATGTATGTAAGTATCTACATAAGGCCCAATAGAAAATGTATGAGGATTACGTGTCAGTACTGCCTGCTAAATATAACTGGCCAAGTGTGACTCGGACTAGCACGAAAAACTTAACAAGCGTTATATAATACCAGCACGGCCCTGCGGTTTCACACGTGCTACTGCAGTGCTATTAGACATGTCATGATATATACTACGAGTATACAGCATATAGCCTTCCTCGTAAAATGGACTATAAAACACAATTTCTTTTCATTAGACCCGGTAGCTCCTGAGATTAGCCGCTGCAAACAAACTCTTCCGCTTTATATTATTAGTATACATTGAAAACGTTGTCCTTTCGCGTGTGTTTGTTGAAAACGGTAGTTGTTATGTAGTTTACTGAACATTTTTACTGTAGCAAAGTTACCTTGATAGAACGTGCCTAATGCCTTCTTTTTCTCGTCGGAAAATGTTGGCTGCCGAGTGTTACGTAAATAATTCGACCTAGATCGTGGATTAAAGGCTACGCTGAAATGCACCTTTCAGTTTCTCACGAGCCGTTCACAATGACGTCAGAATTTAGAGCAAGCAAAAGTACGTTTTTTAAACAAAAGGAGCAATTACATTTCTTTGCAACTCAACGTCTTTGACTATGGTTTGATAATCAAAGCCCGAGAAAGGTGTATTAATGAAATAGCTGGAACATTCAATACTTGTTATATCAATTTTTTATTTATGAGTAAACTAGCAGCGAATACGAAATATAATTATATTTATAACTATCATGGGACAGCTAATATGGCCAGTTACAGGCTTACCCAGAGGGTTCACCATTCACAAACACCGATACCTATAACTAAGCCATGCTTATTGTTATATATTGATATTAAAAAAAGTACCTTCACGCCTATTATCCCCGAAGAGGTAGGCAGAGATGTGCTAGTACAGCCACAACTCGTAAGTCCAGTAGATATACTGGCACACCCACGATTAGCCAAGGTACTGAGGCCCATGATGTCATAAGTGGCAAGCCTATGACCACTTCGGGCACATACCAATCCCAGACAATGTAATGTGTGTTCAGAATAATCTGAGCAACATTTATTAATTGTTGCCCGACCTGGGGACCGAACCCAGGACCCCACGCGGCGAACGGTCTTAATAGGCGACACCTGCAACGTTACACCACAGAAGGAACTAATATTTTTACGTCAATATTTGTTCCAAAGATATGGTATCACTTACTATATTTAAAGACTAAGAGTAATTAGCTTAAAATATGTGTGTATATCATAAAGCACTTTAAGGTACTGGGGCGATCGATATTTACCTGCCCGGTGCAAATTAACACCCGATTCCAAAAAGATCCATTTATTTAAAATTTTAAGTAAAACAAAACCCACAATATCCTTTCAAAATTATACGCAACGAATTCTGTTAAAATTCCTCGTATTCATCGGCGGCACCAGGAGGCGCTAGGGCGAAGGGCTACAGGGCAGGTCAAAGCACACGTTGTGTTCCTATGATATAAGTACATTTGGTACACGGCTAGTGTTATACTTAAACAGAAGGTGGTTAGTTCCAGAGCTAATGGGCAGCAAAAACAATAATTAAACCTTAATCAGAAGGTGGTTAGTTCCAGAGCTAATGGGCAGCAACAACAGTAATTAAACCTTAATCAGAAGGTGGTTAGTTCCA
>JAFELO010000036.1:259040-363803 GCA_017140195.1 Eumaeus atala | reverse complement strand
GAGCTAATGGGCAGCAACAACAATAATTAAACCTCAATCAGAAGGTGGTTAGTTCCAGAGCTAATGGGCAGCAACAACAATAATTAAACCTTAATCACTATCGAGAATGCATCATTAAGCTCGTTGAGTGATTTACAGCCAACATTTAATACACAACAGTTCATTTATATCATTCAATGTTGAAGGGTAAACAAATAAACGAACAGCCAACAGATACTGGCACAGGTATGGCGTAGTCCCCACCGTGGTTCAAGCCTTGCCGTGGCGTTGGGGCTTAGTAGCCTGGGGTGAACCCAGGCGAAGCCGATTGAACCGAGGGAGATCTTTGCACCCCTCTTATAAGAAGAGGGGGCTTAAACATCAGGAGGAGGAATCGTTCTCGGTACCCCTTCTGTAAGAAGAGGGGACCTAATAACATAGGAGGTAGCGCTTTGGCGCACGGGTCAAGGGGCGATGATGGGAACCTCACTCCATTGCACTGTCCCAAGGGCACGACGTGAGCCCGCGCTCTCATGATACCGCCGTAAATTGAATTTAGTGCGGTCAGTGAGTAATCATTGGCCCATTAGAGGGGAGGAGGAAAGAAGAGCAATGCATCTTCATGACAATAATGCGGATGTCTATGGGCGTAGATAGTCGTCAAAAGGATCCGATTGTTCGTTTGACCCCTATACTATAAAATAAAAAGGATTTTTTAAATAATATGTGGCTAGTTCTATTTATGCAGGTATATAATATGTGGCTAGTTCTATTAATGCAGGTATATAATATCTGACTAGTTCTATTTATGGTCTCCGTTCATAGCATACACTATGACAACAATCCTCTGCTTTTACAAAGGCGACCAAAGGTCGAATTTATTCCTAGGCCCTGGACTGTTAGTGTGGCGGAAGCATTGACAGTGGTCGCCCAAAGCATGGTTTGTTTTTCTAATAGCAGAATCCAAGGAGACTGGTCTAACCTACAGCGAAATAAAGTGTTTGTCCAGGAAAAAGAGGAATGGGGAAACAATGTGTTTGCATTTTTTTGGTTTCGTGGGGAAATGCATTGACACACTGTCATCGGTCCTGGACGGAATCCGATGGTGTGTGGGGCTCGCGGCTGAACCGAAAACTCACTAAATCTCCGCGTGCGAAATCGGCCACCAGTACTGAGATGCCCCGGATCTATTACCGGCTTAAAGTGATGGTTACGTTGTCGTGTTTCGTCCGTTGCGGGAGTCACCAATCCGTTGTGGATATTGGGGTGAGATCAACGCATCTATATAGCCTCTATGCTGATTTTACGGGCGGCGTTATTTACTAAATGGCTGCGACTGTTCGTATGCCCCTAATTCATAAATCGACATCTCGTCATTTGGGTTTCATTTCTCATAAATTCACAGTTTAAATAGAAGTATATAGATAATATTATGTATGTACAGAGGTATTGTTATTCTCAATCTAGTCTACGACCACAACAATTAGCACAATGATGCGCAGAACGCCATCTAGTTTGAATGCCAGAACTAGAAAGAGTTTAATACGTCATATTAGCACATATAATATCATGTCAGAAATAATAAAAATATATTTGAAACTTATGTATAATTTGTGCGTATTGTTTTAATGTACATACTACGTTATCTCACTGTGGTAAACTCCCGGCTCTCTGTGAACTACACATATTTATTCCATGAACAAAAAACAAATAAATAGGTATGTAGGTAACTAACGCTATGGCGTTATTCTTAGATCTTACTTTTTTTCGGGCATGGCCCATCACACTTTCCCACCGCTGCTACTCCTGTGTCTCCAGGATCAATAGCGGCGACCATTTGTGACCCTTTGAAATGATCGCAAGGAGCCTGAGGGGATGCTAGAAACTGTCTTGGGACACGCAACGAATTTAATGAGAAGAAAATAGGAGGAATAGGAAGAGTTTCCAGTTCTCCTCCCTAATCAAACCGGATACAGTACAGGCTTGCAACGACTTAAACAGTAAAGAAAGAGACGACAACCAGGTGAAGCCCGGCCGCTACGCACCACGGATATATGAATGCCGAACACATTGAATACACATTATATTTAATTATCAACTTATTGCTTTACATTATCTGCTGCCAGCAATATTTATGACAAAATTTATAGAAAACACGAAAATTTCCCACGTTCTCCACGAGGTCAATATGGTAAATTACTCCCGAAACATTTCGAATGTTATTAAGCATTACATTTCGCTCCTTGTGCCAAAGACGACACTGCCACAGTATGTGGTGTGCGGTTTGTTCATACTTCCCAGAGACCGGGCAGTCACAGAGGCGACGGGCTAGTTCGAAACTAAATAGTAATGTAAATATTACATATATAGATCAATAGTTAATATTGGTAACAAAAATCTATATATAAAGTTTAAGGATGAAAATGTGCTGTGATTATCACCGACGCTCATAGACATCCGTATAATTGTTATACAGATATGTTGACATCCAACAGACCACCGAAAACTCACAATCCATATGAAAAGTCACTTTGCGGCTCTATAATAACTTATCGAGCATGTACATTTCTTCACAATATTTTACTTAGCCACGGGGCAAGTGACATTAATTAGACTATTAATTAAAATGCACGTAAAAATATATTAAAAGGAAACATTTTAATAGGTGCAAGCGGTGGGCGTCAAATCCGGACCAGTCCAGTTGTGCTACGAGTATATTTCCCGCCGTCTCCGCGTGACGTGAGTATGGCACTTACTTGTACATGAGGTATGCGATGAACGCGTACCACAGCGCGAATATGATGATACCCTCCGCCATGGCTGCCGTCACTGCTGCGGGGGACACAACACGACATCTCAATGTTCATATTTTAAAATACGTACTACACATGTTGGCATTAGAGCTGTATTGTACATAATCTGTAAAGGCACATAACGACCGGCGTGTTTGTATAAGAGTTACGAATGTGGAAGAGGTAACGCAGACAAGGATCGTGGTAAGTGACTCTTCGGTCTCTGTCTACTCCATTAGGGAACTGGCGTGTTGTTGTTGTCGTAACTTGATTAGCACTTAGCTAAGGTAGCTGGTGCCTTGAAAATAGGATTTTAATGCGTAAGTACACTAGTTATAAGAAAGATTAAGTACCTACCTGTGATTTAGAAGAAAGCATCACTAGCTGCAGGAAAATGACTACTGAAGTAGAGCATTTATTTTTAACATGTAAATAGTTTTTGTGTTCATGTTTTGGAACTTAAAATTTACCTACTTAAAATTTAAAAGAAACATTTTTTACTCGAACACAAAGTAACTGTTGTTGACAACGTTGTTGTCATTCTTGAAGTGAGAATGATAAAACCTCTGTTTCTTAAAATGCAATCAGTTTAGAAATAAATGGAAAGTCATATTAAAGCTTAAATTGTAGTAGAAATATACCTCTTTTATGGTTAGTAAATAAATGTAACTAATTAGCCATTTATATTATACATATTATTAACGTAGGTGATACCTAAATTGTCTCATGATACTCAAGCTTGAGCGCTAACTCAATTTATGACTAGTGTCTGATAAAAGCATCAAAGGGCGGCGCTACTTGTGCCGGAGGCTAAATGTTCAATTTTTCTATCCCTAAATCAGTAAACAATATTCCGCATCCCTATAGATTGTGCTGGCCATCTACAGGGATTCGGTACATTGTTTACAGCCGCCGACTCTTTGAAACATCACTAATACTTGAAAATCACGTCTACCCGTCCTTGCTCTCTAGAAAGCTAGCTGTAGTTGTCTGCTGGACTTTCAAATGCTTCATTATCTCTCAATATCTAATAATCTACAAATGATGACTCTTTATATATATCAACATTTCTGTTCATACTTACAATTTTATTTAGTTGTCTGGAAGTAAGTGTATGTCTACAACAAATAAAATTATATGTTTTTAATGTAAAACCTAAGACAATAAAATCGGATTGGTCATGATTAGATTTCGCTTATGGTTAAATGACAGGAAATCACTTTTTAACTTGTGATAAAGTTGAAAACAGATCACATTTCTTCGAATAATTATATTTATAGTTCAAAAAAATGTAATAAAAAAAAAATGTAAATCTGCTACTTTAATATAGTAAGTAGATTGAATATATTGTCACTTATTGATGGAAATTCATGTTAACATTTGAATAAATAAATAATGAATTCCTGATGATGATAAGTCAAAACCGGTAGTAACCGATGTAAATTGAAAAATAAATCATTTGTGGAAAAGTAATATAAAGTTTATTTATTTATACAACTGCTACTTTAAGTGATGGCCCATTAGTAAATACTTATTATTGTATAGTTTTCTCTCTGAAATTAATTAAAAAGGTGACAGTAGATGGCATTCAAAAGTACATAATTTCTAGTGCCACCTAGCGTAATTTTTTTTAATAAAAGGTTTTATGAATGGTAATAGTAGGCATAACAATTTATACTGCACAGTAATGTAAATAAAACAATATCTAAAAATAAACATGTGTTGTCTTTATTTTAACAATTCGATCAAAAATTATTTACAGCAAAGCAATAAGACCGTTTATTAACTTTAACAATATACTAAATACTCTTAATATCAAATAAAAACATACAAAATATACATATTGCTCGATTATATTTTTTGTTTATCTACTAGGCTTTTATCACAAGGAGGTAATGAAATAGATAACATGTCTTATGGAGAGTAGAGATATAGAAGGAGAACCAAACATAGAGGTAGACTCAAAAGTATCCGGCACCAAGCGTATCTTATGTTAACATTGAACCCTACAATATGACATGAGTAGAATGGTCAACATCAAATTTGATGTCTATAGCGATACCACCACATACCACTTGGCGATACAAATATAATATTTAGGAGCAGTGGAGTATTTATTGCTTTTTAAGGTCACTTTACATACAAAGATTAGGTGCAATTTCTATATCTTTACAGACCACAGTTAGTCTTTTCAGTAAACGGGGACAAACCCCTTGTCGAGTTTGTCCAGATATTCTTTCCGGCAGTCCATCTCATCCGCGGGCCTGTTGTACGGCAGCCAAACAGGTTCACCGATAAAGAAACGTTTAGCTCGGATGAAGTTCTGAAAGAAGACCTCCGATGAAGTTTTACACATTATTCATGAAACTTTCATGTTATGTTGATAGTAGAGGTGATTTTACAAAAAAGCAGAATTTCCTAAAGTCACAAAATTAACTCTGCTGTTGTCGTCCATAGAGGGTAGAGTAGTAATTGCCACGCTGGATGGCGGACTGGCAATCGTAGATTAGGTTTTGGATCGGCGCCACTGCAGCCTGCCGCCGATCCGATTGACGGCACCGACATCATTCGGCGCGAGCGCTGCCCGGTGGTCCTGTCTAATACACTACCACTATGAAACAGACCGGACACCGAAGTGACATTGTTTTCTTTTTTAACAATGCTGACAAATCACTTCGAAATTACAGAAGAATTTCACTTCTTGGCGATATTTACGAGTTGTTCTCAAGAGTCTCGACGAAACGTCTTACGACAAAGCTTGACGTATTTCAGCAACCGGAGCAGGCTGGGTTTCGCAGGGGACTTAGCACCATGAACCATACTTTCATCATAAGACAAGTTGAACAAGAGACACATGAGTACAATCAGCGGTTGTGCCTCGCCTTTGTGGACTATGATAAAGCTTTTGACTCTGTCGAAACCTGGGCTGTTCTGGAAGCTTTCTAATATATTTAACGTGCTATGATGGGTGTTTCTTTGGCCGATAGATTTCGAAACGAAGTCACAAGGCAGAGAATAAATTTCCTGATATCACTCGAAGAATAAGCTCGCCGAAGTGGCAATGGACAGTTCATACACTCAGAACCAGTACCTCTTGCTCGCATGATACAGCTATAAAGTGGCATGTATAGTGTAGCATTTCGTCTGGTTTGTGAGCAGCCAGTGGCCCATTACCATGCCTTGCATTGGCATAGTAATTATGTGGATGTTCATAGGCATTGGTAGTCATAAAAAAGTCATACGCTGCATGAATGGTAAAAAGGGAAACAGAGCAACAAAATACATACAGATGTTAATAGGTACTTTTTGGTGGTGTACAAATAGCTCAGATTGATTGTTTATTAGTAAATAAAAACAAAAAACTTACATTAGTATCCAAAGTGAATCTATGATAAATACCGCTTGGTATTACAATCATATCACCAGCAGTAACGGCAATACGGATCCACTGGTCTACACCATCCCGCACATCAAAGTATCCAGAGCCCTCCAGCACAAGCCTAGAATATTATTTATTGAAAGTTAATTATTTTCACAATTGATGGATTTATACTGGAGTGATAAGCTAAAGAGGGTTGAAAGTTATCAATATATTTTTAAGAATAATAAAGTTTATTTGCAAGATTACAGTATTCACTTGTTATAATAGTTTACATTCCCATAATATGAATATAGTGCACAATTTATGATATGTGTATTACATTTAGTAACTAAGACTTACACAATCTTTTAAGATGTAAAATAAACACAATTACAAAATATAATTAAATTAAACAATGTGTGACAGATGTGTATTTTTAGAATGCAACAGTTTACGGTCCTAAGTAACTAATAAAAATATTAAAATGTAAAATATTACATAAGGATATACATAACTTCACTGAATTGCGTCATTATTTTCAGAAAATATTGATACGGTATAATATTGGAAGAAACGCTCAAGCAAAGGTTCATTGACCCTGGGAGTGTCGTCCACATGGGCGAGTAGCAGCCACAACATCAACCAATTTTTAATTATATTATTAATTGATTTTTACTTTTATTTTCCCTTTATGTATGTTTATGTAGGCCATACCATAATGAACCATAATTAAGAATAAGTTATGCTAGATGTTTTGAACAAACGGACAGATTTCATGCATGTATAAACATGGAAGGAGAGGTATGTTGTATCTCTGAAATAAAGGCTATCTAAAAATATTTAAATGCATCTGCACTATTCGAATTTATGAAAAGGCATGAAGCATTGCATAAAGAGTGCAGTGAAGAAAAATGTGGATTATATGAGGAGAGTAGTGTTAATGGATAGCTACAGTTAAATTCTATTTAATCTCACCCTTAAGAGACCAAATTTGGTACAGATTGCTTCTAATTGAACCCAGCTTAAATTATATCTTTTTTATAATTATCTATAACAAACCTTATTTCTTCATCAGTGTGCAAATGTTCCATATAAAATGACTTTATCTTCTCCTCATAATTCTGAAGACATTCTTTTGAACAAACTATCTCATCCTCGTAGGTATATCCTCGCTCTTTCTTAATTTTGTCTAAAACTCCATCAGTTGCAAATGTATTCACATTTAACTGTAAAATATAACTTTTCTTATTACTAATTAAATATATTTAATTGAATATTTAACCAATGAAAAGTGATAATTACAAAAGATAAGACTTCCAAATTTACAGTATAAAAATATAATCAGTAAGCCTTTGACCTTATGTATGTTTAATCTGATATACCTATGAGTAAATCTAATTAAGTAAATTATAATTATTGTACCATCTTTAAAACTATATTTGTAATTGGCTCAAAAGTTTTTACTATTAGGCATAGAAAAAAATACTATTATTTAATATATTATACTGTTACTTAGCGCATCATTGGGCTTGTGATTTTGATAAAGTATTCATTGCAAACACGCAAAACTTACACTGAAATATTCTACACCTGTTCTCCTGTATAGATCATCAATTGAAATAAATTCGCGTGGAGTACGATGATGTTCTAGGCGTTGATCACTCGGATCATTATCCATATACCAAGCTTGAACCATATTTTACTAACGAAAAATTACAAAGTAAACAAACAATATTCCCTTCTAGAAATTCAGAAACATCGGAAATGAATAGTTGACAAGTGACATCTAGCAAATGTATCTCAATTGTCAAAATATGTCAATTCCCTAATCAGAAGCATAGAGATAATATAGATAGGGTAGTAACATTGTGATAACTTAGATAGAATAAGAATGACATAGGCAAGTTATATGACGATGAATGGCCGTCTTTGTTCATACAAAAGGACAACAGATGCACACAGAAATTCTATCTTCTCCTCATTGGGCAGATAGAAATGAAAGAGAAAACAAAGAGTACTTACTGTCCTTTTCGACTTAAACAGATGAGTTTTCCCTTGCTTGCCTTCTCTGTCGATAATATAGATAGAGCAGGGATGCCATAGGCAAAATTATGCCATCTTGGTTCTTAGAGAAGGAAAATATGAAACTCTACACTATCTTTGTCTAATCTCATAGAAATCAAACATTTTATTTCAATGAAACAACATACAGCGTACATAAGTAATACTATTTGCCACTATTATACAGTTTGTATTTGTGGTTAAGAAAATAAATTTTATTAGATTATAGATATCTACATGTAAAACAAGGTACGATATCATTTCCAAAATAAAATATAATATTACCATTTTCAAAAATATGTTTTCGTGAAAACACCTACAAATTACATAAATATAATTTTCTTTATTTAAACGTAAGTTGGTAAATTAAAGCGTAGTATTGTTAGAAAGAGAAAATATTCAAACACCATCGTACCATATTTAGATAAGGGACCCTCCGTCTCCGCGCGACCAAATTTTTTGCTAAGTACATACATGGTGCAGTCTTTAAGGGAACATTTAGTGTAGACATCATTGCATGTTGATGAGCCTCTTTTTCTTATTGTAAACAGGATCTGCGTTTAGCGACTACCTCACCTGATGGAAAGTGACGATGCGTATATAGTACGCTGGTACCTATTTTATATATTTTGATTATATTTGACTTAAGACTATTTGACTTAACCGCGCCTGGATTATAATTTGTAGAGAAAAGTGAAGCTGGCAGGTCGTTACACTTTATAGCAGTTCAGAGTATGAATGAGGATCGGTGTCGTTGTGTTCGTAAAGGTGGAATTTCTATCATAAAGGTGTGACAATTCGCCTTACCCCTAGTCGTCCTATGTTAAAATGGTGATGGAGGGATCAGCTAGTAACTATATCTACCTGGTGAACTATCATTCGCATATTCGCCGTGATGCAGCCTGTAGATCACGCCCAAGCTTGCAATTTCACGTCGGTGGGCTAAACCAACCTTGGAAAAACTGGTGTTCATCAGCTTGTCGTCGTCTATAAGTAGTTTGGTCAGACGATCAAGTGCATCCAGAGCCACTAGCTGTTACAAGGCGGACCCGTGCCACAGATGACAACAGTACTCAACACACAACCGGACTTGCGCCTTGCAAAGTGTTAGAAGCTATTCCGCAGTAAAGTACCGCCGCACTTTCGTCAAAATGCCAAGTTTCTTTGCTGTAACTTTAGCTTTGGACTCAATATAAGACCCAAAATTTAAAGTTGACGTAAGTTGTACTCCCAAAAGTTCCAGATCTCGACCTACTGGTAAAGCCACACTACGGAAGGAAGGAGATAGGGTGAATGGTTTCCTTTTGGCAGAGAATAAACATGCCTGAGTCTTCGCGGTATTAAACTCGACCAGGTTTAGATTACCCCAGTGGGATACACTTTCCAGAGTCGAGTTCAAGCGGCCCAGCATGGCCTCTCTCTGGGACGTTACTTCAGCGCAATTGGCCCTTGAATTGGAGATATATCTTTCGACGATGGTATTGTTGTCTGCATATCTAAAGGTACTGATTTGCCTTAGCAGATCGTTTATAGGTAGTAAAATAGCGTTTCCGAAATAATTAACCCATGATATGCCCCGGCATTGATAACCATTTGTTCGGACGAGCAGCAGTCAATGACCACTCGAAACGAACTTTCCCTTAGGAAGTCAGTTATCCATTTGGACATTTCAAGAGGTAGTCCGGAAGAAGGAAGATTATTGAGGAGCCCGTCGTGCCGGACACGGTTAAAAGCTTTTAAATGTCCAGGGAGATAGCCAGTGCCTCCTCGTGCTTCTCAATGGCCTCGCTAAAGATATGAATGGCATACGCTGGAGGGTGCCCAGTGGACAGATTTCGGCGGAATCCGTATTATTGGTCACTAAGGAGGTCGTTTCCTTGCAGATATGCCAGCAGTCGATTGTTGACTACTCGCTCCATGGTTTTGCAGATCAGTGACGTCAGAGAGATTGATCTATAATTAGCGGGCACAGCGAGACTACTCTTTTTAGGCAGTGGTTGTACGTTAGCTACCTTCCAGGTTTCGACGACTATGCTAGTTTCCAGAGTGAGGCGATATAGGCGAGATAATACGGGAGACAACAATGGAGCACACGTTTTCAGCACCACAGCTGGGATACCGTCTGGGCCACTAGCTTTGTTCACGTCAAGATTACGGAGCACCTTCAGGAGCGCTTCTAGTCGCGTAGTGTGGCAGGCTTGGAAGGGTTTGGTCTATGGTACTTAGACGCGAGGCTTCTGCAAAATGGTTGGCAAATAAATTCGCTTACTGTTCAGCGGTGTGAACCAGCGATGTGTCATGTTTCAACAATGGTGGCATTGTGGGAAGACAGAGGTTTTTCTCAATTAGCTTGGCCAGAGACCAAAAAGCTTTGTTGCCTGCAGGGTAAAATGCAAGCAAGCCTGGTCCAAGTCCTTATTGTACTTTTACAAACCTAGGCAGCTCTCAGCGACGTTGAACTCATGTATCTTCTATACAGTGTCATGAGGCGCAAGCGTACGAGCATTAGCCCAGGCCTGTTAATCTATCCCACCATAGTACAAGCCTTGCCGTGGCGGTGGGTCTCAGTAGCCTGGGGTGAATCGAGACACCTCGGACGAAGACAATGAACCAAGGAGGGAACTGCTCATTGTACCTCTCTTATAAGAGGAGAAGACACAAGAGCAAAAGGAAGAGGCACTTTTGCACGCGAGGCAAGGAGCAAGGAAGGGAACCTCACCCCATTGACTGTCCCAAAGTTGTTGGGGTTGTCCTGTAGTGCGGGACAACCCCATCTGTGGTGGTGGAGTCAGTCCCTTAGGGGCCGTCGAGATGCCCTGATGATGGTTGTTCCGGGGCACCTCACCAAAGGTGGCGCTGATGGTACTTGCGGTGGTGTATTCGGCACTATAATGTGCCGCGAGCCCCACACACACTACTGGACCCCACCCGGGTCAGTGAAGGCGCGTAAATGCGTTTCCCTAGGTCAACAAAAAAGAAAAAAATGGGTTTATAAGTGAAAGGGATGAAACGTTCCATCGCTTGGTGGACTACCTCTGTCACAGCATTAGCCTAAATCGTTGGGGCGTGAGAGCTAAAACATACTTGCCTTCAAAGATATGACGCAAAGAATTGTCACAGCTGATCCCAGCCTGCAGACTAGTATCTTCATACGCGCCTGTTGTCCACGGCGAACGGCTCAGTCGGTGAGTATTTCGACACTGACTGAACCATGCAATGGTCGGAGCTACCAAGAGGAGGTGACACCGACATGGAGTATCCGTCTGGTTCAGTGGTCATCAGCAGATTTAGATAATAAGCTGTGTGGCTAATAATACCATGCACCCAAGATGATTCCTGCACCAGCTGGGAAAGGCTTAGCGAAATAGCTAGATGGTACGCCTTTTTTCCAGCTTGGTCGGTGTTTGGGCGTGGGACAAGCCACTCCTTATGGTGCCCAAATTTCAGTTGTACAATTATCAGTTGTACCAGGGTATCGCCGCTGTGCCACATCCGCCTTCTTCTTCTTCTTCGCATCGCCACACTGAGATGTTGCATCAACCGAGTTATCTAATGATTCTCACTATGTGATCGGCAGACAGAGGCACAGATGATCTTATCCATGCCAGTGTCCTCCAAGGTCCACATCACTAATGATTCGGTATTCATTGGTGGAATATCTGTTGGGTTTGCTAACATCACCTAAGTAGAGCTCGATGCATCTTTTCTAAAATTGATTAGAGTAGTCCTGGCCGCAAAGCACCATGTTCCAATGCAGTAGCTGGTGATAGATTCACATAATGCGGAGTAAACTATCCCGAGAAAATAAATCTATAACGCAAGCTGCATGGACGGAAAAGTATGACGTCGTAGAGACATTTTGAGTCACAATAGTGTTCCGAACGGGCGGATCCTGCAAGCGAGAGCGTATCATGTCGTCTCTTTCACTGTAGCCATATAGATCATAATTGCACCAAATTTTTCTCTGGTCGTGACGAATTTCCGTCACATCGCAACAGTAGAATGAGGGAATAGAAAGTGTCCACGTTTATAGTTGTGCACTTCATTAATTTAGAGTTGTAATAAGCGGAAATGTTTGCGACGCCCTACGTTTTTTTTGACGTGGGAAAACGCATTTACGCACGTTCACTGGCACTGGGTGGAGTCCAGTGGTGTGTGGGGCTCGCGGCGCGTCATAGTGCTGAATATCCACTAGAACCACCGCGAGTGTCATCTGTGCCGCCTTCGGTTACGTGTACAGGCACAGCAGATCATCAGGGCACTTCGACGGCTAGCCAGCCGCCTAAAGGACTGACGCCACATCCACATACGGGATGTCCCACACCACAGGACAACCCCACCAACTTTGGGACAGTGCAATGGGGTGAGGCTCCCATCCTCGCCCCTTGTCCCGTGCGCAAAAGCGCCGCCTCCCTTTTCTCTTTGGTCCCATCTTTGGCTGCTGAGCCCCACCGCCACAACAAACCTTGAACCGTGGTCGGGACTAATCCCTACCAAGAATAGAGATGACTATGGCCATCATAACTGAAATACCATTTTAGTGTCTATTGCTGGTTAACAGCCAAATTTAGCTGGGGAAGTACTTCTCCGTCAAAATAACGACGTCAAGTGACTATTTATGAGATAAGCGAACATTGCTTTGCAGCAATATCTTTTCTTTATTAACGTTTTATAGAGCTTGCGCTCTCATCAAAAAAAGGCTTTCATCTAGGGAACGTTAATGGGGGAAGGGAGATTTTATTAGACAATGTTCAAGTAAGAATAGATTTATTACAATTTTAATCAGATTAATTCTATTAATACTATGAAATGTTATGATAAAATTATACACAAATATATCATTTAATTTATAATTATTTGTAGTACATTATAATTAAAAATATAGTACATTAACATCGTTAATACTTTAACAGTTGCTATATCTATGATATACAAAAAGTATGAAATCTTAGCACACACTTGCTATCGAGACATATAATTATCATATTTCACACATGTTAACAAAATATGCAAATAATATTTTTTAAAGTTGGTTATATAAATATAAAACAGGGAACTTAATGACGCCGGCTGAAATGCTATTATGTTGCACGTTGAGGCGCGGTGTATGGATACACTTAACTGATATAATAAAAACATCTAAAAATGGACGGAAAACAATCACTAAAACAAACAACTCCAAATTAACGAAAAGTCCGAATACATTTGACTGTCATTATTTTTTTCCTTTAAGTTGATAATTTTGCTTACAATGATTATGATCAAGCTATTAACTGTTAGAAGATAAAAGCACAATAGAAGGTGTCGTAGGCCTCCATACATAAAATGACTTATTACATGTTTATTAATTGCAAATTTTTCATCGAAATAAAATAGACAGAGAAATGAAGCCCTAAGTCGTAAGAGACATCAAGTGTCGTTCACTTTCTGTCTCTCTTTTTTCATTCATTTATTTCTGCGCAATACTTATTGCGAGGGTAGATAGACAAAGATAGTACTGCTTGCTCACCTTCGTTCTCTATTCTCCAAGATGGCAAGTCGTGTTATGGCATCCCTTTTTTATTTGTATCTTCTCTATGAAACTTTCTCCAGTCTACGGACTTGTCAAACGTCCTACGTTTCGTTATGGTCAATTTCGTATCAATCTTTGAGTATCTATATTTTTATACCATAGACAAATCTAAATAACACATTTTGAAATAAATTTTCTGTAAAATGCCATTGAAACAAGTCTTTCGCGTCTAGTCTTAAACTAGATATGAAATAACGTAGCCTCAAGGCCCATATTTTTTACCCTTGTAATTATAACATTTCAACTTAATATGTATCCATCTACGTTATAAATACGTTAATAAATAAAAAAAAAGGAGAATTTTCAATATGGAGTAAATACTTATGTTCATTAGCTGCTAGAAAAATATACCCCTGGTTATAGGAGATTTTGTCTTCTACAGTGGTGTATCAAATTCGGCAGTGGCAAACAGCAAGACATTTCTTGCTATAGGGTTACCAGGTGCTTAAATAACCTCGTCGCTTTAGGAAGTAGCTCTCAAACACACTATTTGTCCTACACGACCACTGCATATGTAACGCGGTGCGTGAATCGCCATTCGTCGTTCGCCGCCATCGGAAATCGCGTCCGTTTAAAACACTTAAGTTGATGGTGATTGGAGTGGACGTAATGAGTTTAAATGTGCCATTACAATAATTCTCGAAGACACTAGGAAAAATTGTGCAGCACTTTCTAAAAATTGTGCAGCACTTTCTAAAAATGGTCGGTGTTCTTTTTTGTAAGTGAACATCTTGCTCAACCCTATTTGTAATTTAGTCGCTTTACACTTAAACAAATGACAAACACACTTGAAGGAAATACTAAATCTTAATCCTAATTACAAGTTTGATAATTTCAATGATCTATTTCAATCCTTTTATCGTTTTTAAAGCTTATGTTATCATTAAATGAATATTTCTGACTAATGAATTATTGAGATCAAACACTTATTCTTATTTACAACTCTTTAGACTTGTAATTTATAACTAAATCGTCGTACCGATAAGTATAATCCAGGTTTGTTATTAGATATATATTATTATTTATTAGTAGCAATTTAATTGTTGGATTTATGTAAAAAACTTTCTCTTTTTTAAATATTTCTTACATGAATGTCTATCTATAGATATAGTTAAAGATATGGAGGACCATGATGTATGTAGACAAAAATTGAAAAAGTATCCAACAGTAAGCGAATTCCTGCAGAGGCTTAAATAGCATAGGTCTAAAGTGATTTTCAATAAATTTACCGTTAGTACCTGAGCAGTGTAGACGCTTCCTGTCTTGAATATGTTTAACAAAGCGTGCTATAAAATACACCCGCAACAGTGGCGCCACCAATTCTATATTTTTAAGCCACTGTTCATATTAAGGGATGGCGCTCCTGAATTCGAACTGTATATTATAACATCAACCTCATGGATTATTAGTCACGAGCCCAGCCAGCCCAGTACAACTCAGCTTCTTTAGCATTGTCCGAAGTGTTAATCTTATATTCGTGTTCGCACATGTATACAGCAATATTTTGCAAAATATATTTACCTTTTTAAAGGTATAAAGTGGTATGATGTTCGCAGGCAGTCAAAGTAATATTTTCCCTTTCAATTTTTTTCTTCCTTACATAAATCTATACATATTATTCTTTTCATTTTTTGTCATATTTATTCATACCTTCCAGGTTTTACATTTAGCTACAAATTTAAATGTTGGGATTTAAATCTGAAATAAAAATTACCTTTTTTTTATAAAAGACAATTTGTAGTGTTTAATACATATCACTCGAGGGGGCGCGATTCTAGAGAATAAACCTTAACGTCATACACCTATTAAATATCAAATCATCGATCAGAGCCATACAACAATTCCAATTATAATGAGTCTAATAGCCTCCTTACGCTAAAGCGAACATCATTTACCTATAACAATAAAACTAGTTTGAATGAATAATAGGTAGTTTAAATTTTATGTATTTTCTATAGTAACTGCTTACGTATGAACTTTACAGTAAGCAGGAACTAGGGTAACAAACCCTACTCAGTAGGGAGCTGACGTGATGATCTGTTGTTGTTGTTTTTGCCATCGAAGCTTCCAGAAAGTATGGTTAGTATCAATTCAACCGCGACCAACTAAAAAGTTTCATAATAATAAGCTTAGTCTGTTTAAAATAAATGGACACAACATCAATTGGGCAACTAAAAATAAACAATTATAAAATAAATTTATCACAACGCGTGTAAGTACTATTTACATATAAATTCACATTTATAAAATAACATCTATATTGTAAACTATTAAAATAATCTGATAGTTAATATATTACACACTATTGTACCCGGTAGTTAATATGTTAGTATGTTTTTGTCCAGCTTTCTAAACAATAAACTCAATAAATGGCATTTGGATAGTGACATAAAACATACGTATGTAAATGGGTTGGAGCCTCGTACTCACTACCGGACATTTGTCTCAAAACATGGCGCATGTCCCGCCCACCATTTCTCCAGCATTTGTAGGGGTCGCATAAATTTGTGTTTCGCGACATGTTTAGAAACAAATCCTGCTTTATTGAGTAAAATAACTAAATAAATCACGATTTTAAAGCAAAATTAAGTAGTTAAAAGTATTTTTGTAACGTTTCGGTTCCTTCACAACAGCTATCGCTCTATCGGAATTGGAAAAACAATTCAAATATGCCACGATAAAATCAGTATTATTAGTTTTAATTATATTTTAAATATTTAGCAATGTATTGCACTATAGCTCCTTTATCTACATACGAGCGTCTTCAATTATTTTGCAGACAAGCAGCTAGTTCCAGTATTTTGTCACGTACCTATTCAACATTATTCATATTTTGTTTTTAAAACAAACGTTACAATAATGTATGATAAAAACATTCCACGTACAACGTAGATGATAGAAAGAAAAAAAGGTTTTAAAAAGAGACAATGCTCGCGATATTCTGCTCTGACAGCATAGAAATTTAGGAACAAATTTTGGAAATGTGATTTATTATAATGTAGGATGCTATAGGCAGCAGTTTCCAGAAATTAATTGTGAAAGAAAATAATATATAGAATGAAATAAAATATGAAGTTATAGCTCAATATTCCTGTGGTGAATGAAATAATTTAACAATAAAGACACAGTAATATGTTATTATTTCTAGAATCTTTATTTCGCGCTATTTTTATCACCACTAGCAGCTGTCACCAGCCGCTATAGAAGTAGCTTGGACGGCAAATATGTAAAAAATACAGAAATTTATACAAATAAATTATATGAAATTTTAGATTTAAATTTACTAAATAGTATTTTATATAAATAATGTATGTAAAGAATGGTAAGATAGGCCGTAATATACTTGGATTGAATAGTCACTAATGGAATCTCCTCCAATATTTAATCCGTAGCTAACCCTGAATACGAGCAAAATGCCATTTTGAAAAGGTTAAGAAAGCTAAAAAAGTGTCAATAAATGTAGGCTGTTCCGAAATGCACAGCAAGTACTGCGACAGTAATGACGTCATACCGTACACTGCAAGCGACGCATCCCGAACGTACCCATTGTTGAGTATAGATACAACAAAATGTACACGTGTGTATGTGGCTCACAGCTTGGTGTGCTTCACTGTGTCAGTCCAGTAGTTCTGTATCGTCATCGCCTCGAGTGAGTTGAGGAATGAATCGTTGTCCAAACTGTACATCTCCTCCGAGTTGTCCTGGAAAGTATGAATCAATATGTTAATGTTTAATAGGATACATATAGTCCCAGAAAAGCGTAGTAGCCCGAAAGGCGTTAGGGTTAGCACGAGGATCGTGCTGCGACAGACAACAACCGCTGCAAAAAACTAAGGCCGCCAGTGGGTTGAGATCGACAGGATCTGCGTTACGACACGTATAAACACGTACTTACTAACAGACGTGCACAAATTTCGTATTTTGCAACTTTCCAAGGATAAAATCATTATAATTCACTTAGGTATATTATGAGCAGTAAGCATACGGTATGCTTTTTCTAATGAAGCTATAGCAGATCTTGATTTTAATGCGTGCATGGTTCAATTTTACCATAATTTTTTTGCCAAAAGGCATCGTACCGTTCCACCAATTAATCTTCGTCTCGCCGAAATGGAATTCGACATCTTCTTTGGCTTTGCATGTTAAATACACTTGCACCTGTTGGTAGTGACGGACCATCCGAGGGTTTGTTAGACCCTAAAGCACAAAAAAAATCTCACCCGAATAGTGCTGTCATCCAAATATCCACTGGAGTCAGGGTTCGAACATTTGTCGTTGAGCGTCTGAGGTTTGTTCAGGTACCTTCTCCGGTAAAGCACGAACACCGTGCTTCCGGTCAGGGCTGCCACCACCAGCACCGCGAACGATATTCCAGCTATCACGCCCGTGTCCATTCCCCTCTCTTCATCTATCACTCTTCTAGAAGACTCCACGTTAGGTGGTATCCTCGTCTGTAGATATGTCGTCTCTAAAGACAAGGGTTTCTCGGTTACGATGCGGCTTTCTGCCGCACCTTCTAATATCTCCTCCTTGACGAAGTCCGATCGCGTCAGATTCCGCATCTCGGCGTACTTCGTGTTCTGCGCTACCGTCTCGCGTTCCGTCACGTTGACTGCACTCGGCGCGCTCGTGACGTTGGACTCGCTGACGTTTATAAGAGTCCAGTGTATCTGTATGGATGCCGCTACTGTTGTGTTCGTTTTGTCGTCGACAGTGGTGGGTGAGGCTTTAGTAGTGGTTTGTTGTATTTTTGGTAGGTACAATGCTCGTGACTGCCGCTCCGTGTCGGTCTCCGACTGGGGCGCGGCGTGATTCTCTCTGGTGTTCGCTGGAATGGAAAAATATAAAATCTTATTGAATCCAGATTCAAATTATACTATTAAATGTACAACCGAGGAAGTAACACAAATCTACAAGGATCGTGTCTTATGGCGTGAAAAAGCGTATCTTCGCCGAATCGGCCAGATTCCCATATATAACTTGATTGAAGTAGAAACACTACTTGTTAGAAAAGGTTTCCTGTAAGTCAATCTACCAGATTAAATCTAGAAGCAGGTAACGTTATGCATAGGCATACACAGCGGAATTGGGCCATCACGACCGGGCGGTACCCCACATCATTCCGCGAATTAAAGAGTCAGGTTTCGTACGATATGTGTACAGAGGTCTAATGAAGGGAGCAATGATGGACACCAACACATCTTCATAATGATTATGCCAAAGTCTATGGGCATCGGTAGTCATAACAAGGCTTTGATTGGTCGTTTGCCCTTTTAAGCTGTAGCAATTTCATATAGCTCGCTTCCCGCATAACCCGCATGTTCATCTTCTATTAGTTATAGCGTGATGGTATATAATACATAGCCTATATCCTTCCTCAGTTAGGGACGTCACTTGCAACTCCTGGATCGTAAGTTGCAAATGACGTAAGGGGACGCGACCCCGGCCTGCCGCTACTTTTTTATCGCTTTTCTTAGAGAGAGTAGCATCCCACTATCATTCTATCCTCTCTCTCTTTGTATATTCCTACAACTCATATCCCACTTCATAATTTCTTTCCTTTCCCTCCCCGGTCTAACAGTAGCAGCGCCCTCCTTTTTCACATATGCCAAGTCTGTTTCGGCGAGGACGGCAACCCAATGCAGATGTTGTGAAGGGCATTGGTATACTAGGCGATTCAGCAAGGCAAGGTGGATGGCCTAGGGCGACGCTGGAGGGCGTACCGTCGGCTAGACACATCATCCGACCTCTTCGCCAGTCGTAGCGGTTCACCGTTCCACTGAATCGAGAGGAGCGAGGACGAGTGGGTGCGCCTGCGTATGCGCGAGTTTTTGCGCACCTTAATATATCGTGCGTACTTGACCGCTTCCGAACTATGGACTCAGATTACGTTAAGTCCTGTGGCGATGGGTTGAAGTAGAGAGGTCTGGTGCGATCCAAGCCAGGCTTTGTCTGGTGCCTGCACATAGGCGGTCCCAGGGGCGTGAGTACACGTCGTGGTCGCTGTCGCTTTGCAAATTCGGGACGACAAGGCGGTTTCTGCAGTGCCTGGGATGACAAAGCAGCCCTAATTAGGGAGGCACTGCTTTCCTCGCTCAGCCTAGGAGGGGGCTAGAAAAGGTGCGTTAATATAATGCTCGTCCTGTCCTGTAAGGTGGTAGTAACCGCGGCTGCCATCGCATCACATTGATACGTGGTCGCTGCAACAGAAAATATAAATACATCATGAAACCATCTATCATGACATTTGGCGCGTGGTGCGTAAACACGCTTATTGACCGAGATGGAAACGTCTGCCCCGAGGTCCCCCGGTAAAATTCACGAGCAACTATAGCGCTCGTGAATTTTACCGCTATAATTAAATATAAAAAAAATAAAATAATTACCGCTTAAATGGATGGCTACTCTTAGCGAAGCACATCTTGCCGATGAAGGAGAGCTGGTTGGAGCTGGTTACGCTTTCCTCAGGAAAGGTACCCCTGCACTAGAATCTCGTCGGTTCGGGGTAAGATTTGCCATTAAAACGCAATTTGCGAAGTGTTTTCACGAGTGTCCTGTGCACGTTTCGCACCGCGTTATCAATGAGCAGATCTTGCTGCTAGGGGATTTCAATGCCAGAGTTGATCAGGACTATGAGGCTTGGCCTGGGGTTCTGGGAAGACACGGAGCCGGTAACATGAACAGCAATGGTCAGTTACTACTCAATCTTTGCGCTCAATACAACCTACAACCTTGCGATATCGAACAACATGTTCCGACTTGCCGCTAAGCACGCACAAGGCACGCACCTTAGCGTGGATAGGGTAAAAGATTCCGAGGCTGGGGAGAAATATGCTGAAGCCCTATCGGGAAAGCTGAGAAGCATATTCTGACGACCTGTGCTTTTTGTCAGATTCCTGAGTGGTCTGTAACAGCTGATGTCAGTCTACCACCATGCATGCTGCAAGTTCGGTCAAAGATCTATACCAAAAAGACTGAAGTGATGTCCTTAGACACACATGGTCGTGAGACACTATCAATAAAAGTTGACGAGGAAGTGCTGAGGCAAGTCGATAGGTTTTTTTCCCCCACCATGGTTCAAGCCTTGTCGTGGCGGTGGGGCTCAGTAGTCTGGGGTGATCCGAGACACCTTGGGCGAAACCAGTTGAACCGAGGAGGTGGCGGCTCTTAATACCCCTCCTATAAGAGTACCCCTCTTATAAGAAGAGGGGACAAAAGAGAAAAGCGTCGGCGCTTTTGCGCACGGGGCAAGGGGCCAGGATGAGAATCTCACCCCATTGCACTGTCCCAAAGTCGGTGGGGTTATCATATATTGCGGGACGACCCCATCTGCGGAGGTGGTATTGGTCCCTTCGGGGGCTGACTTGCCGTCGAGGTGCCCTGATGATTTGCTATTCCGGGGCACATCAACAAAGGCGGCACTGGTGGCACTCGCGGTTGTTTTTGTGGGTATTCGGCACCCAGGGCCAGTGAAGGCGCGTAAATGATAGGTTTCGTTACTTGGGAAGGCGACTTTAGGAACTACATCTAAGTGTGACCTAAATGCTGAGATCAACAACAGGATCGGTGTCGTAGCTGCATTATTCGGGTAGCTGTGTTCTAGGGTCTTCTGCTCGCACGTCCTTAAGCCAGCTACTAAGGTTTCGGCGTATATGGCGATCGTACTGGCGGGGCCTTCTCTATTCCTCTGAGACTTGGTGTGTGTATGGTCACCATATACGTACTCTAGATAGATTTCAACCAAAATGCCTTCATACAATCATGAAAATCGGATGCTCCGACAGAGTGCGCAATACCGAAGTTGAGACGGGCCAATGTCAGTGGCATTGAGGTTTATTTAATGCGTCGCCAACTTCGGTGGTGCGGTCATGTTTCACGGATGGGGGAGGAGAGACTGGCAAAGTGCATCTTTTATTCTGAGCTGGAGGAGAGCAAGCGCAAAAATGGCGGGCAGCTCCTCAGATCAGAAGCGTTACATGAAAATATGCACCATACAACCATCTGGTTGGGAGAGCTTGGGAGCACAGCGAGCGGCATGGCGTGAAACTGTGAAGATAGAACCCGCAAATTCGAAAAACAGCGCTTAGAAGACCTCGAATTCAAACGCGATGAGTACAAAAGCCGTTCACTCGCCGCCATTCACTATCATTACGAGAGCGACAAGCTCACTTGTCCATACTATGGAAGGTAGTTTGCAGAGAAAATCGGCTACGTAAGCCATCTTCGCGCGCATCAGCGGCAAACTCAATAAGGAATCGAAGTGATCGCCATGGCCAAAATCGGTCAGAAATCATCATCACATCCTTCCTCCGTAAAAAAAATGAAAAGATATTTCAAATCTGGCCAATCATTTCAGAAATTTGTTCGTTCAAAATAAAATACCTGTTCAGCCCCAGGTAATTCAAAGTGAGCCGGAATAATCAGATAAGAACCTCATCATTATATTTCAGTATTTTTTGCGTGAAAGAGTAAATACATATGTACAACCATACTCACAAGCATTATAATTATACGTAGGATAGGATAATCATCATTATCAGTGCTGATCGGTCCACTGCTGGACAAAGGCCTCTCAATGAACGCTAAGACGACCGATTAGGAAGTAGCAGTGCGAGTAGCAGGAGACTCGCATCCAACCCGGATAGGACAATATAATGACACAATTTACACTGATATTATATTTCATTGTATGAGGATTACATACAGGGGACGAATACCTAATGCTGTTTACGGTGACGTGGAACATAGCGACGTCAGACGTATGACGTAGTCGTATTGCACAAATTGCCGAATTACATAACGGCTACACATTTTCAAAAGAAAAGCCGTTTTGTTTTGTGGCGGACCAATTATTAGCCGGATTGTAATTGCAACGCGTATTTCAATTTAGCGGCTGACGTTTAGACTTATTGTAAATTTGTTCAAGTATTTTGAGTGCAAATAAAAAGCCCAACCACGGAGGTTAAGGCGGGAGCGTTGTACCTTCGGACATAGTTATATTATTTATCTGTATTCGACAATCGACGCCATCGTTGTTGTCATGTCAAACAAAAATCAAAACACATATTACCCGACATATGAATTACTTAAGGCGCGCCATGAGTCATGGTATATTACGTATAATGGTTTATATAGTACCATATAAGGCGTATAACGATACGCCTTATATGGTACTATATAAACCATTATACATTGACAAACTAGCTCTCACAAGGATAAAAAATATTATTACATAGTTTATGACTATCACTGTGCCAGAGAAGGGGTGAGAGAAGGAGAATAGTTACTTTAGCTATTTTATTATATTATCTTAAATAAATATTGGGATGCATCCTTACATTCTGCGGAAAACGAGGGGGTCTGTCCCCCTATCGACCACATCCTCTCCTGGACCGTCGCCCGATGTATCTTATAGTAACAGATAAAGCTGCACTGGACACTAAAAAAACTATATTTGTCAGCGCTTCGCGATTTCATCCGCGCAACCGGTGTATTCCGCTCCTTTTAACGCTCTAGTCATGAGAACTATATTTAAATTAGCAATTATAAACATTCTCATATCAGGATGCATCTCTCCCATCTGCGGGAGAGTGGAGGGTCGGACCCTCTTTCGACCTCAAACCTAGTCTCGGCACTCGACGAGCAGTCATAGCAATCTGATGGAGCTGTATTAGGCTCCTCTTCGCCGTCACAGCAAAAAAGCTCCTTTTAATCTATACTATAGATAGGTAAATGTGTAGTATGAGTTTACTTTTCTCGATTTGACTCACTGCGGGGTTGCAACACCTAACTGGTGAAGATTAAATGACAATAGTTTTAAGTTAACGCGGTCACTATAAAACGAACTTAACGGATGATATCTCGTTATTTTGACAGTAGACAGTACTACGAATACGAATTCCCTGTGGGCACGCGTGACCCAAATTTCAAGATTTTTAAGATCCGTTCAAATAAACGGTATCAATCGCGTGTCTGATCGATCTATATCCGATAGCGATTAAAACCGTTAAATGACAAGCGTAATACGAGTGTGAGAATACAGTTTAACAGTAGTATAGTTATAACAGTAATTTTATAGATTTGGGGGGCAAACGAGCAATCCCAACCTTTCTAAGACTACGGCAATTACTCGAGTCGGTAGTCGTAATGAAAATCTACACAATTACTATGCCAATGCGTATGCCCTATATAATTTGTTATCATTGAGTTAATTGATACAATTCATGACATACCCGCTGAGTTTGTTTCGCCGGTGCTTCTCAGGGCTGGTTCAGGGTTGAACCAGTGGTAGATTTTTTACCGACGCACAAAAACAATTTTTTAAATTCTATTTTGAAAAGCAACATTTTCATTTCATTTCAATACATAGTACGTATATTTTTATAGCATACCCACGACCACCGACGCCCATAGACATCCGCACTATTATCATGCAGATGTGTTGCCCTTCCTCTCCTTCCCCTTCCAATTGGCCAACATAGTTTTAACGCATAAAAGAAAATAATTCTTAGTTGATTATACAAGTTGTTATGTTTGTCCACGATTATATCGTGTTGGGCTGAACTCGTGTTCATGCGGTTGATGTCTATGGGCGTTGGTACTCACCATAAGGCTCCGGCACCATAGCAACTATCAACCAAAGACTGGTTGTCTGTAAGTCGATTTACACACGATACAATTTTACGTCATAACGGTTCTCTAATTGATCTGTGAACGCATTGCCAGATGAAACAAACGATTTGTTACGCTCTTTCAAACCGCCGGCCCCGTCCATTCGGAACGTTCCTGTCACGTCATCCTTTTTCGTGATTACAACGTAAAAAATGAATATAAACAATAACACATCAAATATTTAAGTCTATTGCTAACTCCACTTAACCCGCCGCCCACAACCCGCCTCAAACTACCCTCCCTGGCACCTCCGAAGCCTTTCCAATACTCTTCCACTTGAGCCACACCTCAAGGTTAACGTCGTTGGCGTAGTGCTGGGCGACAATGTAATTATAGCCCGCGTTTAACTCGATTATAGGCTTTGGTATTCATCGCATCAGGGTTGTAAATATTTTCAAGGGCACTAAGGGAACATTTTAGTCTTTCGTGTGCATTCTGCACTGTTATCAATTCTTAGCCCTCCCATCTGTCTGTCAATGAAAGATAATCTTCGGTGCATAGTAATTATGCGATCAGTGTATCACTGAGTTTGGTGTAGAAGTAGTTGTTTCCATAGAGAGATGCAACACCTCTCTCCTCTTTTTTTATAATGCAATGAATGCCATAACCGACTGGTTGGAGTACAGTTGTGTGTGGGGCCTGCGGCACATTATAGTGCCGAATACCCTCTAAAACCGCCGCAATTACTATGAGCGCCGCCTTTTGTGATGGACCCTGGAACTGCAAATAATCAGGGCACCTCGACCGCAGGTCAGCTTGTAAGGGACCGACCCCACTTCCATAGATAGGATTTTACCGCATCCTGGTGCGCCGCCAACTTTGGGGCAGTGCAATGGGGTGAGGTTCCTAGCCTCGACTCTTGCCCCATGCGGAGAAGCGCCCCCACCTCTTGCTATTTGTCCCCACTTATAAGAGGGATATAAAGAGCAGCCCCTTCGGTTCAATTGGCTTCGCTTAAGGTGTATGGGTTGACCCCATGCTACTGAGCCTCACGGCCACGACGCGGCCTGATCTATGATGGGAGGTAACAACGCTCATCAGTCCACGGAGAGGAGAGATAAGGCGCTGATGATGCCACCGGGTCTCGTATTTCGTATACACAGCAATTACTGCGAGCTGTCAGTTCGGTAACTTGAGCCCAGCCGCGACACTCTATACACGGGGTGGGCAGGGACTGACCGGGTGACGTTATGGCACCATAATTACCTGAGTCATCACCAATAGCCCTTATGTAACCATCTATTGAACTCTAAGATTTTGATATGATTTTGCGGGCAGTCGGAAAGGTTTGGTAACAAACGCCTAAAATATCGTTATGCATGTGTGTATAGGCCTGGGACAAACCTGAAAAATCGAATACCCAGCCTCACAGGTGCGGGAAACGCCACGTACCCAGTATTCATACCCAGTGATAAAATACAGGTACTTGATAGACAACAAATAACGATAGTACGTAATACGCATTTTTTTTATAGGATAAGGGGCAAACGAGCTGGTGGTAGGTAACTATCGTCGCCCACAGACCCGGGGTTATGCAGGCGCGTTGCTGTCCTTTAAGATGGGAGTAAGCTCTTTTCTTGAAGAACTCCATATAGTATTGGTTCGGAAATACCGACGGCCACCGTCGCTGCTGGTTTCTTGGGGGGAGGTAAAAAGGAGGGCAACCCACCGGCATAATTATGCTGATGTTTATGGGCATTGGTCGCCGTTGAAAGGATCCGATTGTTCGTTGTCCCCCTATACTATAAAAAACGTAATACGCATAGAACAAAATGGCAATACGTATCAGGTGCGTACTGTACGTGAGAATGTATGTCGTCGGTTAAAAGGATACAGGGCATAAGCGACACTTTGATGGACAAGGAGTTTTGAATGCCATTCTACTTAAAATTTTGTGCTTTTTTGAATGAGCTAACTCCCATGTCTCGACGATGGATTTTTTGTAACTTATGACTAAGCAAATAACTGCTTTCTCGAAGTATCCTTACGGTATAACCGACTAAGTTTTCGACCTTTTTAACCCAAACGACGCTTCCGCCTAACTAAAAATGGTATTACGAGTACTTTCTGTTTGTAGTCGTTTATATTTTTCTACTTTTTACTGTCGTAGAAATTACAGGCGCTTACGGCTCTTTACCATGGAAGTCTATTCTGAACTTGCCTCTGATGCCTCTCTCCATTTGTCGTCAGGAATGTTAATCGTCGCCTTATATCCTACTACCAATATAACTTAGCAGTACAGGCGCTACTTATGCCCAATTACCAAGATCTAATTTGATATTCATCTGTCGCTTATACCTTACTATCATTTACAACTTAGTAATGCAGTTGGCACTCAATTAACAAAATCTAGAAAAAGTGCGGGTTTGAAAATCTAGCCTTTCTAGATTCATTTTATTAGAAAAATTCTTCATGCGACGACATGTCTGGTAAAATGTATCTGGAGTCCTAAGGACCTCCTAAAACCTTAAGTAAAATAAAAGTTATGTCAATTTTTTTCTAAAGTTTAAAACTCTGAACTGCTCTCCTAAACAATTGATTTTGGTCGCCTATGCCCTATATCCCTTCAACCGCCGATGTGTCTTATACACATCACACTTGTTCTAATAATTTTTTTGACTGTTCTATGCCGATGGATGTCTCTCAGTGCAGCTGCATTGGTTACTAAGAAACGCCGGGCGACGGTGTAGGTGGCTATGTGGTCGATAGGGTGGCAAACCTATTCTGTAAACGGGAAGGAAGCATTCAATCATACGTAACGGATACTATAAGTACGAGGCCGTGCACCTCGACGCGTGTGGCGTGTCACCTAGCTCGTACAGTGTCGAAAATAATTTTCCTCACTGTCTCGTTACGCTGACATCAGATATGTTTTCACTTTGTACTTTATTCGGAAACTAACTAGCAATCAGGATACTGATACGTGGCCACCGAAGCCCTTTAACATAATTATGCAGAACTCAGAATCCCGAAACAGCGCGTAAATTGGTCAACAATTTACGCTAGTATTAAGTACGGGGGACTTTCACAGTCGTATCAATTACGCTCGCACGCAGAAAATATAACCCAAATCATCGCTTCTACGTGTGACTGGAGACAGACAGGTGTAATTAGATCACGATCACGAGTGTACGTGGCGTGAGTCACCCGCGATGCACGAGGATGTATCACGATCTGTTGCGCCGCAGGCTGCGCAACTTGACATCTCGCATTGCGCAACACGTGACATTACCCGACTGAACTAACGAGCGGTTGCGTTTGTTGCCTGCCCAGAGCTCGCACGGCCGGGCAGGTACATTTCTATCACATAATACCGCCCGCAACGAATAGCGACAGCATAGCTGTCACGCTAGCGATAGTATCTCCCCGATAATGGCGGCCCAATTGGCGCTAACTCTTACTCCTGAGATTAGTCCTCTTCATCTCTTCATCTTTATAAACCAGTTGCAGATAGCAAGATGCACAGTTGTTCACGGACACGAGAGCTGCCCGGCTCCCCAGCACGCGGTCAGCGGTGGCGCAACGTGTGAGACAGACAGTATCGTAACCAAACAAGATTACAATACTGTTAGTTACACTTTAGCTCTGTGTTGCTAACACAGTACGTAAACTGAACCAGTAATGTGTTTGTCAAACTACGCGCGTTAACTCTAAACATCGGAACGTGACTCAATATCTCACAATCTGTTGACGCTCATTTCCGTACGCGCCTAATTTTTATCTGCTCCAGGTAGAACCTGTTAGAGGGCATGTTAAACCTTTCAAATAATAAGAACAGTTTTTATTTGCTATATTACCCCCTAAATTATTATATCTATAGTACTCTCTAAGACTGACCATAAATCTTAATCCAGCGGATTAAGGTCGGGACTAAATGAAGAGTAGTCTTCAGCTCTGATTACGTCAGAAACGTTATTTTTAACCAAGATTGGTGGGAGTGAGCTTTACGATCTGGTCCCTTCCTGGAAGGACCATACTTGGCCATTGAACTCGGTGTTATTAAGGGGCTTAGGAGAAGGTATCTTGATACACTTGTGGCGATGTTTTGATACGCTTCTCGTAAAAATATGGTTCAGTCACTCCTTCATAGCTAAAGCTCCACCAAACCATCACTGAAGTCAGATAATGCCCACGTTGCACTCTGTCGGCTGATTAGGAAGCTTCCTTAGAGCTTTGAGCATCAATATCTTCATTTTGTTTGTTAATATGTTGCTCAATTGTAAAAAAATCTCATCCGTAAACATTTTTTTTCTGTAACTTCCCTATGCGTACCGCTTCAGTAGTGGCGTCTCTTATAGGCTGCAAGTCCCTCAAAGTAATCATTTCTTAAAATACGCGACACGGACCTAGAAGGTGCTATCTTCCTTTCCCGAGATAAAATCTTTTCCTTTCGGATTTTTTCGAATTCTTTTACATACTGCTTTGACCACCTTTTTCGTACGGACAATACGTGGACGTGTGTAACGGAGAAAGATCTTGATCTTTCTCTGTCACAAAAAGAGGAAGTCTCATTGTACCTATTAATAGCCCGGTACACAAACATTTGTCTCACATCAATTGTATGGCGAGTTTTAAAAATCGAATTGGCTCCATACCTACTCTGTGTACTGCAATCACAGGGATCCTGTTCTCTTTATCACCCGACTCCATTTTAATATCGCAAAGTATTGTACAATGTGTACAATGCGTGCCAAAATGAGAAAGGACGGTAAACATCGTATCTCAGAATCTCCTTGGAAGACATGAGATTAAGAATGAATGATATAAGAAATTGGAGGAAACAAGGACCGAACCTAGAATGGTAAACAGCAGCGTCACCCAGAACCAGTGCATCCACCAATGCAGCGTCATGACGTCAGCGTGGCGAGCGGTGCGGAGGTTCCCTGCAACAAAAAAGTCACATTTCAAAACCTGCCTACCATTATAGGGCCACTTTTACACATTTTCAGGGTTCCATGCACAGGAAAAACGGAACCCTTATATGATCGCCTTATTGTCCGTCTGTCTGTACACTTGGGAAAGAAGCCTGGAAGGTAAATTCCGTGGAAACCAGAGTAATGAAATTTCGCATGATAATAAAACAATTGAAATTTATAGTTACATCACAGCAAAGATCACTAGAAATTCATATTTGCAGCGCACTTCATACAAATTGAGTGAATTAACAACACAAACTTAAGTTTGTCATTTTTTTAATTCATATTTGCAGCGCACTTCATACAGATTGAGTGAATTAACAACACAAACTTAAGTTTGTCAATTTTAATAAGTCGTCATGTTCGAAACTCCCGTTGATACGTAACCTTCCGCGTGCAAGTGACTCTATGTTATTATAGCATAAGGCTATGAACTCACAGAGCTATTATTTCACTCACGCTAGCTGCAGTGGCGGTTTGCGGTTCTATTTCAAAACTCACGAGACGGTTAATGATCAGTTCAAGTCCAGACAACCGAATGCAGGACGTGTGGGTGGAAATCGCCGCGGCTGTGCCTAAACGTCGCATACAACCGCCCACAACGCGGGAGAAAAACGCGTCGTGCAATGTTTTTAAATTTTTTCATTATCATCAGCATCATCATCAATATCAGCCCTTATCTGTCCACTGCTGGACGTAGACCTCTTTCAATGAAAAGAAGCAAACACGCATTAGGTCGACAGTGGACAGTTGACACAGTAATCTCACGAATCCCACGTCCCCACGATGTAGCTGATTACACAACGACCGCAAGTCACACACGGCGCGGCCGGCCGTGGGAGCCCGCATTGTTCTGTGTACTGTAACTGTTGTGAAAGCATCACTTTGAAAATAACTAAATGGTATCAGTTTAACCGACTCTGCCAGGAGGAGAATGTTTCTCGAGTACTTTTTTCCGACCATAACTTATGGAAGCGAAAAGAAGTCCAATACGGCTTCATCGGATGGCAAAGAAGTCCAATACGGCTTCATCGGATGGCAAAGAAGTCCAATACGGCTTTATCGGATGGCAAAGAAGTCCAATACGGCTTCATCGGATGACAAAGAAGTCCAATACGGCTTCATCGAATGGCTCGGGCGACGAGACTCGGTTTGAGTGTTAGAATGTGTGTAAATGGTAATGGTAATGGTACATTAGTACGTGTTTTTCGATGTTGTGTGTATGCCGTTTTCTAAGTTACACGAAAGTTTGTGAGTATGTATGCATGCATGCGTGAGTATGTAGATGGTACCAGCACCCCGTGACAACTCCCGCAAATCAATTTTGTATTAAGGACACGACACGGCCTAGGATTCTTTAAAAAAAGACTTCTACCTTAATAGCCGACAACGCGCATGAAACAAACAAATTTCGGGTTATTGCAGATGCCGATGGGCGTCAGCAATCACACCACTTACCCGTTCGTCTCTTGTCCTATAAAAATCAATGGGATTTGAAAGCCTAAGACCTAAGACGAACCAGAGAAACTTCCCATGTCCTGTTGAACGAAATATATATTATACGGTAAAATAGACTGGAACACTAAAGTAAGACAGCCTGGAACACTACGGTAAGATAGACTGGCACACTATGGCAAGGTAGCCCGGAGCACAACGGTAAGATATACTGAAACACTAAAGTCGGCATAGTGACTATGTGGATCGGCGTGGGCGTCGGCAACCGTAAAAAGGTTCAAATTCTCGTTTGCCCCCTATTCTCTAAAAAAGAATACACTCACGTTTAGTATTTCATGTTATAGCGGCAACAGACAACTGGTACATATTCTGTGAAAATTTCAACTGTGTATTCAATTGTAGTTTATCAGCTGAGTCTTAGTAATAGGGATTTTTACCTTAATACGGAACTCTAAAAGCGACAAAATGTACATTTTTTAACATCACTAAGGCAGCGTAGGACGCGGGTTCCTCGGCTCGCGTGGAGGTCACGGTCGTTGACTACATACTGACGTCACGGCCGCAACATGGCGGGATAAAACGGTGTTCGGCGTCACATCCGCTAGGGGCGAGGTAATCAATGTTTGTTGTTATATTGTTACATGGGGCTTAAATGATCGGCATATATTTCAGGGAGCGGTTGTCCATGCTGCATAGTTGCCGTATCGGGCTGGAACGACCGTGGACGTTGCATATCACTGGCACCGGTGTGACGTGATGGAGTCGCTGCCGCGTTTCGAGCGATGTTTTGGTGTAACCTTGTGGGTATGGGGAAAAGATCCTTCCCACTCATCTGGATTACTTCTAGTCGTGATTGTTTATAGTGGCGTATTATACGTCTAAATTAATGAGCCGTGGATGAGATTCAAAAGGGAGATTGCACAACTGCAAAAGCGCGAGTGTCATGTGAACTTCGTTATCTACTTTCCGTGTCGTGACGACTTGATTCTGCTGGAATGCCTACATGACAGCACCGACAACAGCTGGTTAAGAAATGTAGTCTTAGTTAAGAAATACAGTAATATCGAGTGGCGGCCCCGCACCCGAAAACCGAGTGTTAGATGGCCTGTTACATGAGAGAGTCACGTAACCGTGACCTGGTGCTGTTCGGAGGAGGCCTACGTCCCTTAACTGATGATGATGTAGGTACTACATCTTCTTCACCATGGTTCAAGGATTGGGACGGTGTGGGACTTAATAGGTGGCACATAATGTGCCGCGAGGCCCACACACCACTGGACCCCACCCAGGGCCAGTAATGGCGCGTAAATGCGTTTCCCCGCGTCAAGAAACCTTTTTTGAACCTAGTGCTAGTCTCAGGAAAAAATATTTTTGTTTTGAATATTCCATTTATCCAGAAAGGCCACGGCTTTATACCAAGTCGCCATGTCGACTAGTAGGAACAGACCTATGCGGATGAAACCGTGGGGCGGCACTAGTAAATTATAATGGGATAATTCATCGTGTAATCGCATGACGATAAACCGGTCGTTTAATGACAAATTGGATCGGATGCCACTGTTGTGGCTTCCGTCGATTGAGGAACGTGTCCCAACTGTCGCTGCCCTCGTCATTATCATTCAGGCAGTGTTATGCTAGCTACATTGCAGCCGAAGTCACCCGACACTACCATGGACCTCCATGGTCACATGATACTGCCTTAATTGGTATTTTATGCCCCAACAAGAAAAATATTGCGGCGCAGCGCTAAGATTATTAACATAAGCACACAAGTTTTAGGCTCCAACATTAAAATTACGATATTTGGTAGGTCAGTAGAGCTGTTGGTGACAGCTGTCAAATAGGCAGTATTGCCAGCTCGCGCCGCCCGACGTCCGTGACTTGTAACAGCTGTGCTATCGGGTTTTCTGCGGCTTGTAAGCTTCCGGTGGCCCACTGGCCGGAAGGATGGCAACGAGTTTTAAAAACAGTTATCCTGATGCCTACGGCCGTCAGTAGCCATCAAAGGGGTCTAACTTTTATACTGTAAAGGTAGTACCACAGCAGTTGAACTGGGACAATACCACCGCGGAAGTACCTCTCGCCGACAGCATGACGGTGGAACACGATTGCAATACCGTCGCCACTCCGGCCGTTTGAACAAGTGGCCTATTGCGGGATGAACACCAAGTCTCTGATTGTGCGGGAGTTTGTATCCGTCGTTAATTCCCCTATAAATCTGCATCTATTCGGTATCGCAATCTATCTCTATCAATTTTGATAGTTATGAGCTGAAGTGACAGATGTATGTATATCATGAAATGGATACGGTAATATCTTGGATGTTACACGAGTTACAGTGTTGCTGCTACGAGTCTGCGCGGTTGCTGTAAAAACCAATTTAGAATTGCAGCAGCCGTCGGATTCGGAAGTTGGCTGAAGACTGGGTGTGAGATGTATACTGGGTATAGATCTCACAACTAGTTTTGAGACTGACTGGTCGATGAGTAAATTTCTATCAGCACAATTCCATTGGTTTCCGTTCAATAAATAACATGAAGTATCTTCCATTTTTCCTATGACCTCGAAACAATGGCGCGCGACTCCGCTGCGTTGCCACACTTTATCACGTCTCCAGCTGGTGAACTTTAAAGGCGACACGACCTTTCCGTTCCACGACCATTACTGGCCCCATCTGTTTATGGGCACCATACAACAGAGCTGAACGGTATGATTAAACTAATGACAGAAATACTGTTATACACGTACGTGTATAGGGGCTATGCCGAGTGAAGACCACAATCGCATCTAAAAGTTTCGTTTTCTATTAAGAATTGTATTGGAATATTTTTGGTATTTTCTATAGTGTATCAGGGGCAAACCAGACATCGGAGCCTGTTTAGGACTACCGACGCCCACGAATATCCGCATAATTACTCCCCCTCCCCACCGATAGGCTACCGGCTACAAATAAAAGGCATGAAATGCGTCACCGAAGATGTCATTTCACGGCGGTATCATGTGAGTGAGTGGCACCTTCCCGGTCGTGCGCCTCTTATTCGGTTGGAATGCATTATGTACAATGATGAAAATTATAATTTTGAAAAGATCTAGAACACTTACCTATATATTAAATAAAAAAAGTTACATTACCTTATAACAGAGATAAATGATCGACTCCACCAAGGTTCCAGCGTTGTCGTGGCGGTGGGCTTAGTAGCCCGGGGTGAATAGACCTTGGGCGCTTTTGGCCAATTGGACCGAGGAAGGGACTGCTCTTTGTACACCTCTGATAAGAAGAGGCGACTAAAGAGCAGGAGGAGGAGCCGATCTTTGTACACCTCTAATAAGACGAGGGGACAAGAGAGGAAAGGGGGCGGCTCATTTGCGCACGGGGCAAGGGGTGAGGATAGGAACCTCACGCCAATGCACTGTCCCAAAGTTGGTGGGGTTGTCCCGTGGTACGGGACTCCGCTGCGTTGCCATACGAACAATGGAAGATAATATAGATAACAAGGACGGATAAAGGGGACTACAACTTGAACTAAAATCATGTAATTTAGAATAAGATGTGCATAAAGAAGACAATTCGTAATTTATAGTTATAACTCAGAAAAAAACCTTTGCATACTTATATTTGCCGTTCATTTTATACTCGGGACGTCAGACGGTGCTTCAATAAATCGCTCTTTAATTTCGTTTGTTTGGCGAGCGCCGCACGGCACCGCCCGGAGTTCGCCCTGGCCCTTAACTTACTCGCCCCGTTTGTGAATGGCTGCGAATGTTACAGTAGAAACCTCTACTAACTAAGGCTTTTGAGACTACGAAAATATAAAAAGATGTAGCCTGGTCCTTAATTATTATAAAGCAGGATTGGTTATTCTTTTCGGCACGCAGCGGAATTGGGCCGCTGCGACCTTCCTCTTACATTACACCGGTGATAAGAGATGGATATGCTATCGTGTTTTACGCGGTTTGAGACAAGGATGGTGTAAATGTGGGGTTATCTACACAAACTATGATTTCCCTGATCTTTATGGACGTAGGTAGCCACCATAACACCGGACTTTTCGTTTGCCCAATAAAATTAAAACTAATTTTTCGCAATGTAAGTTAGGAAATAACATACGACTCAAACTCATACACACAGGAATGTGATATTATTTATGACTGCAATTCCCGTATTACCGAGTGCTGGCAGTCAACGCACTGCGCGAAGCAATTCGTTTTTGGGTGTGCGTGATTCTCCGCGGTCTCATAGGGTTGGCAACATGTAACACAACTCAAGACTTTGATTTTGACCGACTGTCGACAGCCGGTCAAAATCTAGTGGTAAGCATGTGTAACTACAGACAGATCGAGACGTGCCAGGTCTCCCCAGAAAGTGTTGTTGGGATTTCTCGATGCTACTAGCAGTCCTGAGTCAGAAATTTGGTGGTGCTCGCTGCCGAACCCCTGTGTTTAGGAGCGCACTTTAGGCCCTGTGCCTGACATCCTTTCGGTGGTGTCGGACAGTCGCCTCACCGGAGTAAGAGAATAGGGAATAGGGAGAGAGAGAGTGAGCATTTGTTTTGAACTGCGAAGTTTAAGTTATGCTAAATTATATTTTAATAAAAGTAATTTACAGTAAGTAGTATAAGCATTTGACAGTGCTAGGATGATAACTTTATACACGTATATGGGTTTTTTACTCATATTTAGTAATCATCCTCATAACTAGAAAACGCTGTAACAGAAGTTTATCTTCAAAAATCTTAAGGCGGCACCGCTGCGCAAACGCACGACAGCCCTGGTAATTACAGTTAATTGAACGGTCTCGTTCGTACAGAAGTTTACAGTTTTCTAAAATATATAGCAGAGAGTGAAAGTCCCCATTTCCACTTCACTTTCACTAATCAATGCAAATTCCATATCGCACTGCACACAAACTTCTGTTAATCTGCACCGGACCGAGCCGCCGCCATCACTGACACACATCTCAATTGTCTTAATTGTTATTACTTATCATATGTTACAATTTACATCGATTATATTGTGCACACTGTATTATGTTAGCGATACATCATAGAAGTGATTAATTATAATAAATTTGAATACATAAGCGACCATGAATAATGGATGTATTAAGTTCTTGTTGTAGAAATTGCGGAATTTTAATGAATACATTTATTAATTATTATTATTTGTCGGCCTGGATGAGAAATGCACGGCCTCCTACCCGGTGGACTGACTGACTGGTGGTGGTGAGTTGGTTAACGAGGGGGGGATCCGCTGGAAGCACGTGGCACGTGACCGTGACCTATGTCCAGCAGTGGACGTCGTGTGGACGATGATGATAAGAATTAGGGATCCTCATTGGCGGTGGTCATTGAGATATCACGGGACAGATAAACGCTGGTGAAGCTGCTGACGTAAACTTCTGTATGACCGCGACTGATCGATATATAAATACTCAGTATTGTGCTGTTCTTTTATTTTTCCAGTTCCAGCTATTTCGTATAACATATACGTAGCTTTATCTATTTAGGAATGTGTGTTTAAGCTTTACATTTGAAGTGGATTTTTTTATGGCATAAGTGAGCAAACGAGCATTCGGCGCCTTTTGAAGACTACGGACGGGTGTCCATGGGGGACATCGGCATGATAAAGTAAATACCTCACGCCTGTTATCCCCGAAGAGGTAGGCAGAGGTGTGCTAGTACATCCACAACTCGTAAGTCCAGTAGATATACTGGCACACCCACGATTAGCCAAGGTACTGAGGCCCATGATGTCATAGGTGGCCAGCATATGGCCACTTCGGGCGCACTCCAATCCCGGACAGTGTAATGTATGCTCAGAATAATCTGAAAAACATTTAATAATAGTGGCCCGACCTGGGGATCGAACCCAGGACCCCATGCCGCTAACGGTATTAACAGGCAGCACCCGCACCGTTACACCACAGAGGCTTATTGTTACGCAAATACGTTGCTCTTCTATCATCAAGCCCCCCTAATATTAAATGCTCTATAATATGTAAGATACGTCATCTCACATATTATAGAACACTTAATGTTTTGAACTAAAATGCAAACTGTTCAGTACGTTGGCGAGCTCAAGTATTGTCGGCACTGGTTCGCCGTCCTTGATATAAAGACAATTTCTCGTCTGTCCGACCTTGAATGTGTAATGAATAGGAATAAAGGTCATATTCATACGAAACAAACAAAAGGTAAGCAGTTGTTAACTTGTTATTATATTTGTGACTAGTAGTTTCTCACCAACATATTCTACGTATCTATGAGCAGCTATACTTCTATAGATCTTTTTGTATGCCACTCAAGATACCTCAACATTTGTTTAGTAGAAGAGTTACCGATTTCACTCAAGCAAACTCTAGCCTCTATCGCATGTTTTCGGCAGTTTAGTAATTCCCGAAGTAACAAAGTCATTCCCAAGTATGTATACATGCTGACCGAGAGTGAATTTCTCCCTCGGTACTATTTACGTGTACTGTATATATTGCCAGCCAAATTTCGGCTACGGCGGCTGTCTCTATAGAGACTAGCCAACTGCGCAAGGCATATTATAAAGCACAAGTTCACTCTCTATTTCGCTCTCCTATTTTTATGTGTCGACAATCCGACACGACCGGAGAGAAATCAATCAATAAACGATCCTTTGCCAACTTTCTTGACTTCGCGCTGCTATTAAAATTGAAAAATTCGAATAACATTTGGTCCGGGCCGGGCCTCGAACTGTGACTGAACATGCTGAGCACAGCACGGGGCAGCCACAGAAGAGCTGCCGAACATACGTCGGTAACATCGACATTGGCATGTACTACGTGGACGTATCCCGTGCTCGGTGATGTCTAGAAAACCGGTCAAGTGCCATTCGGACTCACACACACCGAGGGCTCCGTACCTGCGGGATGGACGCACACGACTACTCATACAAGTTGACAAACTTACATTTGTGGACGTAATATTCCGTACATTCCTCACAATCTCTCTCTTGATCTGGCTCTGGACCATCTGCCGAGAAAGATCCCCCTTTTTTTCTTCCGTCATATTATGCGTACATCTAGGCATAGACTGGACAAACTGGGTATACTGGGCCAAATGGAATGCAAACGTGCCAGAGTACGTGCGCCGATGCGATGGTCTGACTAGATTAGAGAGGCTGTCGGGGGTCCTCCACACTGCGCGTAACATACGACGCAGGACAGGCAACAGTGGGGAAGTGCGTACGGACACGATGCTGAGGCATTGAGTCGTCGTCAAGAAAAATCCTGTATGAAATTAATTACAAATGTAAGCTTGAAATTATTTCTTTCTACGGTGTAAATTGTATCTTTTAACACAAAATAGGCTAGAAACAATGTTTTGTACTATTTCACTTGACAGGGTACAGTCAGACGGATAAAAAAGTTATATTGATAAGTTTGAGGTACGGAAATCTAAAAAAGCGAGCATGCTACGGGTACATTCGGACACATTGTAAATTCCCATATAGCACTTCCCTGTGAGTCGGTCAGTAAAGAATACGGACAAAACCATTACGTACCTGATGCAGTAATCAGTGATTCACCGTCGACTCATGAGGTGGTGTGTGTGTACGTCTGTAACAACAAAACAACAAATGAAACGCAATCGAACGACAAAACAAATGAACGGCTATTTATAAAATAAACAATCAATGCAAAAAGAATCCAGAGAGAGCAGGGCTTACAAGAAAACCGGGTGGACTGACCACCCGTGACCATGGTTGCTGTAGAGCTTCTGAAACGCCGGGCTACTTAAATAATTAAATAAACCGCGATAGAATCCGGAAAAAATGATTTTATTGTAATGAATAACATTTGCGTAAACTTAGGACATTATGTGCAGGACATATTATTATGGAAAGGAGTGTGCGCAGACACCGGTGCACCTCTCTGTCTCATCCCCCGAAGATTCTATAATTTTACTCATGCAAGTCAGTGGCGAATACAATTGCCGCTAAAATCGGTGCAGTTTTTCTTCTCTGCTACGCTTCTCTATGTTCAGATGAATCGTGGTTCATCAACAAGTGCGTCCCTTTTGTGTTCAGAGCCTAGCACTGAACGTAAATTTTGGTCTGGACGCTGTACTCACAGTGTACCTAGTGCGAGAATTACGTTCGACCGACGTCCCCGCAATCGTTTGCGAGCACAATCTCGCATTGGACCTGCTGCGGTCAGGTTTCGGCGTTGCCGTTCATTAGATATCCGTGCCTCAGCCTTGAGTGTTGAAAGTCGTCACACGGAACATTCACAACTGGCGGGCACCGCGCACACAAATAGGTCGCGCCATGAGTTTTGATGGAGGGCCATAGGTCCTTCTGACCATGATAATAATTAACCAACTATTAAGATACTACGTTTATCGGGATGCATCGTTCCCATGTGTGTGGGAGGAGCGGAACCTCCAGAAAAAAATGAAATTGGGACAAATTATACAAATTACCACCGGGCGTCACATGCCGCTTTTGCCGCTAAAAAATCCTAGTAGCAAACCAAAAAAGTCGCATATCTCTTAACTACCATATCGATTTTGTTCAAACCTTAATTGTTTTGAACAACATCCACGTTGGATTTTTTTATTAAATTCTACAATGTTACTTTTTTTTTTACAATTTTCCTCACGGTAGTTCAAAAGTTAATGGGAGCCGCCTTTCTCCGTCCTTTAACCAACAGGTACAATTTTTACCAATTTAGCAACAAATATGTCGCGTATTAGCACAATCAAATACTTTTCGTGGAAACTTCCAATACCACTTAGAGATACCTCTACAATTTGGTTAGCTCTATCGAAAAACAAATTTCATTACTCAGTTACATGTATGGAGGGCTGTCCTAGATCCAAGTTTCAAACATATAGTACGTACCCATAATCTCCGAGTAAAATGGCTGTGGCATACAGACGGATAGACGGACATGACGAAACTGTGAGAGTTCCGTTTTTGTGCCATTTCACTACGGAACTCTAAAAATCTCTCAGCGTTCAAGGAAAGCACTCATAGCTCGTTACGCTTACTAAACGTGATGGGTCCGCACTGCGCGGCTATGTGGTAACGGGACCAGGAACTGATGTTGCGATGGTACCGCAGTACCGCTCCCCACGAGACTTTCACTCAGGGCATTAAATACCGAAATGCATTAAAATGTTTGTTGAATTATTTTTTTAGAGTAGCAATCGGAGCCTCTTTTACGACTACTGACGCCCATGAACATCCACACAATTACTATACTGATGCGTTGCCCTTCTTCCACCCCTCCAAAAGGCCACGGGCTACTCACAAACCGCATGGAATGCGACAATGAAGATGTCATTTTACAGCGGTATTATGTGAGCAGAGGTACCTGCCCGGTCATGCCGGCCAAATTCCGTTGCATAGGAGGACGTGGTGGCATGCACTGTGCATTACACTACCTCCTCCTATGAAGCAAAGCCTCCTAAAATTTCACATGTTCACAAGCATTAAGTTTCCGGTTTGGCTATTAGGAACTTAAGAAGCAAAAAAGTTCCGGTTACAAACAATTAATATTTATGTGGTAGGTTAGAAACAAGCAATGCTAGTCTTAGCTAGTCAGCTAATTGACAAAATAAATAAATCAATCGTAACAATTTCACTGTTTATATTAGAAGAAACCTACGAGTGCCTAAAATTATGATAGTTTTTAAATCGTCGCGTTGATGCTGTAAATGCATGTCACCGGGCGCACCCCGGTGCACCTATGCCATATTGTTCAAACCGAAATTATTTAAACAATTAATTTTAGAACCCCATTTTTTGCACTGCACCTATTTGTATTTTCTTTTACGATTAATATTTTGTTTAAAAATAAGACTTTACATAGTTGAACATAGTTTGCGTCATTGCATTGAAATAAAGATAAAATTTGCCCTATATGTAAAGTGTACTTTAATAGGGCCCACGCCGTGGGCCAGATGAATCTGGCCTCTGACCTCACGTCCTCCGCCTCCGTTGTGCCAGCCCCCAACAGCTTGTTTTTTTGTAGGAACTTAATACTGACGGAGTTTCCGACAGCCCCCATGACAATGCAGGGCAAATTTTAGCTGCCCCCACGATAGAAAGCTAGCGGCCAAGATAATAATAGTCATATTAGTTAATAGTCATATTAGTTAATCTCAAATAACTATCCGGATGCATCCTGCTCATTTGGGGGAAAGGATTGGATTTGTCCCGACGTGTCTGATGGCGACAGATGAAGCTGCACTGGCCACTTCCGTCAGCCTAGAGTCAGACTGTCGACCGAACACTATTCTACAACGTGCAGCATTTACATAGGTTTAATTTAAAAAAAAAACGCAAAGGGATGATCAATGGCGGCAAAAGAAATTTCATGATTCTAAAATCTTAACACTGGCTGTTACCAGTCCTGTTCAAGTATTGTAAATACCGGTTTCACAAGTTACTGTTGAAGTTTCAAATAACTATTTTAACTCTTAAGAGCTGTTTCATAACAATTACTTCCAATCGGAATATGTGGAACTGAAATTTGTAGTTTACGAAAGTTCCTAATAGGACCGCGACTTAGGAACGCGTGAAATCGATTCCGAGTCAAATTTAATATTTGGAAAAATTAACGTATTCTACATCTTAGTAAGAGGTAGTGCCATGCTACATTGTAGCGGAATTGGGCCGGCACGACCGGGGATGTACCTCTCGCTCACATGATACCACCGTAAAGTGAACATATTCGGTGTCGCCATTCATGCGGTTTCCGAGTAGGAGAAAAAGAGGGCAACGCATCGCAATAGTAACTATGCGGACGCTCGTGAGGGTCGGTAGTCGTCGAAAGGCTCCGATTGCTTGTTAGGCCCCCAAAACTATAAAAAATAGTCTTTAAAGTAAAGTATCAATAGTGAGCTACATTACCTATGTAAAACAAAACCACGTCACGCTCATTTACGTAAAACAATGCGCCTCTCGAGTCGGCTCCAACAAAAAAAGTGATTCCCCGGTCGTCACAGACAATACTCGGCCTTAATCTGTCACGCACAGCGCCCTGACGGGAGATGCCAACCGAGACTACATCCTGTAATTTATACGTCCTCTTTAAAACCATTAATAAGGTCCAATTTTGTTAAAAAGCCGTGTCACCTAATTGTACAAGTCCGAGAGGATGTGGAATAGTGTTGATCGGCATTGCGCGCTTAGCAGTCGGCGCACGTAAGGCTCAGTTTAGGTACGGAAGTTGTTTCTTCCTTGTGAGCACTTGTGGTGACATTAGAAGTCGACGAGTTGGTATGGTTTGTACTGAGAGAACGAAAATTATTTTATTGATCACAACTCAATGACAATTAAAGTAAATCTGGCCCATTAGAGGGGACAAGGAAAGAAGGGCAACGCATCTGCATAACTATTCTGCGGTTGTTTATGGGCCTCGGTAGTTATCAACCTTTTGATGACTTCCAATAGTCCGCCGTCCCTTATAGTATGAAAAAACTTGTAATTTAGAATGTGTGACAACAATAAAGAGACATGTTGTACAAAGTACATTCACAAGAGAAGAGTTACCTCTGATAATAGCAGTGTCCAGAGGTTTACCCACGTAACCCGCATACTGCGCTCCTTTTTCTACTGTGAGATGTGGTGGATATAGCTACTTCCTTGATAAATGGGCTATCTTACACTGAAAGAATTTTGCTAATCGTTGCCCAATAAGCTGTAGTTCCTGAGATTATCGCGTTTGAACCAAAAAAACCAAACTCTTCAGCTTTATAATAATAGTGTCGTCCCAGGCGAATTTCGGCAACAGCGACCATCTCTATTGAGAGATGCCACCTGCGCGGGACACTCTTCTTAACGCGCTCTCGGGGCTGTAACACCGCCAACTTTGTAATTCCGGACCGTTATTAGAATTTTACAAAATCCTAACAGCAACAAACCCAGTATTTGAACCCGGGACCACACGTCTGTGGCTGAACATGCTTACCACTAGACCAGGAGGCAGCTTGATAATATTTAGTATAGGTAGATTCTGTAATGCTTTAAATTATCACCCTTTTCATGTATAATACCTATTCCACGCTTTGATAAGCAGCATGATTCCCGTCAATAACAATACGAACATCACTGTTGACTAAAGACCTATCGTAATAAATGAATTACAGAGCGAAAAATACAATATAATCAAATTATAATCCAATAGGAATTGTGCTAGTTTTACGCAAAATATACGCTACAATTCGATCTAAATGAATGTACATCTCAATTTATGAAATGTTCGCCGTATCATCAACTTCCTCTCTGACTACGGTGTCGTCATGTCCGTTGCGACATGGCCGCATGCGCAGCCCATATCGCTTACAACGTGATCCAAGATCGCGAGCCTATCGAGTTACCAACGAGCCCATTGTTATTGCGTATTGTGTCACAGAGCGAAGAGACAGGAGGGGTAGGTCTATGCGTCTAACACCCGTTCACGAGCCGTTTACCGAGTACTAAACTCAACATGCGATGTGGTTGGGATTGTGAGCAAGTTTAATAACTTAATTAATGTAATTTTAACACACACCGACCGGAAGATAACGTGCATGATACACATATAATATAATCTGTTTTAATTAACTAATTATATTGTTTTATTCTGATTGCTAGTTGTTAGATTCCGCAATGGTCGAATTTATCTTTATCATCGGGTATGAATTATTGCAATTCATGCTATCTTCACATTATCTTTGGAGCCTTAGTGTCTCAGACAATATTTATCAGAGCTTGATGTGTCACCGTACACCTACACGAACGTAGACAAAAAATCTTCCTGGACCTATAGAGAACGGGCTCTTAACTTTTTTAAAATATCTATTTTGGTTTGTTTAAGTCGCTGTATTTTATTATGGACAGCCAATTTCAAGAACAGGGCCGTTTTGTTTTGTGGCGGGCCAACCATTAGCCGGATTAAATATGAGCTGAGTGAAATTCCACCAGAAAGTGTTCAGCGTTATCCGTTATTCAATAAACCTACTATTGAAATAAAGAGGTTCAATATCCGCCTCTTAGACTAGTTTTTTCCCCTCGCGGCGTTACTTGACATGACAACAACAATGGCGTCGAATACAGAGAAATAAAAAACTATGCCAGGAGAGAATGAAATTGATTTCAAAATCCGCCATAAAGCGTGGCATAAATACCGGGAGTTTCATTTATCATCATCATTATCAGCCCTTACACCGCCGGATATAGGCCTCTTTCAAAGAACGCAAAGACTGCCGAGCCCTGCTACTCGCATCCATCCCGGAGCAGCTACTGTACGGTAATCGTCCTCTCACCTGGTGAACGGTCGACTAACACTCCGTTTTCCTAAACGCGTCCTCTACTCCAGAACCTTAGTGGCCCATCTGCCATGTGATCGTCTGAGTGTGTGACCAGTCCATTGCCACTTCAGCCATTTCACTTAGCTGCATTCAATCGGATAATCGTTGGCCCGACGTTATTCAATAAATTTGAATTAATGTGGACCAATATTCACCTCTATGACACATTTAGTTCCAAATTTTAACACTTGCGGCATTGCTTGACATGGCAACTACAATCAAGCGCTGATTACCGAATACAGAGAAATGGAAACACTACGCCTAGAAAGGTGCTACGCTCCCGCCTAATCTTTCGTGGATCGGTTATTTTTTATATATGTACTTAGAACACTTGATCTAACTTCATGCTTGTATCGATGCAATGACAATCCGACTAATCGTAATGTTATAAGGCGAATTCTACAATACGACTACGACATATATATACAGGTTTTTTGCTGTTTTATAGAGTGTAAGTATAGGTATCGTGCAATGGAATGTGAAAAATATTCAAATCCGCAAAATTTGCGTGGTGGAACACAAAATAATTCAAAGCAAGCAAGTTATTATAGCTTAACAAAACATTCATTTGTTTATTACTTTGGGCAAAGACGTCGTCTAAAAAACCTACAATTTACACCTATTTATTAGGTGGATTGAAAAGTACTCGGCATGACACTGATTCATTCAAATGTAAAAATCAAATCAACCAACATTATTTACTTCAGTTCAGACTAGATAATTGTGTGAAGTTCGAAATTGTGCAATAATTAGTGGATATTCTATTTTTTTTAACAAAGCCATCGGACACATTTCCTACAAATGGAGCAAATCTAGCAGCGTGGCGCCATTAAGTACCTCCGTAAGAAGGGGCTATCACCGAAAGTCATCCACGATGATATGGTCAGTATTTTAGGAGATTCCGCTCTGTCTTATACATTCGTAAAAAATGGTTAGCAGAGTGCAAGCCCCCCCAGGAAGGCCTTCGACGTCCATTATTGACAAAAATGTTAATAAAGTACTTGACTTAATTGTGGGAGACCGCAGGTTAGAAATTAGACAGATAGCCGTGATTGTAGGCAACAATCGGAACAGTGGAGAAGACCTGGTTCACCAACCCCTAAAAAGGCTAAGGCGAATTTGTCGGCAAATAAGGTAATGGCTTCAGAATTGTGGGTCTCGTCGTTTACGAGAGGAAATAAAAGAAAATCGACCAGAAATATTCAAAAGAAAAGTCCTATTTCATCAAGATAACGCCAGTGTTCACACGTCTGTGCAATCAATGGATGGAATCACAACCACCCACCAGAGTCATTTTGATTTCCCGGTAGATATACAAAACACCCAATTCGCATCAAAAGCCGCATGCGACGCGATTACGACCAGCACCCGTTCGAAGGTAACAAACAGACCCTTCGACTTCCCGAAAGAGAAGTACAAATCGATACAGGTTTATATCGCAATGAAGGGTGGGATCGCTTCCTAAGTAGTATAGCCTCCTCTCAAACAGTCTTTTGGCCCCGTCACTAGGGCCCTAAAGAGTGAAAGCCGGCAAACTATGCTCACGCACATCCGACCTAATCTTCCTCCCGCAATAGATGATGACGAAAAAGCCAAGATACTAGCCGTCACGCTGGAATCTGAGTACCTTGCAACTAGCCGAGGTACATTGTGAAGTTGAGCACCGCCTTTCTCTACTATCAGGTGACCCTGTACGTCCTACCACTAAAGACGAGGTGAAACTCGTCATCGCAGATCTTGTCCCTAGACGGTCCCCTGGACCAGACGGTATCGCAAACACACTGTCCTCCTTGCGCCCCCTCCGGAGCCACACAGATCTACATTTAGACATTGTCTATACATACTGACTGTTACATACTCTTAATCTAATGTCGGTTTCAATCACAATTTTGTACCAATTTGATAGGAACCGTATGTCGTAACGACATATCGCACTGTTCTGTACAAACGTTTTCTACCCTTGCTGAAATTATTTTAACCGCTTTTATTGTTGTTTAAAAGAAAATTAGAAAGTAATCAAATCTACCCTTTCACATCCATTCCGCTCTGCCGATTTTAATAGAGTCAATATAAAACTAGATTGTTTTTGTTGTCATCTGCTGTTTACTTTGTTACATCATTTGTAAAACTATTTTTCCCCGTGAATTGGAGGGACGGCATTTGGTCGGAATTAATTTTCAGATGTTTTATATTACATAGTACTTGGGCCTTTTTTGGCTACCTACGCCCACAGACATCAGCAAAAATATTAAGCATACATGTTGGCGTCCTCCCCCCTCCCTCCAAACAATCCGCAAGAAACGCAACACCGTGGCTGTCACTTTGCGGAGGTACCTGTGAGCGTGGGGTACCTGAACACTCGTGCCAGCCACATCCAGCTGCAATACTGTACGGAATCACTTACAGGCTTCCACGAAGAGCAACCCGCAGCCAGTGCTGGATGCAGCATACTTGGTGCAGTGTGCACGACTCCCATTACTAATATATACGTTATCATAAGAGTAGTGTTCACTCCCATGGCGGCCAAAATTACAACGAACATTCCAAGTAAATATTTCACAAGAATATGTTTGTTAGGAAATACTCTTAACACAAAGACTGCGCGCCGAGTCTCTCTAGCAGATTTCACAGCCAGCCTGAGCAGTAATCGTGTGGAACGCAGTTTTTTTTAGAATAGGCGAACGAGCAATCAGAGCCTTTTTACGACTACCAACGCCTAAGAACATCCACATAATCACCGTGCCGATGCGTTGCCCTTCTTCTCCCCCCCCCCAATGGGCCACCGGCTACTCACAAACCGCACGAAACGCGACACTGAAGATGTCATTTTACGGTGGTATTATGTGAGAGAGAGGTACCTCCCCGGTTGTGCGGGCCCAATTCCGTTACACAGGAGGATGTAGTGTCATGTACTATGCATGGCACTACCTCGTCCTATGCGGCATGGCACTACCTCTTCCCAAAAGAGCAGTTGAATATAATAGTCACGGAGCCCGCAGAGGGACGCGCTAGTGACCTACGTTACGAGACCTAGATTTAGAATCGTGAATGATTTACTGCGACATCCGAATTTTCAATGATTTAAATAATATTCAATAATAATGATCTCTCTTATATGACGCTGCCATATCGTCATTTATGATGTCGCATTTCGTGCGGTTAGTGAGTAGCCGGTGGCTATGCGAGGGAACGAGGATGGGATTGCCCTTCCCTGCAACGTCTCCAAAAAAATCAGATTGCTCGTTTTCCCGCCTATATTATAAAAAGAAGCTTGACCACACCACCGGCTTGTAGGTCAAGATGTTATTTTTTAATAGCCTGAGGTCGAACCTACTGCAATTCAGCAATGATGAGTTACTACTTAGAGATAATTAAGAAGAAAACCGCTCAATCTTCATCACAATGTTAATTATGATAAACGACATCTCGGAACATATTTCAGCCCTCGTTCGACATAAATGAGTTTAGTTCCGAAAACGGCATAATTACTTATACCGTCGTGAGGCAGTCATATTAAATGCTCCTGCCAGTCGCGCACGCAATGCCGCACTAACCTGTCGGCCGCTGTCGGTCAGATGTGGTCGTATAGTCGGCGGTGCGCCACATCTGGGCCGGATATGCGGCTCGGTCACACTATATTAATTTTATTTATCAAATTACCTAATACTATAAATGTTACACATGCATAAGTTATCATGTTTGTTTGTTAGTCTAACACCTAAATAATGATAAATAATAATTTTTCAATTCCGTTACGTAGTAGTTGAGATTGGCGCGTTCAAACAAACAAGCACTTCAACTTTATATTTTTACTAGCTGCGTCCCGCGGTTTCGCCGGCGTAACTACGGTCCATAACATATAGCGAATAATGGACCGTAGTTACGCGGGTCAAATCCTTTAGGGTTATAAACAGATAATAGATGATTCTCAGAAATACTGAATATGCACATAAAATATGGTAAAATTTGGTAAAGCGGTTTCGAAGGAGTGAGGTAACTGACAATGTGACACGAGAATTTTATATATAAGATATAGTAAAATAGTAATAGTAATTCGAATACACATTCACTAATATTATTATTATATCTTTTATAGTATACGGGACAAACGAAAAATCTTACAACTCCCGACGTCCATGAACACTAGCCTAATTACTATGCCGAGGCGTTGTCCTTCTCTCCTCCTCCCTTTCATTGGGTCTCCGGATACTCACAAATAGCACGAAAGGGAACCGTGAAGTCGTCGCATCATGTGAGAGGTACCTGTCCGGTCGTGCTGGCCCAGTTCCGCTCTTGCTAAAATGTTATTCCAGATTACATGCATCTGTGCCAGTTCTATATCAATTCATTCCGCAGTTTTTTGCGTGGAAACACAGTAAACAGTTTACAAACAAACTAAGTTAGTAAGGTTCCAATACCACCTGATCTATACGGATCCTGGAAGTACATCGAATGGGGTTCAATGTGTTCCCAGTAATGCCAACCGGTCCGAGTTCACAATTCAATAAAACGCAACCTAACTTCTCGAAAATTCTAGACAATGAACAAATATATAATGGCTACTTCCATGTCACTACCTATATACTTTGTCTTAAATACGTCCTGTACAGTACACGTACAGATGTACTCACGTCGTATTGTCGTCATTACTATTTAGATTGCAATATTTACATATAATATTCATTCGATTTTAATATTTTAATCAAATAAAACGTGAATTGGATTCGATTGTGTGTTCCGCGGTATTTTCACTACGGAACGCATAAATTCATTTCTCATAATTATCTCAAACAACAAAAGTGTTGAAAATACGACCAAAACGTTAGTGTAGCCAAGACAGTTGTTACTGGGTAAAGAAGAACGGAGCCAATCTGGTATTTTATTAAAAGTCTTAGCAATCGAAGAGCAAAAGAATAGGAAGTAACTATAAGAGTGACAACGGCACCATTTGCTATTTTATTAGAAAAAGTTCCACTAATTCAACGACGAGATACAGACGCGAGGAGCTTTGTAATTTTTGGTACCAGGAAGCGATACCGCATGTTATTATATCACACCCTCGAAGTCTTATAAATTTATGATCCACTTTCGGATTACATAAAGCCGAAAAAAAAAACTTCTATATTGATTGTATCATTACAGAGTACAATCATTTAAATTCATGTCATCATCATGTTCATGATCAAGTGTGTGTATGTCAGTGTACTCTCCGCCGTCAAGTGTCATCGGTATTGCCTGTGGTAGGATGTTATCTTTAGAAACCAAAGCCGGAGCGGGTGGATTAGGTAACGAACCCGCGGATGAGGCTGTAGTTTCATTGGAAGCAGACAAATGTTTGTACTGCATGTAGTTCCCGATCGCGAGTTCACTCAACACATTCTGTATTGTAACTTGTGCTATCATACTTCTCTCGAATGATAATTCTCTTAACTGCACTGCTACGTTCCTTGCAAACACAAAGAATATGTCTTCTTTTTCAGGTATCAATCATCAAGAGGGATGTCTTGACAACTTTTTGTAATTTTTGTAGCTCTCTAAACGCAGGGATCTTTCTTTTCAGTTGTGACACGTTTTTAACTGAAGGCTGTGTACTCTGACGTTGTTCTTCCATTGGTTCTGAGATAGATTCAGCCTCTGAAATCTTCAGACGAATACAGGAATTTGAAGGGATACAGTTACCTTGTTTGCTTGAGAGCATAGGTTTATGTTGCTCACTGTTTATAGGTTCATTATTCTGAAAATTGAATTTGAGCTGCAGAAGAAGAACGGAAGAAAATATAATATATATTATAATATCGGAGAAAACGACAGGAGCTCAGATGTTGGCACTCTCTGGATGTGCGTGGATATTAATCTCTTCAACGACTTTCATACAACCAAAAACAAAAGCTGATCTTTAGTTCTATAGACATTCGTAAGACTTAAATTTCCGGAAGAACGTAATAGTTATTTTTCGAATTCCACCTCCGTACCATGATCACAAAAAGATATGCCGAGAACCAAAAACACGTGGTTTCTCACTTCCCGGTACTTTTTACACAAGATGAAATCGATTGTACTATTCACAAACACTAAAACTAAGCACCAATCTTACAGTTTACACATTACGACTTACTATTAGTGATAAGTACTAAGCACTTAGCTACAAGCTCCGTGTAAATCAGGCATAGGACTAGTTTCTTGTTGAAAGCGTCAACCATCAAATTTGACTAACATTTGTAGTGCAATTGGTATTTTTTTGCAATTTGCAATCAAACTTCGACTGATATGATATATTACAACTAATACCTTCCTCATATTATGGTCTGCCGGATGTTAACTTGAAAGTTAATCAATTTTATTCTTTATTTAGCTTAAATGCACCGCGTTATAACCATATAGATTAAGAAGGGGCAGCCATAGACAGGCCTATGACTGCGGGTGTCCGTGTTTGTTAATAGAGAAAACTGAATGAAAATACAGAAGACAGGTAGCAAGTATAGCAGGGGTTCAGCCCTTACCATTCTTACTGTCTCTGTTTTACAATACTTCACCAGTAATCACTTTGTATAAACTATAGAATAAATAAAAAAATGTCCGTCACAAGAACCTGTTCGGATACTTTCGCTTCATTATTTTAATTCAGATGAAGTAATAAATTACAAGTAGGCACTTCTGGGGTTTGTTAAAAAAGTTGATATATAATATATTAATTTATTCTTCTTAAGTTTAAATAAGAAAGCAGTATCTGATAGGTATGATATTCATTCAGAATTTGGCATGGGATGTATCAACTATTTAAACTATTTTTGTGATAAGCTAAGGCTAATGTTATATAAGTCTTGCCATTTAAGATACAAAGTTCCCACCAGTACCTTAAAATGTATATATACGTCATTAATAGAGTCTATGTTGAATTACGGACTTGACTGCTATGGACTCACAATTAAAAGCTCTTTACAGAAACTTGAACAACTACAATTAAGATTCCTAAAATTAATTGTCAATAAAAAAAACTAAAAATAGTTCTAAAGATAACTACTGTAAACTATTTAGAATATGTAACATACTTCTCGTCAGCATGAAAAATAAATACCTAATATTGCTAAACAACCATAGAAGTCACGGCCAATACCCACTAGTCAATCACACACATGCAACTAGATCTGTGCCCACGGGCAAGTTTGAGGTACACAGAGTAAGCAACTACTATGGAGATCCAACGTTAGAAAAAAGAATTCCATATTTACTAAACACCTTGCCTGTGGATATAATTCAGGAACCAGATAAAATTTTATTTGTTGCCAAGCTCAAGAAACATATGCTTAACTTACTTTGAATTGAATGCAAGAATGCAGTGCTGCATCCATACAAGTGTTCGTGTGTATGTATATGTATATTTATGTAGGTGTGTGTGTGTGTGTGTGTGTGTGTGTGTGTGTGTGTTTGTGTATATATATAATGTGTGTGTGTATATAATGTGTGTGTGTGTATATAATGTGTGTGTGTGTGTATAATGTGTATGTTTGATGAATATAACTTATAAATCTACGATAGGATAGAGGCGGGAACTACTGAGCCAATTTTGGTAGAAAGTAAGTGTGTAATTTGGCCCAACTTACATATAAAACTTTCTTTTCCTTTTTTTCGTATATATTATAGTTCTAAGCGAACTATTTTGTTTTTCTCAGTCAAACCATGTAAGTAGTTTTATGAAAATATTGTAGAAACTGTGGGAATAATGTAAAATAAAAAATGATAAGATTGGGTGAAATCTGAAAGTAAGAGACAGTTTAGTGAGAGGCGCTTTTTCGATAATAAAATCGAATTCCAGTCAAGTCGGTTGTTCTTGACTTTAGCTAAGAAGGCGCGTCGTGATCTATTTCATCGCGATAGCGTAAAGCAAATCGATAAGGACTCTTGCCGTACTACGGTTGCAAAGGTGTCTGGAGACACCATCCAGACGTTAACGTCTGGTTACCTATTGACCACGAGAAGTCTATGAATTTATAAATGACGTGGAATTTCAGCGGATATTCGGTTCGAATCGGACCCCATACAAGGCCGGTGGCAGCGCATAAAATGCATTGCCTCGCGAAACCAAAAAATGCCTAATACTAAGTGTCATTGGTCTGATTGTCTCCGTCAGCAATATGGCACCTCGGCATCACATATCCGATCTGTAATCCTGTACGTGTTCAGCGACTTTTGGTGTTGGCTCTTTGGAATAAGAATACGACCTCTTGTTACACGAGTCGATCCGTGAGTGTTGATGATGACACATCATTCTAATCCGATATAAAATCCATTTTCACTTGACCTACTATTAGAGTGTTGGCAGTCATCCCATCGCATACACTTTATGGACATATAAGTACATACGTCATACTATCGAATAAATTTTACAGATGGAAACAAAGTCAATCAAACAGATTCATACATATGCGGTTAACAGTTTTAACAGTATGGCACAGTCTTCCCACTCTCCCCTCTGGTGGACCTCGGCACGACGGAGCCCTCAAGGCCTCGTGTTTCCATGGGATGACAATCCGATACGACTTCAGATAAATCAGGCGCGCCCCTACATTCTGTCCGATACGGTATTCGGTGACCTCAAAGGCTTAAATATGATCAGGTGCCCAACCTGAAACCCCGTTTTTAGATCTAAGAGCTGGGTATAAATGATCTCGGAACGATTTTGTCCCGACTGACCCCGCCCACGCACACAAACACTCGCAGGGGACTCATAACAACATAGATTTAGCCTAGTCTATGGTAGCGTACAAGACCTCACCATTACACACCCGCTGCCCCATATCCTAAAACCTAGTACTAACAGGACGTCCTTGCGTATTTGTAATCACGCAGTAAGTAGAGCATGCGCGTGCGCCGGTTAGCGCCGTGGCCATTGATCGAAATATTTTGCTCGCACACGCACAGGGCTGCGGAGTGTAGTTTAACGGCCTGGCGAGTGTTATTACACACACCGCTGAAGCAGGACCATTTGTTTTAACTGTGCCGACGTTGATTTGTTATCGACGTCTTTAGAAACCCCTATGTCTGTGAAATTAAGAGCTCACACACAATCCGTTTTCTTCATGATGACCGTAGGGGGCGAAACGAAACGTGGCCTCTAAATGTACTGGTCATTGTACATTTACTGGAATGAATCTCCGCTACCTGGCTACCCCGCATTCCCCCCAGGAGGTTCCCTCAATACTAACACTATGTGTTACGTCGGCAGCGCCAGATGCCAAGTGAAGTATGTAAGTGCTATAGGGGTATATAAGTGAAAGTTAAAGGTCGCAGGTCTTCGTTGACCGTCGACCTATGTGTCTATCACACTCGTGTGACCTATTGTGGTCTGGTGTAACGTTTGCCCTGAGCACACATGGATCTAATTCCAGTCCCAGTAAATAAGTGCCGTACAAACAATTGCCTTCGGGTCGCTCGTAAAGTATTGTGACGTTTAAACCCACGCGTGATAGAAAACTGAACCTTTCTCAGAGGATATCCAATAGTAACAGACGCCTACCGGCTTAGATTATGTGTGATATCAAAATATATTTTTATAATTTTAATTATTATATAAGAGGGTAAACGAACAGTCTCTGTGGTTTGTTGACTATCCACGCCCACAGAAACAGATGCGCGTCGCATTCCTTCCGCTTTAGCCTCAATGTGACACTGGAAACTGACACCGCAAAGGCTGTCACTTTAAGGCAGCATCGTGTAAGCGAGAGTTACCTATCCGGTTGTGCCAGCGAATGCAATGCAGCCATACCTCTTACGAAAAAGTCAGAGGAACCTATCACCGGCGTATTTCGCTGTTTCGTTTCATGCGCTATATGAAAACATGGAGCCTTGAGATCGAGGAGGACACGTCAACGCAGGGGCACAAACACGGGTGATCAAGATGTTTATGGGCGTAAACAGCCGCTGACTATCCGACGGCTCTATAATTAGTTCGTCCATGCGTAACAACAGTATGCTCAAATACGCGCAGTTTAACTCAGGGCTACTTTATATTTAAATATACTTAATCAGCTGTTACATAATAAACAATCACTAAACCGTAAATTTGTACAACTGTAGGTACAATTGCGTAAACTCGTTTCTGTTGTCGACAAGTAATTGATTCTAGGCACGTTAACACTAAATCGGTAACATTATTTTCGATAAAAAATTATTGGAGAACACAACGGACGGCCTGAGGGCCGACACAGGCCTGTGCTCGAAGGTCGCGCTCGGTCCATAAATTAATGTTACGAGTTCATGTATTTCATAGCACCAAACCCTACATTATAGAACCCAAACTAGTAATAATGTATTAGACATGCATGTTCTGTATATTGATGGTCTCGGTTTATACTTTAGACTTCTAGACTAAACCGAGATGTTATGCAATCGCAAGTTATATCCCCGAGTCAAATCCTGGATCGTCTGAACTGTATGATTTCTCAGCAGAACCTGTAGTTAGAATCTTTCAATTTCTAAATTCTTAATGGAGACAGGGGATGTTCCACCTCATGCCTCGGAGAACAAGTAGAGAGTGGGCAGTCGGCACCTGCTCGTGACGACTGAGTATCGACGCCCACCACATAAAGATCATGCAGACTTCCTTAACGCGCTTCTCAATAGGCCACCGGACTCGCACGAATCGAAATATCGTTTTCCCCACTATGCTAAGAATGCAATCTATTTTCAATCAGTCACACGAAGGCTCGCGTCTATCCCGGCAGTGTTTAGTCGTCATCGGATTTGGCGTTGATTCATTAGCATTTCGCTGTGTCAACGACACTTAGCTGACAATCAAATGTATTTCATGTAGAACGCGTCAAGCACCCGAGTGCACTCGGGTATTTGCTGAACACTATACAACGAGCGCTGATTTCAAATAGCTGCTACATGCCGGGAAATGCCCGACGTTTATTATCGCTCTGCATTTTTGGCGCATATTGGACGTTGAGCGAGTTCTATAAAAGTACTTCTCTCCCTTTTCTTTGTTGACACGGGGAGACGCATTTACACGCCTTCATTGGCCCTGAGTGGGGTCCAGAGCAATGGGGTGAGGTTCCCATCCTCGCCTCTTGCCCCGTGCGCATAAGCGTCTTTGTCCCCTCTTCTTATAAGAGGGGTACAAAGAGCGGCACCTCATCTTTCCCCATGACAGTGTCAAGTGGATATTTTTTCTTATCGCTCTATGTAATAGGGTGAGCATAGCAGCTGTGGTGCAGATGCGTCCTCAGTATTGCCGATGCGATACGTCTTCAAGAAAAGTACATACCTATTCCTTAAAGGCCGGCAACGCGTATGTTAGACGCCTAGTCTTGCAAATATATATGGGCGGCGGTAGCCAAAATCCACCTGCTCGTTTGTCCCCTATCTTTAAAAAAATATTAAAAGAATGATACAGATGGCGAGCCTTTGTTAATAAACGTCAAGAATAATTCCCGGCCACTTGTACTGGTTGGCACACACATTGCCCTACCGGATTTAATCTACATAACACGTGTTTATGCCGGCTCTAAGTAGAAGAACAGAGAATATAGTGTCACGTGTCACGATACTTATAGATATGTCTTGCATCCATGTGGTGGAAGGATTATATTCCATTACGCTCTTCATAGAAACACGCCGGATTTTGTTAACGTTGATCTAGAACACTGCCTTTTCCTTCGCTGCACCATAAGACATATCTTCTCCTGCATATTTCACAGACCTACTGCCACTTCGACAAGCTTAGGTATTTTAATACGGTTATTAGCGGTAGTAGAATATTAATGTTTAAAATGAGATTTGCAATCCGATTTTGAATAAAATTGTTTGAACTGATGGGATCGACAATACGGACGCAAAAGTTTAATTACGAAACCAACACATCACAGTAGCTCTTTGGCCAGTTTCATTGCCACACCACATAGCCGAGCTCCCATTTGGCAATGACAATAGCAGAACAGCACGTTAGTATAATGACAAAATATAAGCTCACATTTCATTGAGTAACGGCTTGCATTGTTGAGATATGTGGGTCGACATAAATAGATATTCTTTTGTTTCGCGAATAATAGCGAATAAGAATAGAAGAATATAGTGGATATTTATTACCTAATTTGTGGAACCCAAAGCGGGGCACGCGGTTTAAAGTAAAACAAGTAAATGATTTAGATAATTAGCGACAACAATGCGTATCACAGAAAAGCCCTAATCCCATAGTGATACCCTTCACTGCCTTATCGATCTGTAAAGAATACCTAAGAATTATGAAATTTAGCAAGCAAGGACCTGGAGTACAAGTAAAGGAATAAATCCAAAACAAGTGCGCTGGGAGACAACAGTAGTGGAACCTCAACGGACGAGTGTACCGTATCATAACAACAACAAACAATATCCCCCCACGCGGCAGCGCGTAACAGTGTACTTGCGTTGTATAGAATACGCCTATACAGTTTCACTTCTGAAAGACTTGTATGTTCATCGGTCAGCGTTTCGTGCAGTTTGTGAGCAGTCTGTGGCCTATTGCCGGGGAGGAGGAAAGTAGTGCAACGCACCGGCAAAGTAATTATGCAGAGGAGAAAAAAAGAGGGGAGGGCCACACGTGCAGGCAATCATTGAAAAGCTCCGATTGGCGGTTTGGCGCTCTCATCCTATTAGAACATGAGGCATGGTTTGTCATGCGGACTGAGCAAAGGAGTTTGTAAACCGGTCCAGTTGTTATAGCAGGTAAATTATTTAACGGGATCCAGACCCACGCTTACTTTTCTTACAATTACCTAACAGTCTCGCTGCATCTGCCGCGGACAAAGCGGATAAGTAAGTACAAGAGATGTCAGTACCTGAAACAGGAAAAACAAACTTTGAATTACTGGTACATAATCTTTGCTATGTGCGTTAAAACATTAAATTATAGCTAGAAGAAATTTTTGGGCTACTGGAAGAAATACCATTATAGAATAGACAAAAAACCAAACGCGTACAATATATTTTAATGTGCCTCTCGCGTTATCAATACGAATAGCCGTTCAGGCTTTAGCAGGAAGCATACAAATCTACATGTATCACAAGTGTGCTCAAAAAACATTTGACGCAATCAGGGAAAAAGGCTCAGTTGACAAGAATACGGAACTCTAAAAAGCATCTACACTGGACGAATGACGGTGCAGTATTGGATCGAAAATATCAAAGAAGACGGTCCGAAAATGTATACATGTGTGTAATAGCGTAGGTAGGTGGCGTCACTGGTGTGTTGTGTGACCAGAGATCTCTCGATCTCTCTGCGCTCACTCCCAGCCTACTGTTTCGTTGCTATTAGGGAACTGAATGAGCGTGTGCGCAGATCAGGTCTTGTACAAGTAATAAATATAGTGAATAAAATATATAAGGCACTTTCGTTTGTTTAAATCCATGAATTTGTCACAATTTCCTACCCAAAAGGTAAAAACGTAAACAGTGTAATCTACTGCACCAAAGACCGCAGTATATTCGAAATTAATAGAACGATAACTTGTAAGTTAATTGGCTTTTGGAAAAAACTCAAGATATTTTCCATTACCTACAAGTTTTCCGGTTACACGAGGATTCTGAAAATTATGAACAAAGTTTTACAACGTTTAGTAAGCCTTACTTCATTGCCGTTGAAATAGGCTATCGAGTAGGCACCCATCGCTCATACTATACGTGTTATATTGTTAGCTATGCTATCGTCTGGTCGTGCGATTTGTGGTCCATCGAAGGGCTCTCTCCATCAATGAAGGAGGAACGAATGCAACGTAACAATTGTGCAGATGCCTGTAGGCGCCGGAAGTCATGAAAAATCTCAGGGCGCTAGTCTACCTATAATGGTTAAAAAGGGGCTTCGCATTTAGCACGCGGTAGTGAGCTTCCGTCACAGACTAGATGGGCGTCCCTGGGAAGTATCGCCGCTGAACCAACAATTGGACTTGTCCACACAGTATCGTGTAATCTACTCGAGACATCCACTGTGATAACACGATAACAGACCCAATGATAACACTGACACTCAGTCGAGATACGATGTTACAAGATATCGCACTACAATTTCGAAAGTGACAGTGGCTACCGGGAAAGTGCCTCTTGATCAAATGATATCTCGGCAAACTGTGACCCATTAGAGGGAAGGAGAGAAGGGAATGCACCAGAAGACTCTGATAGCTCGCCTCCTTATGCCATAAAACCAAAGCAAAAACGTCAAAAGTATGTCCATTCGTGGAGACATTTAATACTTTTACAAGTTATCAGGTTATTGCCTGTCCATACTATCATATCTACTGGCACTGTCGTGTACAAATCTCACATGAGCCAATTGGAAGGGAGAGATCTCACCAACTTGCAACCAACTTTAGGGGGTTAGGAAAATTGCCGAAAGCACGTCACGTAATTAATGGTCCATCCTTTGTTAGCGTAGCTAACGGCATCAACGTGGCGGCTTTATCGATTTCAGTACCGAGTACTTATAACCTTGTACCGAGTGTTTACGTGTCACAGACACATAGCGAGTGTCGCAGAGCACCGCCAAACATTGTGTTAAGCTTTCTGATTACAGTGTAACTAACTGTGGCGGTAAATGAACCTATACCCACGCCACCCATCTTTGGCGGAACTATGCGTGAGATATTTCCTCGATCGTGCCGGCCCGAATGGCGAATTTCACTTGCCGATTATTGCCATTATTGGCAATACATGGTAGCATGTGAGTCATGAGGCGTGGCGGTCATCAGTATTCTCAGACTACTCGTTAGACTAGCTAGGCAAAATACAGCCGGCTCCGCTATTTACATATAAGAAGCTTTCTGTCATGATTTGAAATGTGCCACGACTGTAGAAGTCTTGTTTTTTCTTTCCAGTTCGTTTTTTGTTATTTTATTATTCTTTTTATTTTTTTAGTTTCTGTTAAATTAAAACTAAAAGTTATATACATTTATGGAATCGTCATTAGGTAAGAAAAAAGTAGAACTTCATGAATTAGCGGCCAAATTCTGCTATTTTGTTTTTATTTTTTTAAGGTATCGCGTTATCAAGGCGAATCTAACGATACCCCATACATGAACATCCGTCAAGCCGCTTAGGCCGTGGAAAGGAACATAGAAATCAAAATACATAAAAACTTTCTAACATTACCCTCCTTGTGAAACAGGGATAAAACCCGGCCCACTCGACTGCATTACGGGTTTGTAACGATGACCAATGGCTTTGAGGACTGACATCATCATGTCGTTAACTAAACAATACTGACCAGTAGTGGGACGCTATAATCTAGGGAGCTATTGTTTTGATATAAAAAGTTCAAAACGGATGATTTCAGCGCGTGTTTGATTATTTATCTATATTGATGATATATTTATATATATTGGTATATATTAAATTCTATCATGATATATATCATATAATTTTACTATTGCAAAAGTTACGTGGAACTTCAATATTCATCAAATAAACTACACCTTTTAAGCTACGTAATGAGTAGTAAAACCATTACAAGTATTATGTTCATTATAAATAATTACTGAGGGTTATATTTTGAAAACAATAATAAATTAACATTATATGTTAAGAATAAGAAAAAGAAGAAGAAAAGAAAAAGAAAAAGAAAAGAATATGAATAAGAAAAAGAACAAGAATAAGAAGATTAAAAATAAGAAGAAGAATTATTCATGAAGAAATAAGCAAATATACAAACATTTTATAGAAGTTCCTTTTAAGTATATAACACTTGTGCCAGGAACTTCCGCTCTTCCATAGCAAAACAATTGTTTTTTACTCAATCATAACTGCTAAGTATACAAATATAAAATTTTATTAACAATAATCACAATTATTTAAAAGTAATAGAAATGTGTGTATGTGCGTGTGTGTATATGTGTATGTGTGTGTTTATACATGCGTGGGTATATGTACATCTGTGCTGCAGTGTGCATTAGTGTGCATCGGTATGCATGTGTGCCTGATGTATACATACCCTATCCGACACCCCTGCCCTACGATTTTCATCTTGGAATCAGTATTGAATAACTGCTAGGATGATTAGGTATAATTGGTAGTTTAAGTAGAGAACATGTGGACCGTGGAGTGTGTGATTATCATTTTGTTACTTGTAATAGTAGTTCTATGTCATCATATGAAAGTGATTGTAGTCGTTTATTAGCATCCAAAGGTGTATTAACTAGTTTTATATGTGTTCTTAGAACTGTGTTAATTACATATAGCTCTCGAACAGATAGCGAATCACCATGTTCATAGAGCTGATTTGTAGGAAAAGCGTATGGTTTAAAGTACATTACTTTTAGAAGCGGTCTTTGAGCACTTCCCAGTTCAAGAAACTTTATTTTTATGCTCCTTCCCATAATGGTATGCAGTAGGTAAGAACAGATTGTGCCAATGTTACATATAACCACCTAATGTTAAAATGGAAATAAAGTTGTTTATTATTATTATTTATTGTTTATTATGTAATAATCCCCTGAACTCCAAAACAAATATATGTATATTTGTTTTGGAGTTCAGGGGATGTCACATGTCTCAGCTTTTTAAAAAAACCCACCTCAATTTTCTCATCCTTTCCATGAGTAAGTCTATATGTGGAGTCTACTCCTGAATATTTGACAGTTTACCCTACAAAGGGCAGCGACTGTGTTAGTAATATATTATGATGTCATTTCAGATATCTGGGATCAGAGTCGAAAGAATACATAAAATACAATTGAGATATCAATAGCTTTTCAAAGTACTAGTGGTTCGGAACTCTATCCATGATTGAGAAAAACAACCACCTGGAAAACTCAATCTTACAATGTTAGAAAATATAGGTCGGACAACTTCAACTTAAACAAGACCCGAATAACCTGTCGCGATATAATTTGTGATCAGCTAGTAATTATTCATGAGCAAACTTATAGTAAGTACGACTGGACTAATAGCATGTTTGTTACAATAATCAAAATATTCAAATATATATTCAATTAATTGTACATGAAACACACTAATTACTAAATTACCAGAGTAAATAAATAAATAATAAGTTTACTTAACTTTGTGCACCAAGTAGTACTCCGTATTGTTCGGCGGTTGAACGAAGAATCCATTATCGGTTGAATTAATTTATAATCGTGGAGAAGCATATGTTGCAATTGTACCGTATAAGCACTATACATACGGGACGTACGCGCAACGTTATGCGCGACTTTATGCTTAGAAGGTGTGACGTCATGACCTGTACTATACGCACGGAACGTACGAATCTGTGCGCGGGACTGTATGTGTAGAACGTGTGACGTGAAATCTGTTGCACGGTACGTGCCGTACGGTCGGACGGTGCGGCCTGTCGCACAGCATGACGGGGTAAAAGGGGAAATAAAGTATGTCGATTCAGAGTAACATCCAAGTAGTTTTGCGAGAAATTTACGTCCTATGGTGTAGCTGATTTATATATAATCTCTTTGAATTTTTTGTGCCGTGGTGAAAAGAAAATCGTTAAGTCGTTAATATAGTAACTGGAAACAAGATGACGTCTCGACGCGATTTGTCTATGAAATGCGAATTTGATATTCCCTAACAGCTTGTACTTTTCCGACACATAATTATATATCTTACGTCGACCCTGCAATCTTGAAGAGAGGGATCTCCATCATATGGCTACGCGTAGATTGCGACGACCACCCTCGCGTCTATGCTTGCCTTTATAGGTCCCACAGTGATAATGCCGAAACTCAGCGACTCCTGGAGCACATCGAAAAGGCTACAGATTCCCTTCTAAAACAGATCCCAACCACAGAGATCCTGGTTCATGGCCATTTCAACGCCCATCATGCTGAAAAGCTAAACACACGCATTACCGATCACGTGGGTAGATATGTTCACGACGTTGCTTTGGCATATGGTTTAACGCAACTGGTATCATCGCCCACGCGAATCCCGGATGTGGAAGATCATACACCTTTCCTTTTGGACCTCATGCCGAGTTTCAAACAGGAAAGCTACCAGGTTTCTGTCGACGCTCCACTGGGCTCGTCTGACCACTGTCTTATCCGCAGTTCTGTGCCAGTACAACGCAGATCGCGGCCTCGTTTCCTTGGCTGCCGGCGTGTCTGGCACTATAGGTCAGCAGACTGGGATGGGATGCGTCTCTTCTTTGCATGTTACCCATGGGGACGGATTTGCTTTTCGCTGGATGATCCCAACGCTGTTGCTGATGTGGTGCAGCAAGGAATCAGCTCTTCACTCCACACTCATACCCATTGCTGTTAAATCACAGCCGTGGTTCAATCGCTCCTGCAGACTGGAGCTACGCCGTACGCAAGAGTGGTATCGGTCCTGGGCTTTTGCGACAGCGTACCAGGATCAAAAAACTAGCTCATTTAAAAAGGAGTATAATCACGCTTCCAGGTCCTACAAAAGAGTTATTGCTGGGGTAAAGTCCGATTACATCGGCCTTATTTGCGGGAGGTAAGTTCGCCTTCCTTCGGGTACTCGTGCTTTCTGGTCCCTCGCCAAGGCATCCTTACAATCTCTGCACCCGAACAATGACTCGTTGGCCCATGCCGCAGAGGAGAAAGCCGACCTCCTGGGCTCTCTATTTGCGTCCAACTCTACTTTGGATGACTGTGGAACTCCACCGCCTACTATCCAGCGGTGTGAACACCCAATGCCGGATATTGAGTTTCGACAGAGTTGTGTGCGCAAAACGCCACTCTCCTTGGACATCCACAAGTCGAGTGGGCCCGATGACATCGCGCCGATAGTGCTGCTGATATGTGCTCCGGAATTGACACCAGTATTGACGCGTCTTTTCCGATACTCCTACTCCGTTATCGTCGTCCCAAGCACTTGGAAGACGGCTTTGGTGCACCCGATCCCTAAAAAAGGTGCCGCACGGATCCATCTAACTAACAACTTATTGCGATAACCCCTATGTTCTCCAAAATTATGGAAACCATAATTAACTGCCAGCTCTGGGGTTATTTAGCGACCGACAATACGGTTTCCACCAGGGTCGCTTGGTTGACGACCTATTGACCTGCTTAACGCACCGGTGGGCGGAGGCAGTTGGGACCAAGGGGGAGGCACTGGCCGTTAAGTCTGGATATAGCGAAGGCTTTTGATCGGGTCTAGCATAAAGCACTCCTTTCGAAGCTTCCATCTTACGGACTGTAAGGGAAACTATGCGACTGGATCACTAGTTTTTTGACAGGTCGCAGCATCTAGGTCGTTGTCGACGGTGCATACTCGGACCTCATATCTGTGAATGCTCAATTCCACAAGGGTGTATTCTTTCTCCCACTCCGTTTTTTCTGCACATCAATGATATGCTACAAACCAGCGGCGTTCATTGTTAGACCTCTATGCAGCATGGATATCAATGGGTGTCGGTAGCCACCAAAAGGTTTCCACGTTTCCTTACACTATGTAAAAAATATAGTGCAGATGCATTGCTCGGACTCAGCCAAATCGAAACGCGACATGGCTATCCCTAGTCGCCTATGCTATGTCAGCGAGAGATATCCCCGATGTTGCCATATTCGGCTGCAGGTTCAGCTTTCAGTTGTTTTTTTTATAGAATAGCGGGCAAACGAGTAATCGGGCCTTGTCACGACTACCGACACCACATAATTACTATGCCGATGCATTGCTCTCCCCCCATGGGCCACCGGCTACTCATAAACCGTACAAAACGCGACAATGAAGATGGCACTTTATGGTTGTTTTATGTGAGTGAGAGGTATGTCCCCGGTCGTGCCGGCCTAATTCCGTAGCATAGGAGGATGTAGTGTCATGCAATATGCATAGCAAAACATCCTCCCATGCAGCATGGCACTACCTCTTCCTAAGAAAAGTTTAACTGCTTTTTTCACGATTTTGTTTTCCCATAGCACTAACTAGAGAAATGACCTTGAAAAAAGGCTCCATTATCATCCTTCGCTCATCACCGCCCACTAGTATAATGTAGTTGTACCGCAGTCCACAGTCGATTCACTGCTCTTAGTAACTGGATTATGGGTATATGACGGATTTAGGCATAAGTGAACCGGTCTTAGCCTTTAAATGATTATTATACAAAGAGATGTATCCGTGTTTATACGTACTCGATTAAGATAATGATCAAAGTAGCATGCTGCATTCAGCCGAGCGAATTCGTGAATCACAGCTACATATATTAATGTACTTATTATAAAACGGAGACTTTGTTTTTCACGGAATTTTCATATAAAGTCAGGCATGCTTTCTGAAGAAGCTACTTTCCTACCTACCCTAGGAAAGGCACTCAAGCTGCGGTCTCGTAACCGAAGGAGCAATACACCGACGACCTGGTCACGGGTCGGGATCATCGTAGGGTCGTAGGGGATCTTCTGGATGCAGCTTGTGTCTTGTGGCAGCGCTCAGACGGAGTACATGTATTTTAATCTAGACAACAGACATGCAACAGAGGATTTTGTCGGAAAGATTCTGGCTCGGATATTGTTTTAAAGGTAATTCTCGAGAGCATGTATTTGGGCGGCGTGATGGCTAGTAGGCGGAGTGACGATTTTCGTGCAGCAGCTGGCCCGGGATGGATGTGAGTGGTCGGGAATCGGTCACTTCGGAGTTTATAACAGGGCTTGATCCGAATACACCACCGATAGTAGACGACCAAGATCTGATGATGATGATACATTTTAATTCGCAGATGGCTGGTCAAATAATATAGTCATTAGTATTTATGATAATAACACTGACTATTTCAATACCAAAGTGTTATTACTTTAATGGAGACTTTATTACAAATAAGGCTTTTGATGTTGGTCGACCGCCACGCCGTTAATATAACAGGCTTACTGCTAACGTGAATATTATTTAAAACGTTTTACCTCTTTCATAACAACGATAAATAATAATTATGAACACAATCGCTAACTCAATGTTAATTGCTTTAGATCCAAGCACATTAAATTAAATGAAACGTAGGTTCTTTCTTGTTTTTCTTTTTTTTGGGAAGAGCCATACACTGACGGGGTTGTTATTGAAATTGCCACAACAGTTCAACGGATTAAAGAAGACTTTATTATCTTCTTCTTTAGGAAGACGATAGGGGGACAGGGTTTCCTCTTTTCCCGTAGAGGGGAAGAAATAAACTGGAATTGCACAACCAAAGTAGGATTGTGCAATCCCTCATATACTTTATAGTGTAAAGGAAGCAAACGAACACCAACGCCCATAAATTTCCACATAGAGATTATGAAGACGTGTTGCACTCTTTCCCTATTAAAGGGTCACCGGAAATTCAGATAATGCACTAAATTTATCAACTCATAATAAAAAATTTAATCGAAAATGAAATATTTCATAAAAATGTGCAAAAAAAAACATGTAATGACTTGCTTCAACTGATTGACTGATAAACGCAAAGCTGAAACAAATGGTCCGATAATGTCTAAACTTGATATACATGTAGCTTCTATGACGTGTCCGCTCATAAAGGATTTAAAAAAATATCCTTGGGATGAAATACTAGGGGCTTGAAAATTTTACTGGCCAACGCGAAGCCGAAATTACAAGAAAAAAAGTTAAAATTTGACGCAACTGCATTTTTATAGTATGGGGAAGCAAACATTGTTGTCAAGCAGATGCGTTGCCCTACTTTTCACCTCCCTTTCAAAGGGGCACCGGCTACTCAGAAACCGCACGAAACAGACCAACACAGCTGTCACTTTACGGCGGTGTCATTCGAGACATAAGCTTACAATAACATTAATTTCTACTCATATCTTTTTCTACAATGACAGATTGGCTGGGTGACACACAGTGCACAGCAGAAGCCACTGTACCTAAAAACTTTAAGTATGGTACATAGTTGGCTCTAAGGTGTGAATACTAAAGACTTTTAGACATTCAACTCCTCATGGCGTGAAATGGGGGGGGGGGACTAAGTCTATTATATAGGAATTTTACCGGTTCACTCGGGTGAGACCGCGGGGAGCTACTGGTAATATTATATAAGCCTTGACGGCTGTTATGGCGTCCCAAATGCAATTCCCATATGCAGTCCATTAAAATGGACAAGGTAATGAGATCTTAATAAAATGAGGGTCAAAGTATTTGTAAAGACATTCTCTAGATATATTAAGCCAAGTTTTGGCGCAATAAAATCAAAATACCGTGTGTCTATCGATTGCTTGATGTCGTTTAAGAGATAGATAAGAGATTTCAAATAAAATACCTTATCTAATAGTGACCTTACATAGGCCCTTGGAGTGTTACTCTTATCCTCTAAAGTTTAGCAGCAACGAGTAAAGTCACAATAATTAATATTCACATATAACAATATTAATAGCTTTCTAAAAATAAAACATATTTTTAATTTCCTGTAAGTACAACTTCGAAGTTACACATACGAGGCGTAATTATTTCATGTTCACACTAGCAGGGCCCCGTTATTTTACCTGCGTGATTCATACAAATTGTTTCGTGCCTTTTTTTCATCGCTTTAGAAACAAAATTAACAAAACGCTACTTTCAAACAATAAAGTTTCAAGTTCCTAACGTAAATCTGCCAGCGACAAATACTTAGAACATCTAGTGAATATAACCGCTGGATAAAGTTTTCTAGGAATAATGAAGCACGAATTCTCACAAGCATTAGAATAACTTACAGCGGACGGAAACAAGGAAAATGTAACTAAAGCCTTGTCAGCTTAGACTTGATGTCGAAGATCCGAAACGGTGCAGGAACATTCCTTGCGTAACAAGGGCGACTCGTACTAGGATAGATAAAAAAACCCGTATCACATAATCTACCAGACTGGGTTTTTTTAAAACCATTTTCGTTGCAAGATATTAGAAGCGAATATCTCACAAAGTATTAGCATAGTAAAAATACATTCCAGGAGCCTTCAGACTATGTAGAAATATCTATCCAATGCTATACCATCTGGATGTTTTTACCCCTCGCTATGGTTTTATGGTTTAGGTTGTAACTAAGTTTTATTTTTCAAAATCATACTTATAGCGATTCATTAAATTCTAAGTTTCAAACATACAGCACCCTCAATCTCCGTGTGGCAGACGGCGCGTCGGTGACAGACGGACGAGAATAGAAAATGGAAATGGATAGAAGAGTTTTACAATCCATTCTCAGTCTATTAAATATAACTTTTTGTTGGAAGTGGAATGGAAAAAGCGCTTACGTGCGTTGAAACCGTAGCGCGCAGGTAGTAGGTACCTATAGAATACAACTGTAACATTACCGAAAGCCTCACACACAACGCACAAACGAGGCTACTCATGAGAGACGTAGGTGGCTGCAATTTATATATAATTTTATTATATAATTTTATATACAATTATTATATTATAATGTTTAAGGTGGTGAAATTGGGGCTGCAAGTTTGTATGAAAAGATCAAAACTTATGCAGATGTAAAATACGATAGGTACGTACGTACATCGTCTGCGGTGTTGTGAAGCATTGAATTAACACATTTCTATTCAATTTTTCCTACATGTGGTTATAAAACGCCCTGTAAGCGATTTGATTGTACGTTCCATTTTATTCGTGTGTCACAATATGATGCTGTGCCTACACGCCTCCGTATATTCATTAAAATATTGTTACGTGAAAATTTGACGTTTGCTTGGCGGGTTCATCGCAGGTCAGGAGTAGTGCTGCCCGCATTATTATTGCTAGCGTTGCAATTCCAGATAAACTGTCCGTACTTATCTGGAATTGTAAATTAAACAGTTTCAGTCAGTTGTTTGTCTCTTCACACTCAGGCTTAGTTAGCTGGTTACCTAATTGTTAGTTTTGAGTTTAGACTCAAACAGAATATCTTGTGACCAAAGTTCCATAAATCCCATAGAAAAGAAAATCCTATAGCCGCATAATATGCGTAACATTTTATCGTGTTATCTGACTAGAAAATTGAGATGAAATACATGTAAATTTATTCATCGGGGATTTTATTTGATTTAAACGATGTAAAATATAATATTGACACTGGCAGAAATCAACCTCAAAGTAGGAAAAAGATAGGCACTCAAATATTTATGTTCCTGTAATATATTTCCGTCCCACGAAAAAAAAAAACAAATTAACTGTAACCAAGAAGAAAAATCGGCCGCCTTGGCGTTCATTGAAAGAGAATGTCCAGCAGTGGAGCCATGGGGGCTGAGAATAATGATGATGATGATGAAGAACAAAGACGTTATTGATGTGATGTAAAAAGATTTTCACTTGTCAAAAATCCTTGTCTGTTAAATTTGCGTTTTCCCTTATTTGCGGCACAACAGGTATGAAACCCAGTTTATGTTTAGCGTCAACTAAGGCAAAAAATTGCCCATTTAACCATTTTTTATCTCCACAAAGAATAGTGACATTCTACTCAAATTTTTGCGCACAAACCCCTAGCAGATCATAAAGCCTAGAGAGGATAAAAATAGAACTGGCAAACCTGTTAGATTGCGATCCTGTTTTATGTCCCCGGTAAGCACTCGATCCTGTTAAATACACTCACTCACAAAAACAATTTGAAACATTTTTCACTGCGCAATTTTTACGAGAGGTCTTTGGTATTCACAATACTTAATTCATTCGACACGAGTAACAAGTTTGGGCGCGAAACGCCGACTGGCGTCAGCCGTCATGGCCGCGGGCCGTGGCTAGAGCCTAGCGGATTCGCGACCTGCGTGTGACGTGCGTTCCTTTCTCAAATAAAAAGCGATCGCATTCCACTATTAATTTCTATTGCGGACATAAAATGGATAAATCACTTTGCCTTTCATTCGTAAGCTGCAATGGATGTAAAACTATGATTTAATAGCATGGGACGCAAACGGAATCGAGTTTTTTTGGTGAGCGACTATAGAGGTCCCCAAACATCTGCACAACCATGTTATGCAGATATGTTGCCATTTAATACCATCCCCCAATGACTATGGGGTGGTTTTGTTGTGGTTCGCACAAATCCACGAAACGCAGCATAGTCATAACTTCCAGAGACCCGAGGCGGTAACGAGACATCAATTACTCTTGTTAAATCTTTACCATGTTTAAACAAATTTGTTAGGACATAAGCAGGCGAATTAGATTTGTTTCGAATCAAAGACTACGCTAAAGTTATAAATATTCATGCTAGCCTTGCATATAATCACTTTTATTACTGTAAAGTGAAAAGTAGTTCCGGGGACTTTCCCCCGTGTTTTTTAAATGAAATATACTGAGCCGGACATACACTTTACACGTAGGTTTGTACTGTATATCATATCAGACTGTTAAAAAAAACCTAGTACCTTCACGCCTATTATCCCCGAAGAGGTAGGCAGAGGTGAGCTAGTACATCCACAACCCAAGTCCAATAGATATACTGGCACACCCACGATTAGCCAATGTTCTGAGGCCCATGATGTCATAGGTGACAAGCCTATGGCCACTCCGGGCACATTACGATCGATCGAATGTATGCTCGGAATAATCTGAAAAACATTTAATAATAGCTGGCCTTGGGATCGAACCCAGGACCCCATGCGGCTGATGGTCTTAACAGACGACAGGATTTGTCATAATATGGCACAGAACCCTGAGGAATGTTGCAACTTGTTCAAAGCAGGCTAGGTAGGTATCGACTGTCACACACAATGAGTATCATCGCTAAACAGTAAGGTTTGTAGCGTATCGAACGGGAAAATAAGACATTTTAATTATTCCTTGTAGGTTAGGTTTAGGAGGAAACTGTAGACTGCAGGAAGTAGTTTTTGTGATAAGAGGGTATAAATAATAATGTTTTAAACATAAGCAAACTCAGAAAACTAATAAAAAAATGTGTGTCCTTACACGCGAGAGAAGTTGTACTTCTTTGGGGTAACAAGATATGTCTTTTAAAAATGTATGTTTCGCCTTATTCTGCGTTTAAAGAAAAAACGACACTCAAACAAGAGAAAAAAGGTAATTAATATATGAACAGTTTTTCATGACGCATTATGGTAGTTACCATTTACCATTTTTGAAAAACTGAAATGTTGACTACAGCTAATTTCCGGGTGTCAGTTATACGTGATGGCGTGCGCGCGCGTCGTAAAAATTTACTCTCATCATTTTCCTCTGACGCGCCAAAAGATATATAGCTTTAAAAATAAAATGTGAAGGTTTCGATCAAGAAAATCTTTTTTTATGTAAAATGTTGCCAACACAAAACTTAATATAGCAACCACATAAATTTGTCAGGTCTCAAGTATAGCGGAGCTTGTAATAGCTAAACGCCCAAACTCCTTAAGCCCTAATTTTACAAACTCCATGGGTAGTCTACAATCTTTCGTGTTCATAATTCTCACCTTGGCAGTTTTGTTATCATCATGTGGAAGTGGCGTCGGTTCCTTAGGGGACTAACTAGCTGTCGAGGAGCCCTGATATTTTGTAGATCCAGGGCACCTCACCAATGACGGCACTGATGGTACTGACGATGGTTTTAGTGGGTATTCGTAGGTATGTCGTAAAATGTGCCCCGAGCCCCACATACCACTGGACCCCACCTACGGATGGTGATGGTGCGTAGATGGCTTTCCCCGCGTCAGGAAAAAAAAAATGAATGTAAGGTGAATAATACATTCAAAGTTCATTATCTGTGTGATGCGTCTTGTAATATGTCGATTTACACTGGACCAATATGACAAGCCACGAATATCGACTAGTTTTTTTATAGCATAAGAGGACAAACGAGAAATCGGAACATTTTGATGACTATCGACGCCCATGGACAATGGCATGATTGTTACGCAGATGCGTTTTGCCCTCGTATCATCCCTCCCAATGGGCCATTACGCAAGTATCACGTGAGTTTCTAAAGAACCAGCCGACTACAGTTTCTAAAGAACTTTCAGAGTGAGCCACCAACTGAGCAGTTCGGGTACCCCTGGTGTAGACTTTACAATTTAGATACAAGGTTGTTTCAATAAATTGGAAACGTTCCCGAGAAATGTGCGACTAGTCGCTACAACTGAGCATGTACTTGTCTGAGAACAAGATTGGATGGTTTTATCGCCGCTTCAAGAGATCGAGACACTAGGAAGCGATAAGACAAACAAGAGAAGAGAATCTGGAGGAGTCACGAAGACAAGACACCAGGAGCGCCCGCTCCGTGTATAAGACGTGTCGATTAAAAGTTGGCTGTCTGTTTGTCCGTTTTTACGGCGACAACTTTACGTGGTAAGGTTCTCTAATTGATCTGTGGACCCGTAAGTTCTACAGATTGAAAGAGATGACTTGTTACGCTCTCTCACCCTCAGGCGAACATTACTATAACTCGGAACGATACTATTTCGTGCATGCAGTTAGCGTCATCTATTTATAATACGTTACCACGTCGTAGTGACTTACAAAGACGGCGGGTCTAGGGATCTGGCGTATATACTGGAACAGGTATAAATACCCAGTATGAACATGACAGTAGGCGTTCCGGGAATATATGTCAAATACCCGGTCCGTACCCGAAAGTTATTTTCGATACTGCACGAGCTATGCGCCACGTACCTCCTCCGACACCTTACGTGTGTTAGGTACAATACTCATATTACTACTCGCAGTAGCTTCTTCATAATATACTCTATGCAGTATGCACCTGATCTGTCGTCTGTCAAATACCTGTAAATATTTCAACACTGAGTATTCATCATCATCATCATTATCAGCCCTCATCGGTCCACTGCTAGACCTACGCCTCTCCAATGAACGCCAAGACGACCGACCTCCTGCTGCTCGCATCCCTCCCGGACCGGCTACGGCACGGAGATCGTCTTCCCACCTGGTGAACACTTCGTTTTCCTAATAGCGGCACTCCAAAACCTTATTGACCCATATGCCATCTGTTCCTCTGAGTGTGTGAACAGCCCATCGTCACTTCTGTATTATTATTATTATTATTATTATTATTATTATTATCTTCTTGTTTTTCTTTCACCGACGTACTGACATGCACCAGCCTGAGCAAAGTAGCATATCAGATGGAAAAAATATTAAATTTTATGTCGAATGAGTGGTTGTTTGGACAATTAATTCCTGGTTTATTTGTAACAATTTCCCTACTACTCGTCAGGTGTTTACAATAATAACTTTCTGGAGAAGGTGAGACGTGTTTAGGTGGCTGCAGTATTTTTAGTGATTGCTGGAATTGTACCGGTACTATACCAATAGTAATATCCTAGACAGGTGTTATATATAATTATTACTTTTTGAATATGCGAGACATGAGCTATTTCACCTTTCAATTCTATGTATTTTGTAAGCTTTTCACTTATGGTACTTTGAAGGGTATGTGACTTAGGTATTACTTGATTTTTTGGTCGGTGAGGATTGTTTCGTCGAAGTAGAGTTTGGTCGTATTGTTTTCCAGCACATTTTGGGGCCTGTATTTATAGTAGGTAAATTATGATGCTGAGCAAGTTCCTGGTGAATTATAGCAACTTGGTCATGCCTATGTCTGTAGTCAGTTTGAAGTACTCATATTGCGTTGTATGTACTTGTAATGTGCTGGACAGTTTCCAGGGAGCTATTGAATTTTCTAGAGGTCGTTTTCTAATGATTTAGTCATATGCCGTTTGTAGTTTCTGGTATCGTCGCTATACCAGAAACTACAGAGCTATCGTGAATCCTTCAGTCTCGCGGAAGAGTCCTCCGCAGCTTAGCCATGCGTTCGACGCTTCTTTGTCGCCATTAGGATGGCATCAGAAATACTGTATATTTTAACATACAGCATTTCTGATGCCATCCTAATGGCGACAATATAATCAGAAATACTGAATAATTATGTAGATTGTCAGTGAACATGTTATGGGTCTATATTATGCTGGGTTGGTAACGTCATTTATATCTTTTAGCATCGTAAATGTAGTTCCGTATTAAAATCAATGAACGTGTTCAAAAGAGTATGGTTGTATTCGTGAATATTTGTAACTCTTGTACCAATTGTGTAAGTTGTTTATAACATTTTTAACCATATCTATGGGGATGTGTTCAAAAATCATTTCTGAAGTAGCTATATTTCTACTTCTCTCTGCTTTAATCCAATCAGCTTCAGTGTCATGATTAACCGGTTGTTCCCATATTCCTGCCCAAAAATTATGCAGATCAGCAGGTTATGGAGATTCATTTACAGTGTGCATGTTGTTTGTTACTGTTAATGCCCATGTTTTTTGAATACTGTTTTAAGTTTATGTAACGTTCATTTTCATTGTCACTAAACTGGACATTTTGTTGTTTCCTAATTATACATGTATTGTATCTGTTAAGCCGTTCTGATGAGTGCACATTTTTGTTTGAGTGTCTAATACATTTCCTATTTGTGTGTTTGGTTCTTTATGTAGAGAGTGAATTCTAAATTGTTGCATTATAGTCTTCACGTGATTTTCAAGTCTTTTACTCCTAGCCCCGTTCATAAACTGCATGAGCCTGCCTATTTTTGCTCGTATGTCAGTTATTCTTTTCTCGAGACATTTTTAGCATTGGGGAATCCGGTCTTTACAAGTAACTCGTGTTTGCTGTTGATTCCAATGATATTCTTGCTCCGCTAGTTTTGGCAGCTGTCCATGCTACACAACAACATTTTTTGTACAACATTGGTTGAAATCAGCGTAGAATTTACCTACATTCTGTTTAACTGTAAGTGTATAGTTCTACTTTTATAGTCAACGTTAGCTATTTTTTATATTTGAGTATAATTTTATAATTAGATATAATTATGTCACTACTTCTCTCCTGCCTCCTTTGATTTTATTATTCAACTATATCAATATCAAAATTGTCTGTTATAGCAAAGGATATAACTAGTAAGACGCAAGACGCGGTTTATTTTCTGTCTCTGTTATCTGCTTGTGAAATTATAATGTACCGTATCTGTGCTTGATATATGATGGTGGATGATGATTAAATGGAGTAATGCAGTGTTTTGCAACTATTTTGTGTCAGGTGTTTACCCTCCTGGTCTCCAGTGCCTATGCGAGGGGTGTAGAGTAGGAATGCCTTCATATATTGTGCGGTGCTGACACTAAACTGTGCAACGCTACGCCTAACTCGCTCGAGCCGTGTCGGTCGGATGTCGACACCAAACACATTGCATACAGTTTAAACTCCTCCACAAGTCGACTTCTTTATTATTATCATTTATGAACTGTCTCGTGGTCTAGTGGTAAGAATGTTCAGCCATAGCATATCTAAAGCAAGAAAAAAAACAGTTGTTTAGTCGTGTCGAATTTAGATAATTATGTACTTCAATAAAGCAAATTGGGCTGCATTTATTTATTATAAAGACTGCAATAATGTTCGAGTCTTGTGTCATGAATTGTATAAGTACTAGACAACGCAATCCTTTTTTAGACTACTTTTTTACTAGACAACGCAACACACTTCATAGTTTTTCATAAAATTAAGCAATTTTATATATGTCTATTGTAGAAATACACGTTAAACAGAGATGAATCTTGACTGCTCCCTTGCGACGTAAGGATTAAAATAGTACGTCGTGTAACAATGAATAGACCTATAGTAAAAAGTGCCCTTGACCAACCTGTAGCTGACGACACTAGTTAAACTACCCGCCCCGTTCCCCGCCGGATATCACGCACTGCACGTATGGTACCGTAAACGGACGATATCACTCGTGTTATCACGAAGAATGTAACAACTTACGTCCATACAGATTAGTAGAGAAGAGAAGAGAAGAAGAAGAACAAACAGCAAAAGTGCTCCCTTTCGAACTAAGCGGCTGAAAATAAGGAAGCTCGCCGTTTAAGTCGACTGAGACAGCACTCTGTCTCTCCCTCTTTTCTTTCATTTGTCTCTGCACAATGCGCAAACATATTAGATAGATAGTACTTCACATCTTCCTTCTTTATTCACGAAGCCAGGCAACCTTATTCACCAACTCACCTCTGTCGTTAAAATCCGTCCAGCTGTACCCTCGTGTAGACGCCATATATAAAAACAAGTGATTTCCGACATAATAAGAAATTACTTCATTCGAACAAAGCACTGTTTCAAGTTCGGGTGACACTGTCGTAATATCTGTCAGAGCGTTGAGCAGATGAAGGAACGGACGGAGAAAGAACACTAGAGTTTTGTAAAAGTTGCACTACCTTTTACAAGACTCATGTCAAATTTACATACCGCCCGAAGCGTGGTGGTAAATTATTTCTTGCCGGCCATGCTTGCTCGTAGTGACGAGCTCGAGTGAACTTGCCAGCCTCATTTGGCTGCACCGCAGCCTCATTACATTCCTTTTATTTTGGCGTAAGTTTTATTCTAGCGGTTGATATAAACATAGGAAATCAACACTCAATGTGTAAAATGTTCGTTATCCGAAGTGCAATATTTGTCTCGTTTTTAACTGCGGTACTAACATCTAAGCAGAGAGTCGTGGAAACATAGAATCCTTTGCCCAGCGGTGGGACCCACCAGGCTATAATTATTATTACTAAGAAGAATTGTTACTACGGTAACGATACGGTGACAGTATGCGGCGGAAGTCGCACTCGCAACTTCCTCCATACTCGGCCGTGTGTAGTCGCTCGCCAAGAACCCGTTGCTGTAACAAGGCTTGTACGCAAAGGACACGCGTTTTTTTTCTATTTTTAGTTTTAAAACGTAGAGTCTTAGTTTCTTGTAAAAAGTAATCTGTATATGCTGGATCAAATTATGACTTGCGTGTGGTGATCCCCATAGCCAACGGTATAATTGTTATGCAGATGAGTTGCCTTCCTGCCCTCTGATGGCCAACCGGAGACTCAATCGTCATGTACCGCGACACCACAACTGTCACTTAACGACGGTATCATGTGAGCGAGAGGTAGCGTCTCAGTCTTGCCTAAAGTGCCATTGTTACATGGTAACCGAGCCCGCCTACACGACTGTGGACGTGTCCCTTTTTGTGTGGTTATTCAGCTTCCGGCGGTCCGGGGTTGGGGAGTAAGGGATAGCAACGCATCTACATAGATTTGTGTAACATGAAATTACAGAAAGTAAGTAGTAACGCAGCCGTCCGTCACGGTCAGGTGCGGATGTTACACAACATGTACCAGTTAGGTACACGTCGTGTAGCAGCCGTCCGTCCCGGTCAGGCGCGGATGTTACACAACATGTACCAGTTAGGTACATGTCGTGTAGCAGCCGTCCGTCCCGGTCAGGCGCGGATGTTACACAAAATATGGCAAAAATTTATTTAAAAAAATACAAAATTTATGCCTTGTAAACGTTTCACATTACCTAACATGACAACAAATTCAATTTATAACGGAACAACGTCTGTTGGGACAACTAGTTGTCAACAATTTCTGCAGCTAAATAAGGATTTACTTTGATTTTTTTTCATACTTTTATTACATTATTTTCTATATTATCGAAGTTTTCTTTATCATCCATATCGTTATAGAAAATACTATATAACATCTGTTCATCATAGATAATGTATCATTTTAATGGTAGACGAATTCGGTCCAGTAGTTTCGGAGCCTATGCAATGCAAACAAACAAGCAATGAAATGCCTTCTCTTTATAATATTAGTAAATATAAAGATGTAATATGTTTATTTATTTAATATTTAATTCAATTTAAATACTACAGTATAACAATTACATTTTAATTTAGCAACACGAGGCCAATTTCCTTAGGAATATAAACATTAATATAGTTTACAACGTAAATAATGATATCTGTTTGTTATAGTAATTTGACCAAACAGTCAACATATTATATCTTTACTTTACACCTTCGGTGTCAGGTCTACAGATATTGTAACCGAGATATAAGCACTAAGGAAGTAGAAACGATTCCCAAAGCGCACTTAGGACGTTGTGACTTGACGTGTCCTGGATGCTTGATGACTCTGACGGTGTTTCTCTTTGTGCGCAGACGCACGCACAGTGAAAGTGCACCGTTTAACGTCCCGTGGCGATTTTACAATCGGTTCAACTGCGGCGCCACTTCCATTGCTCGTGGATTTTTATAGAAATAGCTTTCGAGCTGTTTTCACTGCTATATACTGGCGGAAGTGTCCAGTGCAGCTTCATCGGTTACTATAAGACACGTCGGGCGACGGTCTAAGAGAGATTGTGGTGGCGGACAGGCTCCCCTCCTTTCCCGTAGATGGGAAGGATGCATCCCAGTTATTTAAGACATAAAGTCACTATTATTATTTTGGCCGTGGAACCGGGTCACCTCGCCCCCTCGTAGGAGCTAGGAGAGCACGTTGAGCTATCATGACTGGGGCGAACCGTCCCCCATAAGGAGACAGCACGGCTGCCGCATTGCTGCAGAGTCGTCGTCCAATATTGTGAAATATTCAATTACTTTAGTAATAAAATCGCGTAATCTACATAGACCTTAAACTACGTGTACACTGTACCCCAAAATATATTACAAAAACATACATCTTAATTACTTATAACTGGCGTGAGTTGCATACGAGGATAGTATGACAGGTGGTATAAAATATTAACAATAAAATAAAAACAAAGCGATAAAACACTAGTCTTATGTTACACTTGAACAGTTCATATCGAATCTTCACCACGTGCAAAAGTTATTATTACCATTGCCTGTGTTATTTTGGTGTATAAGCTATATTATTGTAGTTTCATTAAAAGCCATTCGGTTGTTCTTACGTGAGTAACGAACATCCATTCATACTACAAACTTTCACGTTTCTAATATTAGTAGAATTACACAAGAACAAAAACTACGGAACAAATTTAGTTTAAATTTGACAAAGTATTATAATTAGAATAAATATGATGAATTCATAAATAATTGTAGTCTGTTATTCTGTTTACAGACGACGTGATTTTATGTGATAACGGTTCTCTAATAGATCCCGATGCAGGGGCAGAGACGACTTGTTACGCTCTCTCGTTCGCAGGCTCCACCCATTTGGAACGTTACTATGACGTCATACGTGATTGCATACAGCGTTATCTACTTAACTTATCAGAAAAAAACTAATTATTTTTTTTCATAATAATTTTATAAACTAGTAGGTTTCCTTGGGGTGGATATCGGTTATAACCGCGGGGCACAGCCAGTAGACAGTCATAACGTAACGTCGAAATACTCGATCAAGCCGTATCGATCCGATTTGTTAAGACAAAAAGAACTCTTAACACTTTTCCCAAATTTCAAAACCGTGGCCGAGTGATCGACTTTCGAGATCGTACTTGTCAATTAAAAAGCGCGGTATCACAACATTATATAAAGTAGGAAACAAAGGCGCAAGTGACGCGAATGGGCGCTAAGGTGGACATTACTCAACGATCTTACCTCGGCTCCATTAAAGTGATATCAATCATAATCAAAGTTAACGGACGTGTTGAAACTTTAATCAACTCCTGTATAACGTTGAGCTGTGGACATTTGTGTATCATTACATTCACTAGCACATGAGGTAGATGTAATGATAGTTGTTAGTTGTGTCAGCAGTTTTTATAGTGCTCGGTGTACTAGGTTAAATTCGTGCTAGACTCAATTAAACCACAAAGACACCGTACATAGGGCTCTCAAATTTCCTTCGGTGAAGTGTGTCTGATGTTATGAGAGAAAAAATATACCGTCTGTGTTCACTGTCCGTGTTATTTGTGGTATTTAAAGTTTGCTAACCTTCTTTGTGCCCAACTTTATCCTTCTTTCACTTATTTTGAGTGTATCACTTGCATGCCAAAAAATGAAATATAATTAAGAATATCACGAAGCCACGCGAGAGTATTTAAATAAAGAAATACCTGCAAGATCTACCGTTACAATAAATCCCGGCTCAGGGCTAGTATCGTGAAGGAAAACACGAAACAAGACGAATAATGGCGTAAGCTGCGAAACTCAAGCACGATTTGATAATAGTTCAAGCCGAGAATGAAATAATTTAAAATCCAAAAATTTGTAAAGATCGGCATGTGGTGCAAAAATCACGACTCCACAATTTTCACAGCACGCTCTTGAAAACGTGATCACAGCGGACAATAAAAGAGTATTTAAGGTACGTCACACACGGTGTAAGTGATTCAACAGATTTTATATAAACCAGCTTTTGTCCTCGGCTTCACATAACTACAATAATTTATCTTCAGTGTTAGAATAACTGCAGTATTTTCTACGTGCCCTACGTGACCTACGTGAACAAGTATATCAGGTGCTCCATTGTTATCATCATAATTGTCACACTTTACCCGTAAATTTCACCCGCGTTATCAAGATGAATCTAACTAAACCATAGTTAAAACCCGTCATCAAAACATCAAGCCGTGTCAGGCCGTATCAGATACATACATACATAAAGTTGTAGGTATTTTCGGAGGGTAATGTAAGTATTCCACGATGATTTTTCCGTTATAAATTCAAAAATAAGAAAAAAATATTTCGAGTTTTTGCGCCGTACTTCTGAGTTCTTGGGCTACTTAAGGCATATAAAGAGAACTTATTGGCCTATCATTGCCCTATTTAGCATCCATTATATTAGCACCGTGAGATGTGTTACCAAGTAGGTAGTGGTGAAAAAGTTTAGTACTTTCTCAAAAATATTGTTTACTTTTCATATTTTCTTTGTTTGTAAATAATTAACAGTCATCATAATCAATGTCTTCGAACGCTTACTGATGAACTGTCCACCCGGGCTTCGACCGCTTACTGATGAACTGTCCGCCCGGGCTTCGACCGCTTACTGATGAACTGTCCACCCGGGCTTCGACCGCTTACTGATGAACTGTCCACCCGGGCTTCGACCGCTTACTGATGAACTGTCCACCCGGGCTTCGACCGCTTACTGATGAACTGTCCGCCCGGGCTTCGACCGCGATAAGAGGTCGATAGTCGGAACAGTCAGGAGTCACTCTATCCATTGGTGAAAACCGAATGAAAATCGGTAGAAAATCCGTCACATACAGGCACACATAGCGCTCGGGGATTTTGTTTTATAACATATTTCTACCTGAGCTGTACAAGTTATGATAAAAATTCAACACCATCATCCATTTCACCTCGCCGCATACGACAGACGTCGGAATGATTTAGTTCATTGCTCTTCATTATGGACCACACGAAAGTAATAAATTACAGTCTGGCAGTTTGGCAGCGCATTTGCGAACTATGACATGGCATTAACGAGCCCTCATGCCGGGTGTTCTGTTCAGCTGTGGGCCATAATTGGATGATATCCAAATGACGTAACTCGTATCCTTCACACGCCATGCATGAATTGCATTTCAAAATTAACAAAGTATGCCTTTAGATTATAGAGAGAACACAAACATATATTAAACTAGAAAAACTAATATCTCGTATGGAAGCCCGCTAAAATATTTAATTTGTACTACTTTTGTTACACGTATATTTGCTTTCATTTGCCATAAGCTGCAACAGAAATACATCTTATTTATACATTTTAGGAAGAGGTAGTGCCATGCTGCATAGGAGGAGGTAGTGCCATGCATGGTGCATGACAGTACATCCGCCTATGCAACGGAATAGGGCGGGCAGGACGGGGGAGGTACCTCTAGTTCACTCGATACCGCCGTAAAGTGACACTTACGGTGCAGCGTTTCGTGCGGTTTGTGAGTAGCCGGTGGCCCATTGGGGTGGGAAAGGAAGCCAACGCATCGCCATAGTAATTATGTGTATGTTCATGGGGGTCTATAGTCGTAAAAAGGACTCCGATTGCTCGTTTGCCCCCCGATCCTATAAAAAAATCATCTGTGTAAATTGAAACTGGCTAGTGTCCACCTATCGAGGTCCATGAGATGGAGTCCGATGATCGAAACTCTTAGTAATGGAGTCCCATTATTACAATTTGTGTACGGAACCCTGAAATGGACTGTGTATTTTTCTCGTATGTAAAATACGCAGTACCAAAAAAATAACTAAACTATGCAAAAGTTTTGATCGAAAATTTTGCCTGAATAAACATTTGTTGTAAAGCAATAAGCAAAAGTTATATTTAGTCGCTTTAAATTCGGCCTGTTACATCTCTATTAAGAAGGGCAAGGGGAAGGGAAAAAACCACTGACAGAGCCTTCAAAAACGATGACGCCACTATAATAAAGGTCAATTGCCTTGTGATGGTTTACACAAGTGCCACAGTTAACACAAGTGGCGAGGGAGCAGCCGAGCAGGCACCTACTTAAGTTTCAACTGCCATAGTTCCAACCCAGCCTGCTAAAAGTCCCAAGTGGTCACGTTCGGAAACTTGTGTACAATCGGAAACATTACAGAAGTTGCATCTCGGTCTGTAGTTGAGCAAAACTTTATTAATTAGGTATTGCCCAGTGTTTCATAATTTGTGCAAAGCGGTACAAGAAACTACGTCGGTTCTAGTTTGTTCATCTAGTTTGCGTCAGTTTTGTGTTTATCCACAACAGGGTATCAACTGACAATGACAACACATGAACGAGCTAACCTGATGCATAGTTGATATCAGGGTATGAAATATGCGTCAGGCGTAGACAGAGAATTGTAGCATTTCTCATTTCAGTATTGGGTATGCAGCATGCGATTATAAATGTTAGACTAATCGAATGCATGTTTATATATGTATTTATATGATAAAAAATCTTAAATATATTTCCGTAGTCAAGTATCTATAATAAGTTCTTACGGTATTTACGGTATACCTGCAGGTCTAGGCTAACGTGGTGTGATGAATCCACAGATATTGTTATTATGTTAAAACTAAAAATATATTTCTCACTACAAAGTTAATTTTATGTACGTTGTTTGGATGAAAATACGGAATAATATTACATTGAACATGTACTCAATGTAATATTATTCCGTAATTTTATCCGACTGAGCCAGGTGGCCCAGCTAAGGTGGGCTATGTATTTTACTATTTATATCTATACATACGGGTGACTCCACCGTGACCATAGCTGCTGTAAAGCTGCTGAAACGTAGGGCTGGTTAAAAAATTAAATAAAACGCAATAAAATCCGTAAAAGTAGTTTTATTGTAAGGAGGGACATTCGCGTAAATTTAAGACACCTGTGGATTTTATTTATTCCTACTAATATAGTAAATTCTAAAGTTTATATGGATGTCTGTTATTCCTTTAGGTAAAAACTACAGTACCTACTTGTTTGGCTTCTGGCACATAATACAACGTGGGATGAAATGGCATTTTTATCCCTAAAAATATTGCTTCCATTGTTAGATTAGATGAATATGGTAGAGCAGCATGCATTAGGTGCATGAGGACGGAGATACCTCTTGATACCGGCGTAAAGTGACATCTTCGGCGTAGCGTTTCCGGTGTAGAGGTTTGGGAGTAGCCGGGGGCGCATTGGGCATAGATGAAAAAGAGGGCAACGCATCGGCATAATAATTATGCTGATGTTTATGTGCGTCGGTAGTCGTAGAAAGGATCACGACCAATCGCTCGTTTGTCACCCTACACCATAAAAAACCAACGACCCAGCTTCGTCCGTGTAAAATAGCTGGGATCTAACTATAACAGTCAAACCTTCCACGGAAATAGCTCTGTCCATCGTTGAAGACCGCATGAAAATCTGCTCAGTAGGTTTTGAGAAAATCGATCAACACACACAGCTTTAGGGGACTTGGTTTATTATATATAATAGAATAGCATAGAATAGAAATATATTTATTCTCTGCTTCACAACACCACAGACAAAGTAAACATAGTATACAAAATAAAAAGAAAAATCAAATACAGGAGGCACTTGGCTATAATTAATTGCTATCTGCACAGCAATGCGGCGTGAGGAGCATAGCACGGGATGTCACTCGGCATACGACCGAGAATTCACATTCACCGCCACCGATTCTCAGTGACCTCCCAGGGTTGAGACGGAAGGCAATGACAACTAACACGTTCAAATAGTTCGTCGCATTACAAAATCAATATAAAACACACTACATTATGTGCAAACACATATAAGTACAACTACATACACACACATGCATTTAGGTACGAAAACAAATATATTAAGATAATTGTGACGTGTTGTAACAAAGTTATAACAAACTTCATAGCGATAGAAATCTTCAGCATATAGGCTCACCCGGTTCACAACTAACCATTCTGTTCGATAGACAATGTCACAACATGTGCATGATTAGGTAGGCATTAGGTGGGCATAGACTTTGTGTCGGTGATACATCGTGCATATTTAATTCATAATAATAATATAAATAAAATATTTGCTACGTCGATGTAGTGACTAATTCGGGCTTGGATCGTGCACGATTACTTACGTCATCGGCTTTTACAACATTTAGTCACTGACCACCGCCGCAAGACGTATTCCTTATAGGACTTACCACTAAGTGAGTACCTTACATGCCGTGATCACACAATAGTTGCATTAGGGATGAGACGTATATATTGGAACCGGTGTAAATACCCAATATGAACGTGACAGTACGCAGGCTGGGAATATACGGCAAATACCCGGTCCGTACCCGAAAGGCATTTTCCATACTGCACGAGCTATGCGACACGCCGCATGCGCCGATGTACACGGCCCCTACTTTTAGTGCCCGTATCGCACGATTGGAACAGGTACGGCGTCATATCTCAGACATGTTGTTTCGCGCGGTTAAGTCGTACGTACCCTACTTATAGTATCCACGCCGTACGATTAGAACAGATATGACGTCATATCTCAGACGCATATTCTTTCGCGCGTTGAAGTCGTACGTACCCTACTTATAGTATCCGTACCTTACGATTGGAACAGATACGGCGTCACACTTCATACGCAGACTTTCTCGCGCGGTGAAGTCGTGCGTACCGTACTACAGTATCCGTACCGTACGATTGGAACAGGTATGGCGTCATATCTCAGACGCATATTGTTTCGCGCGGTGAAGTCGTACGTACCTTACGTATAGTATCCGTACCTTACGATTGGAACAGATACGGCGTCACACTTCATACGCAGACTGTCTCGCGCGGTGAAGTCGTGCGTACCGTACTATAGTATCCGTACCGTACGATTGGAACAGGTATGGCGTCATATCTCAGACGCATATTGTTTCGCGCGGTGAAGTCGTACGTACCCTACTTATAGTATCCGTACCTTACGATTGAAACAGATACGGCGTCACACTTCATACGCAGACTGTCTCGCGCGGTGAAGTCGTGCGTACCGTACTATAGTATCCGTGCCGTACGATTTGAACAGGTATGGCGTCATGTCTCAGACGCATATTGTTTCGCGCGGTGAAGTCGTACGTACCTTACTTATAGTATCCGTACCTTACGATTGGAACAGATACGGCGTCACACTTCATACGCAGACTGTCTCGCGCGGTGAAGTCGTGCGTACCGTACTACAGTATCCGTACCGTACGATTGGAACAGGTATGGCGTCATATCTCAGACGCATATTGTTTCGCGCGGTGAAGTCGTACGTACCTTGCTTACAGTATCCGTACCTTACGATTGGAACAGATACGGCGTCACACTTCATACGCAGACTGTCTCGCGCGGTGAAGTCGTGCGTACCGTACTATAGTATCCGTACCGTACGATTGGATCAGGTATGGCGTCATATCTCAGACGCATACTGTCTCGCGTGGCGAAGTCCTTCGTACCGTACTTGTAGTACCCGTACTGTACCTGGAACATTTATGAGGTCGTACCTTATAGGCCTCTTCAATCATGTGGCATGTTCTAACTATTTTTAAGACTTTTTTCCATGAGGAACATATGGTATTCCGTTCTGTCTGCCTGCCACATCTGTAAACGAGTGAAGGGGTGGGTGTGGGTGTATATATATATGTATATATATATATATATATATATATATATATACATGTATGTGTGTGTAAGTATTTTCTAATTTAGCGTATTACACTTTGAAAATTATTTTTTTTTCGGTTATATGACGGTTTTTCAAATAATATTTTCTAAAACGTTATAGTTCATTACATAAACCTCTTTTACCACTAGTAAGGATTCTAATGGTAAAATAATGAGATAATATAGGAACATTGTCTCTGACTAACATAGGAATATAACATTTTCTAAAAGCTTATAAATATGAAAACTTGGATAATGGTGTGAAAAAAAACTAAAACTTTATATAGCTGCAGAAATTATTGACAACTGTGCTGTCTCGGCAGACGCTGTTCAGTTATAAATTGAAATTGTTGTCATAGTAACCTGTAATCTTTACGAAGCCGAAATAACTTTTTTAATTTTTGTATTTTTAAAACCAATGTCATAATATCATATTAAAGTTCGCTACAGTACTCCAATACGAGCTCGCGTAATCCTATACCCGCATAGTATAAAAGAGACCAGCAAAATGTCATATCTTCGAATATTCTTATATCCAAATCAAACAGCGCGCATCCTCAGTTTCCTGTTACATGTATCCGTCGCTTTCTACGAAAACGCTTCCCGCAAAAAATACCCAGCTACCGAGATGATAGATGTTACACATCGTAAATTAAATGAAATAGCGTTGCTGCTCCTGCATACATCTGACATTATAGATAGGGGCAGCGAGGTGACTTTTTGCGTCTGTCGCAAGCCGTAACCAATGCGAGGTAATTATCTGCGAGAGTTGCCGATACGCTCCACCAGTCCCCCGCCCGGGGGTCAAGGACGGAGCGCAATTGGATTTCCTCGTGCGAGATAGTAAAGGATTACTTCAAGTCATTCAAGGTATATTTACAAGGAAATATGCAATCCATACTTCTACATGCAGACCGCTTTTATTGGTCCACTTCTGGACATATCTTTTTAATGAACGCCAATACGACCGATTTTCTTGAATCGATCCTGGATCGGCTCGAACCTCAAGCCATATCCAGCTGAGGTAGGTTCTGATAATTAAATTAAGAAAAATCAAGAAAAGATCCTATCTATCTTTAAAAGACCGGCAACGCATCTGCGAGTCCTCAGGCGTTGCGGATGTCTATGGGCGTAGGTGATCACTTATTTACAAGTGGCCCAACTGCTCGTTTGCCTCCTATGCTATAAAAGAAATCCCGTAAGAAGGTGAAGTCTAATAAGATTTTCGAGAGTATGTCTCGCTATCAAGTTTTTAGTATTGTCAATAAGCTGAATGCTACGTACCTATTTCTATAGAAATCATTTAGTCTTTACTAGAATTGCGAGTTGCAAGGAGTATCTTCTGTGGTGGTGTCATTTATCGCCTACTACTCAACAGTAAGCTGTTTTACAGTATCTTATTAAAGTTCCGGTTAGCATGTCAGGAATATAACCGGTAAATAGACAACGAAATTTGTTTTCACAGTTTCCGACTATAAGCAATTTATAGGTGACATTTATGTGGTATTTATAATTGTAATAAAACTACTCCCGGATTAAGTCGCGGGTTACATGATTTTTTTTTATAATTTCGACGTTTCAGAAACTTTACAGCAACCATGGTCACGACTCAGGTGGTCTGAGATGACAGGTGACCTGAATCCTGATGTCATGATTTATTTACCATTTGTAACATTCGCGTAAACTAAGAATGATGTAAGAAAGAAATGAAGTTAAGATATAGGAGTAGGTACAAATAAAATGATGTAATTTATATTTCATGTTCATTAGGTTTTAAAAAGCGTCACATAGCCTAGGGAAAGTTAGTCTGCAAAGTGTAATGGGCTAAAATGAAAAGTCTGTTAACAATAGTTGTAACGTGCGACGAGACAGTATGCCTGTAAGGTACGACGTCATACCTGTTGCAATTGTACGGTACGAGTACTATACGCACGGGAAGTACGACAGTAGCGTGCGAGACCTTATGTCTATAAGGTACGACGTCATATCTGTGCTAATTGTACGGTACGGGTACTAGACGCACGGGAAGTAAGTACGACAGTAGCGTGCGAGACCTTATGTCTATAAGGTACGAAGTCATATCTGTGCTAATTGTGCGGTACGGGTACTATACGCACGGGAAGTACGACAGTAGCGTGCGAGACTGTATGTCTATAAGGTACGACGTCATATCTGTGCTAATTGTACGGTACGGGTACTATACGCACGGGAAGTATGACAGTAGCGTGCGAGACTGTATGTCTATAAGGTACGACGTCATATCTGTGCTAATTGTACGGTACGGGTACTATACGCACGGGAAGTACGACAGTAGCGTGCGAGACTGTATGTCTATAAGGTACGACGTCATATCTGTTCCAATTGTAGGGCACTGTAAGTACAATAGTTATGTACGACTACAGCGAGCATTACGTTATGCGTATAAGGTATAACTTATACCTGTTCCAAATGTACGGTACGGGTACTTCAAGTACGGTACGTACGACAGTAGTGTGCGAGATTGTATGCCTATAAATATGACGTCATACCTGTTCCAATTGTAGGGCACTGCAAGTACGGTAGTTACGCAAGACAACAGCGTGCACTATTTATGCATATAAGGTATAGCTCATACCTGTTCCAATTGTACGGTACGGGTACTTTAAGTACGGTACGTGCGGATACAGCACGTGAGACTGCATGTGTACAAGATACAACTCATACCTATTCCTATTGTACGGTACGAGTACTACAAGTACGGTACATGCCGCAACAGCGCGCAAGTCTGCATGCGTACAAGGCGTATGACTCATACCTGTTTCAATTGTACGGTAAGGGTACTTTAAGTACGGTACGTGCGGATACACCACGTGAGACTGCATGTGTACAAGATACAATTCGTACCTATTCCTATTGTACGGTACGAGTACTACAAGTACGGTACATGCGGCAACAGCGCGCAAGTCTGCATGCGCACAAGGCGCATGACTCATACCTGTTTCAATTGTACGGTAAGGGTACTTTAAGTACGGTACGTGCGGATACAGCACGTGAGACTGCATATGTATAATATATAACTCATACCCATTCCTATTGTACGGTACGAGTACTACAAGTACGGTACATGCGGCAACAGCGCGCAAGTCTGCATGCGCACAAGGCGCATGACTCATACCTGTTTCAATTGTACGGTAAGGGTACTTTAAGTACGGTACGTGCGGATACAGCACGTGAGACTGCATATGTATAATATATAACTCATACCTATTCCTATTGTACGGTACGAGTACTACAAGTACGGAACATGCGGCAACAGCGCGCAAGTCTGCATGCGCACAAGGCGCATGACTCATTTTTCCATTTGCGTTACATACACCAATGAGAGCAAACTCTCATGATGATCACCTTCACTTCAGATGGATCAATAGAAAGCTTCGCTGACTAGGAACTAGTCCAGAACTCGCTCCAACTACAAACAAAGTTATTATGTTGAATGTTCCACACTGGAGTTCAAATTTACGTTCAAAATTCAGATATCCAAACTGCGTTTGGAAATTCCGATCGCTGCTGGCTCTCCTCGGTAGAAATAGTCTATTATCTGTGCTAGATTTTTTTATTGTATAGACATTTCGCCTGCTATAAAAATTTTAAAAATCTTTAGATATTTGATTCATACACGGGCCACATTTTAAATTACCTTGCAGAATATTATTACTGTTGTTAATATTTTATTTCGTACGGTGGTAAGCGAGCGGTTGAGGTCGTGAGAAATGTTAGTAACACTCTCAAATATCCGCACAACCAAGATGGATTATTTCACCATGCTGCAGGTACAATAAGTCTCAGAACAGTAAGGACTCAGTAGCCTGGGGTGATCAGAGACACCTTGTGCGAAGCAAATTGAACCGAGGAGGTAGGGGCTCTTAGCACCCCTCTTATAAGAAGAGGGGACAAAAGAGCAAAAAGTGGCGGCGCCTTTGCGCAACAAGGGGACGACCTCACTCCATTGCACTATCCCAAAGTCGGTGGGGTTGTCATGAGGTGAGGGACAACCCGGAATAAGTGGAGACAAGCGGGAATAAGTGTAAGTCGCACAGGGCCAGATCAGGGGAACAGGGGGGATGCGGCAACAATTGGAACCACAATTCAAGGAGTTTGGCAAATGCAACCTTTGACGAGTGCACAGATGCGTTGTCGTGGTGAAATAAAACTTTTATTCTGGCTAAATGATGCCGTTTCTTTCGGATTTCTTCGTTAATTTTTGCAGCAGGCTTGCATAATACGCTCCATATGTTGTTGTTCCTTTTTGTAAATAATTCACTAAAATAATCCCTCGAGCATCTCAAAAAACAGTCGCCATCACTTTTGTTTCTTGGCGCAGGTTTGCCTCTCTCAGTCCACTGCTTAGATTATTCTTTTGTTTCAGGAGTATAATGATGTATCCATGTTTCACCTACTTCGAGCAGCTTCGAGTGCCGATCATTCAAAACGATGTTTTGAATATTTTTGATCATGTCCGGATGCGTGACTCCAGACGTCTTCGCAGCTCTGTCCCCCACGTTTAAAATCAGTTACCCAGGTGTGAATTGTACTCAACGCAGGAGCAGTAGTACCTAAGACACTGTCTAGCTTGACTTTAGGCTGGGTTACTGTTTTCCCTTTAAAACGTAAAACTTTACCACAGTACGAACTTCATTTCTTTCCGTTGTTGAGAAAATTTATGGCAGATAAAGTTCTAGGTCCCCTGACACAAATTCCATCAGTTCGAATAAATTCAAAATCGAAAAGGTGATAGAATACAATGTAATAAATTTTGTTTGCCTATCTTCTTTTTTAAGTTCGTCGCTTCGGCCAGATATCAATCAGCCTTAGTAATAATAACTTTACGTGGTGTTTTGGTGAGCATGAGGTCCTCGGTCGCGCAAGCTTGGTTCAGCTTTTTTTTAGTGTAAGGGAACAAACAAGAAATCGGAGTTTTTTACAACTACCGACACCCAGGAACATCAGCAATAAATGCTATGGCGATGCGTTGCCTTCTTTTCCTGCTCCCCTCTAACGGGCGACTGGCTACTCCCAAACGGTATAGAACGCACTTTACACCGCAGTGAAAGGTACCAACCTCCCCAGTCGTCCCGGCTTATCGCTGCCGCAATACAGCGTGGCACTACCTCTTACTACGAAGCAATTTATTTCCATAGAATACGTCATTTTCCGTTCCTGGGCCACGTAATTGTTCACCTAAGGTGTGGCTTGCCCACGTGGATATNNNCGAGTAATCGGAGCCTTTTACGACTACCGACGCCTATGAACATCCACATAATTAATATGCCAATGTGCCCCCTTGGGACGCCGTAGATGTCCCCTTACAGCGGATATCAAGTGATCGAGAGGTACCACCCCGGTCGTGACGGGGTGGTACCTCTCGATCACTTGACACTACAATTCCGTTGCATAGGAAGTTGTAGTGTCATGACACCGCATGGAACTACCCCCTCGTATGCAGCATTACCTTTTCCTAAATATGTATGACTGAACGTAACCCTAGCCGTACATCGCAGTTTTATCCGTGTAAAATAGAAAATATTTTCCGGAATACAACCATCTTAAAGCTATTCCAGGTTGTATAAATGTGCCAAATTTCATCTAAAGCCGGTCTACAATTTTTTGCTTTAAAGAATAACAAATATACATACAAAGTTTCGCATATTATTAGTACTCCAATAACAACAACACACGTTCAGGCCAGTTCCCTAATGGAGTAGGCAAAGTCCGACAACGTAACGTGCTTTAAGAGGCACGAGAAGCGGCAATTTACCGACTCCGCAGGTCCGGCTGTTTTTCAGATATAGAAAAAAAAAACAATTTTCGCTTCAGTACTCGATACCGAGACATGTGACTATCATTAGTTACTTCTGATACTTATCATTAGTTACTGCTGATACTTATCATTAGTCACTGCTGATATAAGTATCAACTAATGATAAGTCATTAGTTACTGCTCATACTTATTATTAGTTACTGCTGATACTTATCATTAGTTACTGCTGATACTTATCATTACTTACTACCGATAATTATCATTAGTTACTTGTGATACTAATCATTAGTTTAACGAGGCATTAACATTTTGAGCTTCACTCAAAAAATACTTTGTTTTTAAATATTTATTTTTATAGTATAAGAGGACACGCAAACAGTCACACTCCTTTATTAACTATCGTCGCTCATATACAACCGCAACCATGGTGCATCTACTTCTCCCTTCCTGTGGGACACTGGAAAATCACAAACCAAACTATTGTATACTGAACTTTGGACCGGCATGAGAAGTAGTAACCTGTTCGTGACGGTCTTACCGAGTTGTGTAGAAGAGACGCCGGTGGCATATTGTCGTTATAGGGTTGCGACACTTCCGCGGCAAACATGTTTTGCTAATGATGAAATGTGAATAATTAAGTTTTCTAACAAAAAGTTTCCTCACTCGACTCAATTGGCTCAGAATTTCGAGCTGTACGTGTTTAAACTTTTCCCACGTGTATTTCAACGTGGTTTTTTGCGTGTTTTTGCTGCCGTAAAAGCCTTAACTTAACCGCTACTCAATTTTATACTTATTTCATGTGCGCTTTATTTACTATACCTTACATAAATTATATTACTTATTAAAATAGCATTTGTACCACCACGACCGTCTCTAGCCCAGTGTTTAGCGCTTGGGACTTCCACTCTGGTGGTCCAGGTACAATTCCCGCCATATATAAAAGAAAGTTAAGTACATTTTCGGAGTACTCTTACGGTGAAGGAAAACATTATGAGGATACCCGCATTCGTTTATTCATAGTCAACTTAATCTAGGATTGGGCCTGAATTCTCTTCTGGGTTGCAGATTTCAGATGGCAGTCGCTACCTGTAAACACTCGTGCCCTCGTCAATTCCTCTAAATCCGGTAGCCGACGCCGATATCATCTGATATAGAGACGGAAAAAGGTTAGGACGAAGAAGATTTAAGTAATAAAAAATATGAAAAATTCACGCGAGTATAGTTTACAACAAGGGTAATTAAATTAGGCCAAGCATTATGTAGACTTTTCTTACACGCCAGGGACCTGCTGACCTGCACCGCAGGCTGTGCTCCACGATGTTTGGATTCACCGTAAGCGACGATGATTAAGTCTAATACACATTAAAAAAATAAATAAATAAATAAAATCTTTGGTGCGTGTCGAGATTTAACGTTAACCACTCAGCTGGCAGTTCGATTATCATCTACCGAGCCGCCACTGCACTACAATATTTCATTTCAGATATATTAAATGTGTTTTGTTACTTTGTGTAATCTATTGCTGCCAACGGCTTGATAAACTGTCTGGGTAGAATAGGACAGTTGGTGTAGTTTACACATTTAACTACTTTGGCATTAAATAAAGCTGTGCCATTCCATTCTAAACTGACAAAGCAAGGTCACCAATTCGTCTTGTCTGTGATCATTCGTTATTAGTTTTGCTGAACGTATTTACGAGTATTCTAGGTGACCCATGCATATGAGCATGCAATTTTTTTCTAATCATGATCAAATGTAGTCTATACTCCTGAATATATGAGTGTGACTTTCTGTCAGGCAAAGTAATAATAAAAGATAATAATAGTTAATTTTGCTAGTCTTAAATAACTATCGGGATGCATCCTGCTCATCTGCGGGATAGGAGGGGGGTCTGTAACCCTATCGACCGCAATCTCACCTGGACCGTCGCCCGGCGTGGCTGTCACCGATGAGGCTGCACTGGACACATCCGGCAGCATGGAGCAGTCAAAAAAAATGACAGAGCAAGTAGTTTCGTGATCGGATGAATGTTTCTGGGCATCGCCCGCTATAATACATAAAGTTAGAAAATTTCTCTTTGCAAATTTTTATATAGCATAAGGGGGAAAATCCGCAGTTGGAGACTCTTTATGACTTTCGACCATAATTGTTTCGGAGATGTATTGCCGTCCTAGCCTCCCTGGCAGTGGCTATTCACAAGCCGCACGAAACGCGATAGCGTAGCCCTCACGTTATGGCGGTATCACATGTTCACCTCCCCGGCCGTGATGTCCCATTTCGGCTGTTCTAATATTTCTAATGTTAGTATACATTGAGATGGCTCGTATAAGGAAATATTTTCCTTCAAAGTTAGGTAAATGATTATCCATTTCAATGAACATTGATAATGTTAGCCTTGTAACACGCGTCACACAGCCATAGCATTGTTTTCGCTCAAAAACCGGTAAAACTCACGATGCCAACCTTCATTCCAATGCCAGGCTAATTGGGCACTATCATACGTGGGTAATGTTATATGCTTAGTGTGACCAAGTGTAGGTTTGTTTGTATTTGTAACTAACCAATATCATCTATTTCGTAAGAGTTAGTGCCATGCTGCATCGGAATTTGGCCGACACGACAGGGGAGATATCTCTTGCTCTGATGATACCGGCGTAAAGTGACATTTTCGGTGTTGCGTTTTCGGTGGCTCATTGGGAAGAGGTGAAAAGGGCGCATCGAAATAGTAATTATCATAGAGTTCCGTAGTCGTAAAAAGGTACCGATTTATATCCATACTATAAAAATAAATCTCCACGACGGGCGAATAAAGTTGTTGTATAGCGATCAAAATATACTGAAGTCAAAATGTACTCATGATACTTTTTGTTTCACGGGGAAATGCGTTTACGCACTGTCCCAGAATCTGGGTGGGATCCGACAGGGCACACTGACTGACACCCTCGAAAGTATGTGTCAAAAACATTGACAATAATTTATATCCGATAATTCTGCTAGATAGATTTTACTAATATAAAAATGTGTAATTGCGTGCATGGTACATTTTTATCAGTTTAGGGCGATCTAATTTTCAAACTCAGCTCAAACTCAGCAAAAATTTTTTTTGTTAATTTTATTTATCGTATGTAACAAAATTACAAACAATGTTTGTAACTAGATTACAGTATCAACCAATTAGATTTGTGTTTATGTTATCAGCACTGACACGGAAGGTGCTTAGGAGTGTTAGTAAATTTTAAAACCCGTTGGAGTATTTATTTGACCGGAATTCAACGTACATCTTAAAAAAACTCTGAAGGAGTTGGAAACTGCATTCAAAATTCGTTAATATCTTTGTCTTTTACAGTCGACGGCAGGGTCTGCTACTCCGAGAACATAAAGACCAGTGTGGTTTTATAAAAATGAACAACTAATGTTAGGGTCAATTCATACTAGCGCAGAGTCGAAGCGAGTTAATATAGCAAATTCACCCTTATTTCCACAGTGTAATGCACATATTTCTTCCAAGGAAAAAAAGACGCGCGAATTCACGCGCATACCAGGGAATTCGCGCGCCTGCACGCGAGCAACTCTGATTGGTGCGCGCGCATTCGTGCGAATTCGCTTTGATTGTGAGGAATTTGACGCTTCGATGCGCTTCGACTCTGCGCTAGTATGAATTGACCCTTAGGTAAACTGAAAATCATAAAACACGACTTAAAAAATATTTCGATGTGTAAGTGAATAATGTAGTTGTTTGTTTGTCCGGAAGTCCACGTGATGGCCACGCAATACCGCATCCTGATGGAGGTGCTTGCGTTCATAATTTGTTCAAGTTAAGCGCACAGTGGTTTGCATCAATTTACATTGTAATCATTCCACTGTAATCAGCTTCTAGCACGATATCCATAAACTTCCGTGAAGGATCTATTTACCAATTGCGTAGTGTAAAGTAGTTAAATAGAATTAGCAATATCCCAAATATTGTGCCAAGGTTCATTTGATAACACACTCGTAGACTAGAGGTCTTCATGCAGACTTCCAACTCGCACTTTACCGCAAGCCGCGCGCAGTACTCTGCGTGCAGTTTTACTCTTGACTTCGTTTTGTCACGATAACCGCTTCACGCGGTCGGCTGAAGTCGTATGAAGTCGGCTGAAGTCGTATGAAGTCGTATGAAGTCGTATGAAGTCGGCTGAAGTCAAAGTTAATTGCATACAGTCGTGAGGTAAATTCGTCCGGTTCTCATTTTGCAATGTAGTTTTTAATTTTCTTTTACGCGAGAACACCTACAGCAGTGATAGCAACAGTCCTCATTGTTTTTGAAGACCGCTGGGGCGAAACATCAAAGCTTACATTTCTTCTTACACATGATTAGTATTTACATGTGCAATTTTAAAGTATTGCAATTTAAGTTTTCTAATCTTACAAAACTGCATGAAACGCGACAGAACAGCTGTAACTTTGCAGCTTTCGTGTTAACAACATGTACAGTTTAAATATATCTTCTACACAAGAAATATAGTAAAGAGCAAGCTGAACGATATAAGCACGCAGTTTTCATTCCAATTATATTTAAAATCTACATAAAGCAATATAAAATGAAAACACATTAACCTAAATACTTGAATAATCCTTTAATTTAAAAAAGACCACTGGCAGAGTGCTGAAGGATTTTCAAATGTTGTTCAGTTTTGCTGGCGCAGAAATTCATCGCGCTGAATAGGTGAAACGCATTTGAAACCCGAAGAGGTTTCCAAGTGTTTGTAGGCGCTCTAGCTATTGACACCAATACAAAGTTCTCTGATTTTTATATTGCTTGTTATATAAAGGTATTAAATTGCAAAATGTTAATGAGGTCAACACAACTGCATAAATTCTAGATGCATCGATATGGTCTATCGATGGGTGTCGGTAGTCTTAAAAGAGCTCCGACTGCTCGTTAGTCCTTTTACATAGAGACATAAAATAGACAAAATATGTGTAATAATAATCCTAAAATTTTTATAAACGCCTTTTACATAGAGACATAAAATAGACAAAATATGTGTAGTAATAATCCTAAAATTAAAAAGTATGTTAATATGTCACTTAAAAACGTCCCGTAGTTTTTAAGTGAAATAATAACGAAACTGTTTTGAACGAAACTTGGCTCATATAGGTAAGTATAGATAACAATCTGAAGTGACACGGAAGTAACTTTTATCCTGAAAAATGAATCTCGGCAAAGAAATAACGAGTGAAGACAACCAACCCACGATGACCCCAGTACTTAGAAGTTCGTGTTGTATGAGCAAGTCAAATCTAGATATTTCACAGATATGTTCAAAGCAATCCAATGTAGATATTTCTAGAAATTGGCACTGGAGGTGTGGTTTTTTTGCTTCACGGGAAAAGCCAAGTGTCTTGCGACATTGTCTTGCGTTTTGTGGGCTGGTCGCCATTTATGCCATAGGTACACATCAATTACTGTAAGCTAAACTTGGTATTTTATTCATATAGGAACCAGAAAGCCGTGAAAACCAGGGGTTCATATTAAAAAAGTAATATTTGTGGCATGTTCCAACCCTTTTTGCTAATTCTCCACGTAATTAGTAAATGCCTCGAACGTATATCACGTAATTTTAATGAAATTCTCTGCACAACTTTGTCTGCTTTCACAGGGGCCACGTTTCAGCCAAATAAGTTTTATATTGCAATTTAGACTCAATACGGTTAAACATTTTAACCCGTTAAATATTAGCGTACCTTTGTCTCTCAAACTATTTTATATGAAAATTCCTCGGTACTTATGTGAAATACGTAAGCAAGTAATAAGCTCGTTATATGTTAAATCTGCCGCATACACCAACTTCAGGACAGTGCAATGACGTTCCCTTTCTTGCCCCTTTTCTTGAGCGTAAAAAAACACCATGCCTGATTTTAATACTCTCTTATTATAGGAAGAGTACAAAGGGCAGCCCCCTCGGTTTGATTGGCTTCGTTCAAGGTGGACGTGGTTACCCCAAGCTGCTGGGCACCTCCACGGCCAGGCCAGGTATTATAGTATGTATAGCCGACATGCGAGAATCTCCATGTAACGCGAGTACCACGCAACTAGTCCCTTCTCACGGAGCCGAGGTACACTGGGAAGCACCGCCTCTCTCTACCTCCAGAAGGCGGTCCTATATGTCCGACGACTATAGACGAGAGGAATCTCCTTATACTAGACCTCCTCCCTAGACGGCCCGCAGATTATCACGAACAAAATGTTCAAAATCATACACTAGAAGATCTATTAGAGTGGGTGTCCTAATAAATCTTCTAGTGTACATATTCAATGCCCTCCACGAGGGATGCACGTTTCTGGCATATGGAAGGAAGCCAGTGTAATTGGTTCCCACAAGCTACCGTTCTATCAGGTTCATCAGTTCCCTCTATCAGAGGGCACTTCGGAGTCATCTCGGTTGAGTACCACCATCACAACCCTCTCATCACAAACGCAGTCGACTACGATCCAAGCCAGTTACCACTGATCGTCTACGAAAGACAGGTCAACCACGTTATCACAGGTTATTAGATTCATGTGTAAATTGCGATCCAGGTAAGAAGACGCCCTTGGTGACGTCAATATGCAATAAAAAGTTATGGTAATCTAGGTCTCTAGTGACCTAGTTGGATGCGTTGCTGGAAAGCGGCCAGGGACGCGGGCGTGCGAATTAGTGTTTCGATAAAACAATAACCAAGCAAGCCTTATATGAAGTAGCATTGTTTACACTGAGTGGAAATAAACAATTACTTCATTGCAGTAACAATTTCCTTTTTTTATACTGACGCGGAGAACATTTAAGCCACCTGCTAATTGGTGACTGTATGAAGATATATCTGCGTCATGATTATATGTTTTGCAATATAAGCTGGGCCTCACGGTTTAACCCGCGATAATGCTGGATGAATCCATTTTTTTACGGTTCATACATACAAACTTTAGTGTATATATTAGTAGGCTCAGTGAGATGTTGATCCGTATCTGTATTTTGGACCATTTAGATGTCTGGTAAGGCGAATGAGACTCAACCGTGACGCTATGGCATATTAGACAAAAGTAAAAACGAATTAAAATCGAGTGGTTGTGGACTCATGACAAAGGACTGGAACGCAGAGGGTGCTCTAGTGGCCACGGGTTGTCTGTTGGAACTCCCTCCGCAACAGTGACGGTCCTCAGATGATGCGGTCTGCGTTAAACCCTAACCGTGCCTGCTGCTGCCCTAACCATTAAAGTTTTTTTTACTATATAAGATTATAAGTAGGCGAACTATTGAAGTCGAAATAGGCCGGCCGGCACGACCGGGAAAGAACCTCTCACATGCCACCGCCGTAAAGTGACAGCGACGTTGTCGAGTTTCATGCGGTTTTTGAATAGCCGACGACTCATTGGAGGTAAGGAGGAAAAGAAGGCACGGAAGGCGGTAGTAGTTTAAAAGTCAAATCCTCTCGATAGCTACCGACGTTCATAAATATCCGCGTAATTGTTGTTCTAATTCGTAATTTCCGCCCTCCTCCCACCGCAAGGGCCACGTGTAACTAGCAAAACGCACGAAACGCGCAGCGGGAGGCAGTCTCGCTCGCACTGGCCCAACTCAGCTGCAATCTAACATGCCACTTCCTACATCTCCCCCTCTCCTCTTTTTATGAACTATGGAAATATTTTTTTTTAAAGAATTGTGATTACAGAATGCAATAAAAAATCCAAATTAAAATTGGTAGAACATTATTAGTTTGGCTGTATAAGACATGGGATTTTTTTTGTTTGCAGCAAAGAATCTTTCATAGGCGAATCAGACTCGATTATGGCCGGTTTTCGTTTCAAATATTTTCAATAGCAATAATATAATATAACATATTTATCAGTTTTAGCTTTATACGGACATACATGTCGGAGCCTCTGCCTACTGACACAACACAACAGCTACCTCCTCCCATCCAATGTGTTACCATACATTGTAAGCTGCATGAAATGAGAGTGTACATGCAATTTACCCTCATTTGGCTGAAATGCACTAATTCCTACTTTAATATAGCTGTGATGTATGTATACATGTAAGATTAACATAGACTAAGCAGCTATTCTTAAGGTGTTGATCTGTTTCATTTCATCATCCTCAACACCGTACATGATGGTAACCCAGGATATATATAATCATTTCAGAACTTCTTTCATACTAGGTGCATACACTCAATGATAACTGATTAAGTATTTTTTATTTTCTGGCGAACAGATAGCTCATGTATCAAGGAACATTAAGCAATATAAACTCATGGTGTGGCTATTAAGAGTAAAGTATGCTAATGCTTGCATAACCACTGGACCCTGATAATTTTGTTCATGTTGGTAATATTTTAAAGTATTACATTGTAGTATAGTATGTGTATGTATTATATTATTTAATTTACCCTGGAAACTGAAATTTTATGAATTTATGTCATAACTAAATATTATTAAGTGACCAATAGAAGATAACTCGTACTGTCTACTTCGCCATCAACAAGTTATAGGTTTAATGTATTATTGGTGTTTATTTAAAAAATATTAATAATATATAGCACTGGCCAGTGCATTTTATATGTACATCTGAATACCTAAGAACTTATCTGACCAGGATTTTGACAGCAAACAGTAACTGAAGTCATGTGGACATATGTAAGAGGTGCTACAGATTAGGCAGGAAGAAGAATATAGGAACAATCGCAGAAATCAGTGGTATGGTGCTGGGTGTCTTAGAGATGAGGTTTTTAATGGTTACAAATCCCATACTACCAGTCGGTATGAACAGAGTGATGGTGAATTTGGAAGCTGTTGTAGCTCGGATACAAGGAGTTAGGGCACTGCAGATTAATAGCACTCATGTATCTCTTAGTAGTCAAGAAAAAATAAAGAGACTTAATAAAACATCAATACAAGATGCCTCACAAAATGTAATGTGGAATGTTTAAGCTTACCATCTTTAGGCTTATAATAATAATAATATAATAATATATGTGTACATATCACACCATGTCTTGTGTTACAGGTACTAGACAACGGAAATATATTTAATATTTTTATATATTTAATCTTATCTACTTACTAGTTCGTATTTTATTTTAAATTTTATAGATATTTTAAACTATTGCAGTAAGCTATTTTCAGTAAATATGTGTGATGTTGCCGTTTCTTGAGTGGGCTCATTAATTTTCGCTGGCAATAATTTAATTCAGTTATAACATTTAGAAAATAAAAAATAATTACAAGTCTCTTCTAAAATACGTACCTTACAAATAATTGTACCGTTCGTCTTTTGTTTATACAATCATTAACAGCATTTGAAAGCACTACAACTTCTTAGTATAATTTAATATACTTATCACACATTTAGTTAGCTTAAATAATATATTTTCCACACTATCACTAAATATTTCCACTTTTACGGCCTTTTGTTCGGTTTTCGCGATATTCGTTTGTTGACATTTTTCAACAACAGTGTTACAAGGACTTGTTCACTTGTCAAGCTGTGATTTTTGACCCTGACATTGGTCACTAATATAAAGTAAGGAATAGTTACAAAACTAAATATTTACATAATAAATATGTTTCATTTTATAAAGTTTGCATAATGTGCGTCATTTATAATTAATAATCATTCATCATTCTTTGTTATAGATTTCGTTTTAAAATGATGGCAATTCTACAGCCTATTTCCAAAACATCAATTATTGAGTCTTCAAAAGTAATTAATATTTTTTTGCGTGTATGTAGGCAGTAGCTTATATACACGTAGTACGTATACATGCAAAAAGGATATAGTACTCTATATCCTTATACTATTTCATTTATTATAATTATCTAACTTATAAAAATATAAACGAATATAAATACTACCGCTACCTTTAGCGCCATCTAAAGGCATCTATATTATTCTAAATTTTCATATGAAAACAATCCTTCTTAGATGGCACTACTTGTATTGTTACTTGTTGAATGATAAAAATGTCGTCATCATCAATCTGCCTCAATGGGTCCACAACGTCACCACAATGATGTCTTGAGTTCCTTACGATTCATCTCAGGTCTGGGCTAGAGTTGAACCGGCAAAATGGTTACATATTAAATTAAAAATCAACAAGATTTTTAAGAATCGTATTTTGAATAAAAATATTTTGAATTCATTGTGAGTAATTTCATTATGTTTCCCCCTCTCCTGTTATCAGTTAAATAATATATTTCTCTATGTCATCTTTATGAGTCCATTAGCTTGAGAGACGCCCTCATGCCCTTAATAGCTTATTTTCCGTCACCAAGTACGACAGCATAGCGACTAGATTTTGTCAATACAGTTTAGAGGGACAAATGAGTTGTCAGAGCCTTTAGATAACCACAGACATCCATAAACATCTGCATAGTTATTATGAAGATAGGTCATTCCTTTTCTGCTCCCTTCCAATGAGCACCCGGCTACTCACAATCGAGAGGAAACTCTACATCATAGCGATGACTTTAAGGCGATGTGAGCGAGAGATACCTACATCCCCGGTCGTGCTTTGTCTGCAGTGCAGATCGAGTGAGCTACTAAAATCTCTTACAGGTTTCTGTGAACTTAGCAAAATTTTCCGGCATACTGTTTACACCAGAACGCTGGCCTTCTTCAAGACTTTGCCTGAGTAGTTAATAAACTGAGGTGATTAAGTCAATAAGGTAGCCTAGCAACCATCGACCGCGCTTGTTTTACGCGTATCCTTAAAGGCCTTAACATATATAACATATCATACGTGTGCCCATCGCTGGCGGGGGGTGAAAAACGCGTGAGTATATTATTCTTTACCGTACCATACCACAGAAGTCACGAACTCATAACAACTCATCGAAATATAAGCGCTATACATATACGTTTCTTTTAGATTTATGTTCAGTTACTAGTAGCAATGAGAACTCTTTTTGTTTGTATTCACGCATTTACGCGCTCCCACTGGTCGCTTATAGGATCCGATAGATTTAAGGGACTGCGGCTGCATACTCTCTAAAACTACGCGGGTCTAAATCGTCGGTCTAGTTCCGCAAGAGTGCGGAAGTTCCGCACGTGCATACCGTACGGGCTCCGTGGACGAGGACACGCGCGGCGCCAGGAAATCGTGTCGCAGCGACGCGGATTGGTTCGTACGCGACCCGCTACGCTCTTTCGTACAGGTCTGAGGTCTCCCTGATAGTGTCCAGGGACCTGTAACGAGCTTAAAAGTAAGGCTCTCCGGACCTATCACCAAAAGGGCACGTCGGGCCTCGTCTAAAGGACATTTCTTAATAAAAGACCGACAATCTATCACGTCTCTCCTGGTTTGCGAGAAAAAAGAAGTAGGAACTATCGAACTTTCTCAGGGCCGTATTTGGCCTTAAACCATCGTCTTGCGCGTCCGGCACATGTACATCGTTCCTCTTTGCACTCATATCTTTACATTCATATTTCCTATATTCAGGAATCCGAGGTAGTGTACCATGCTGCAAGGGAGCCGAATGGAGCCGGCACGACCGGGGGAGGTATACCTCGCTCACATCGCCACCTGATGACAGCTATATTGTCGCGTATCCTGCGGTTTTCGCGTATCCGGCGGCCCATTGAGCGGTGAAATAGGGCAATACGTCTGCGCTAATGTTAAGGGGCGTGGGTAGCCGCCCAATGGCTCCGTTTTGTCGTTTGTCCCCCTATTTTAGGTACAACTGCTGACAAGAATAAACAAAGTCAATGGCTTAGAATAGTCCGAGATCTTGAGGGTGTATGTTACCAGTATTATAAATGCACAAGTTTTGGTCATTGGTATACCTATTCCAGAACATCTGCTTTTTGTATTATAGGGGGACAAACGAGAATCGTAGACCTTTGATAACTCGATGCCCATAAGTATCCGCATAACAGTTGTACAAGTACGTGGAAGGAAAGGAGAACCTTCCAATGGGTCTTTATTTGGCACAGACACGATCACCATCTGCTATAGGGACCGATTTTCGAGACTGTCGCGCCAACTAGCGGCTGAAGTGCGTACTATTAAATCAAGCCCGGTTAAACCCTAACCTTGACCTGTGAAGTCCGGCGAAACAAGCTCAGCGGAACTGATGACATTCCATTCTATTAAATTTTATTACAACAATGACGACGCTGAGGGTTTTATTCCCACGGTAATCAAAAAATATTTTATCCTATAAGACCCTTTACAACACAAACATTGTTTTACGGTGTTTTTAATTCAACAATTGTAAGATTTTGAACGCTTAGTGGGATCCTATCGTATAGACGTACACACCGCCCCTGAAACGAATTACCGACTATGCCTAGTCTAATCACTAGTACGGTCAGCTTTGTCTATTCCGAGTATTTCTGGCATGAATATCACTTTTTTTTTCATCAAATTTTATTAAATTAAATTATTATCTCACAATGTATGTCCGTAAAAATATATCTTACATTACTAATTTAAAATGTATTGTGGCCAGAATTCCAGAATTTAACATACGTTTTTTCGTTTGACGTCTAACAGTAAATATAATGTTAGGTCCTTACATATGAAATTGGCCTTTTTCGTACTGCCCACTTTAATCACAAATTTCTACTCTTTGGTAAGAAAGAAATTAATTGAATTTGTACAGCTATTTACTCATGTATTTGTGCTTCGATGACCGTCATTCATTTGTTTTTTTTCGTCAGTTTTTTTTTCTGTTTGCGCCACTCACTTTACAGAATGGAAATCTTAAAATACCGCATTACGCTTTCGTTCTGGAAATTTCTACGGCCGGCCGGAGACCCAAGTTGGTAATGAAGAGTTTATTGGTACGTGGAAGCGGATCCATCGCAGACCACGTCTGAGTTAGCTGCAGGCTCGGTGTTAGTGATGAAACAGTTTTAATTCACTTGAAGCAAATTGGGAAGATTAAAAAGCATGAAAGGTCGACTGATGCGCTACGTTACTAAACCGGCACTATAATGAAGGTATTTTAAACCGAATCATTACATGTGTGAACAATGGATTCTTAACGATAATCGGAAGTACTCAGCGCAATGGTTGGACCCTGGTCAGCCAGCTAAATCCTGCCCCAAGCGAAAATTAACCACATAAAAGTTACTTGTAAGCGTTTGGTGAACTACTGCCGGTATTGTTCACTACAGTTTTCTCAAATCTGGCCAGACTATTGCGGCTGATCTCTATTGTCAGCAATTGGAACCAAGATGGAAAATCTAGCGACTAAACAACCTAGGTTGGTCAATCGCTCCACGCCACTGCTGCTTCACGACAACGCTAGAACCACACCAGAAAAAAATCAACACCGATGGGGCAGTCCAAATCGCCTCCAAAGATTTTATTGATTCCCGTCCGACTGTTTTTTTTTAGTAAAGGAATCAATAAACTACCTATGAGATGGCAAAAGTGCATAGAAAACAATGGTTCATACTTTGCTTAATTAACTATAGTATATTAAAAAATATTCGACTGTTTGTTCCGCCCATACATAACGCCAAATTCATATGCGAGGACCTAACATTGAATAACATCTAATCTAAGACTGTAACAAATTTCAATATTTATTAAAGTCAAAAGTTTAGCATTATTTAGTAGGCTTGAGAGATCTAGTGTACAAAAAAATGTGAACATGAGTGTTATAGCGTTTGTCTCTTTACAATGTTTTGCTCAAGTAAAAATACTTTTTCCAAGTTAGCAAAGCTAGCTAGTATATGGGCAAGCGGGAAACTAGAGTCTTTTCACGACAATCGTCGTCCATGAATATCCGCACAAGTACTATGCCGATGCGTTCTTTCCTTTCTTCCTCCCCACCAATGGGGTAACGGTTATTCATAAACCGCAGGTAACGCGACACCGAAAATGTCGCTCCACGGCAGTATCATGTGAGACTCAGTTCCGATGCAATGCAGCATGGCACTGCCTCTTACGCAACCTATAACAAAGTTTTTAAATAATCAAGTAGCTATGCACAGAATAGCTTAACGGTTTCGAGTTGTAACCTCAGCTAGCAACGAGTTAGATAATAATTAAAGTCCGATCTAAGTCTAACCCAGTTTGATGTGGTACCTCGCACCAGCTCTCACCG
>JAFELO010000036.1:237286-250282 GCA_017140195.1 Eumaeus atala | reverse complement strand
GAGCGTCAGTCGTAATAAGCGTCCACTCCGGAGTTGAAGAAGTCGTAGCCAATGTGTTTGCCGGCCCTCGGGAGGAGGTTGTACACGAACTGTAAGTATAACGCCGTAGCTTATAGTGCGTTATATAATTATTGTTTGTTTTCCTTTATTGTTTTGGTTGTCCTTCATTCCTTACATTCCATATATTTGAATAATATAGTGTTAAATAAAAAGGAATATAAAAGTTATAGTTTAAAAGGAGTGGAACTCCTTTTTCATTAAATATTCATTCGTGCATTGTGACACTTGGCTGGTGGTCCTTGGTGGAAGAGAAAAAACTATTTAATTATAGTTTGGCGATGGCAGATAGCGTCAGCTATCGCAATTATATCGAAAAAGAGTGACATTTCTTCAACACAGAGAACATTAAACCTTAGTCAATGATGACAGATATACTTTTTATAACAAATTAAATTTCAAAACGTAGTTGTTACACTATTATAAAATATCAAGTAGATAGTCCATAATTGACTGTTAGCTACCACATGACTACTTCATATTAAAAACTACTAAACTTATATGTCACTAAATTTATTTGTCAAAAAAGTTCCCAACCGTGACATTAATAATGTGAAAGTTCTATCATTCGGAGGTATATAAGTTAAGATTAAATAAAAATATTTTTTAATTTAATTTGTTTAATTTATTTATCAAAATCTTATTGTTAAACGTTGTTTGGTACAACGCGTGTTCAGTTTGAGCGTCAGTCGTAATAAGCGTCCACTCCGGAGTTGAAGAAGTCGTAGCCAATGTGTTTGCCGGCCCTCGGGAGGAGGTTGTACACGAACTGTAAGTATAACGCACTATAAGCTACGGTGATGACCCTCAGAGACAGACGTCTTCGTCAGCGCCGTTAAGGCTACCACGCTCGAGCTGCCCGACGTCAGAGTCTGAGGAGTGACCTCCCGGTCCCCCTGGCCAAGATAATAATAGTTGAATCATATCGGGATGTATCTCTCCCGTCTGCGACCCTCTTATGACCCTAAATCTGGTCACGTAGCCCGACTGTACTCAACAAGGCAGATCTAACGACATCATCATTACATTAAAACCATGCAAGGAACATTAAAAAAATACATACATAAATGGATACGTAGGCTACACTATTTCACACTGACCTGTCATTCTTAAGAGGCCGCCATTGTACAGAAACATACTTTTTTGCAAAGTCAACCTTATGCGCGCGATTTTAAGTTCTTTTTAAAAACGGTTTCAATTTTACATTGATCAAATCATCTATATGAATGGTTTTGTGACGCCTACTATGTGTCTAGGTACTTCTGTAAATCAATCATTCTTACAAATAAAGTTCCTTAGTGATGTCTTAAGCTTACGCGAATGTTACTCTTTACAACAAAACTACTTATACGGATCTTATCGCGGTTATATGTCATCTCAGTCCGCCCGTGTCTATGGTTGCTGTAAAGCTTCAGAAACGTCGGGCTAGTTAAATAATTAAATAAACCGCGACAAAATGCGTAAAAGTAGTTTTATTATTGAGAGTTCCTTACTCTTGGAACTCACTTGGATACGTCCAGCCGTGCAAATTGGAGTGCCAGAATAAGGAAAGTAGACCTCACAAATAGATGGGAGTAATGCCTAGGTGAGCGAGAGTGAGAGATATTCTTGGTACTCACTCTGTTTATATAATGCAGGTGATGAGGTAATGTTATCTCGGTGAGTTCCCTTCGAACGGCGTCCACTATCATGTCAGCTGCTTCATTTACACCCACTAATTTGTTTAGCTTCGGGAATCTGATGCGAGGCCTCTTACATAAGCCTGTGTCCACCATGTATGGATATATCGTTGTTAATTTAATCTAGAATCATATAAAGCTTCAGTTATTTAACAATGACCAAATTTTTGTCAATGAGTTCTTGAAATTATTAACTGTGGTACAAAAGAGTGAGAGGTGTATTTTTTTTACTTACTTCAATCTGTTTAAACCTACAGAATAGTTATTTGTAAGGTATAAGAAATACTGACGCCACTTTACGTCGGTGTCTTGTGACCAGGAGGTACTCGGTCATGACCCAATTCGGTTGCTGCAGGTTCTTACTAAAATTTACGTACCATAATTGGTCACATATTTTCCTAATTTCAAACAAAAATTCAACAATCAAACGTGCAACAGCTTTGTTGTATCAATGATTAGATTTGTTATGTTATAAATAAACGCTTTGTAAAAAATATTTGATTAGTCTTAGCTTAGTATTTCATTGGCTACCTCCTCGAGATAGTTACTCGAGAGTGAGGATTAATACCTTTCAAATGAGAGTGATGGATGGATGAACATTCATTGGTCGATGTTAGGAGACACGTTTTTACACGTTTTAATCTCGCGAACTAATAACACATGGAGTCAGCCACCTCCTTCATTATTCCTGGACCGATATGACTTTGGGATCTACAGGAAAATGGCTTACTTATATCCTAAACACCGGCAAAGCATCTGCGATACATTTAGGCAAACGACTTCCTATACAACTGATAAGTAGAACATACTCCATCTACTCTTTTCGGACTAGTGTGCAGTTCCAAAGCTAGCGCATCCATAATTCCTCGCACAGCATATTTAGTGCCACAGTACGGCACCAAGTTGCCGACCCCCATCAAACCGGCCATGGACGACATGGCGACGATGTGGCCGTGATCACGGGCTACCATCGCAGGAAGGAAAGCTTGGATCATCTGAAAGGAAAAAGAAAGAGTATTAAAGACTAACATCACCCCACGGTTATAGCCGTATAACTCAGTGTCCGGTCGCGGTGTAAAACTTTAATCATGAATGCTGCTATCACACACAAAAAATATTTTTCAAATCCGACTTGTATACAAAAAAAATGCGGCTTTATTATTTTATATCCAATATAATATAATAAAGCCGCATTTTTCTGTACGCATTACACAAGTATAAGCTCACTGAATTGACAATGGGCTGGTCAAACACTCAGAAGATCAGAAGGCAGATGGCCCAGTAAGGTTCTGGAGTGGAGGCCGCGTTTAAGAAAACGAAGTGTTGTCGGCCGTTCACCAGATGGGAAAACGATCACCGTGCAGTAGCCGGTCCGGGATGGATGCGAGTAGAGTCTATCATCTTTTCGAAAATAGAACGCCAAATTTGAATTGATTCGAACTGACAGAATTTGTGTGAACTTTCCTCCTAGACCAATACAGAGAGTATCGATAGACCCCAAATGTTTGTATTTTAATGCATTCGCAGAATAGTTTATAAAACGTACCCAAAGATTTCCATTCACGTTAATGTCGTACATCAACCGAATCTCTTGCTCAGTCTGCTGCAGGAGAGGCCTGCACGGCATGATGCCGGCGTTGTTCACTAGGATGGTCACATCCCCTACATCCCGACGGACCTTGTTGGCGAGCTCCATCACCGCCGCTCGATTCGTGACGTCACATCTGTAGAATCGCATCGAATAAATTTAAGGATATCCATAAAGTATTTACTCGAGTGGTCGATTTCCGAAGCATACTCACTGATATGTATGTGCGACCCCCCGCTCTTTTTTTATAACTTTAGCAGTTTCTTCATTGCCAGAGCTGTTGATGTCCACGCACACAACAGTTGCCCCGAGTCTGGCGAAGCGCAGCGCCATCTCACGTCCCATTCCATGTCCAGTTCCTGTTATCTGAAGAACATTAATTTATTTTAAATTTTTGTGTAGATTTAATTTTTTTTGATCAGTGTAGTTACTAATCCGTTCTCCCTGCCTACTCATTAGGGAAAAAGGCGTAAATTAATTGATTGAGCATTTTAGTATTAATGCCGAGAAAAGTTTTTTTTTGGCTGGATGATACTTACAGTACTTACTTTTTTTTAATTAATATATTTACTTCGTCCATTGATTTACAAAAATACAAGATGTAAGATTGAAACAGTGATGCTTTTTCCAAAATCCTTTTTTTATTTGATTACTGATAACGTAGGGTACATCCAACGTTAAAATATGTGACAGGTTTATTTGTATAACCTGTATTGTGGTCTTGCTAGTAAATTGGATGAATTCATTTAATATTTTTGCACAAATATACATTGGACAAATGTAAAGTGTTAATTGTAATACCATCCTTATACATTTTGGTGCAAGACGACAATTACGAAAAATTAAAAAAGAAAAAACAATTGCAAAACGTTGTTAGAATGTTACTTTAGTAATACTTTATAAGACAATAAATAATATGAATGTTAATTTTTAAAATTATATTAGAAATTATATAAACGTATATGTACCAAAATAATTTCTTCTTTAACAACCTTTGGCGCAGGCTGCACAAATGTTTGCACCACGCTTTTGATGACGGCGTAGTTCAGCTTTATGACCATCCACAAGAACTCGAAAGTGAGACTTACATATTCTTGAAAGTCAGCCCTGAAACAATTACAACTTAGTTAACCCTAGTGATCGCTCGGTAGCTCAGTGTTCGAAATAAACCATACGGTTTCAATTTTAAAAAGTAAAACCTTGTCGTAAAAAATAAGTAAAGTTAAATTATTGTGTTTGTCAGTGAACACTATCCTTATAGAAAGTATCTGACGTAGGCGTATACATATGTGCTTGCCGTGATATGCGTAGTTTTATTGAATGAAAATATGAGACCTATTGCATATTCTATTAAAATATTTTTTTTCTACACATCATGGTATAAGTGTAGATTGTAAGGAGAAGGTGGATTTGTAATTTCAAATCCCTGCATTTGCGGAATTCTTTACAAAAGTGATGTGATTTTTTTTCTTTACGTATTATGAAGTGGATAACACTGAGAGCAGACAGACGTAAGCGTTAGTTCAATTGCTGCTCTGCAGCTGACGATGGGGGGATAGATACCTTTCGTTTACACAATAACGTCGTGAAGTGAAGCAGACCAAGGCTAAAATTAAGCAATTATAGATTTCTGTGCTTTTTTAAGAGTTCGGTGGCCCTTTGGGAGCTTTTGTATTTTCTATGGGTAGTTGTGGGTTTGCGTCTCTGGAGGTTCAGAGTTAAACTTTACTTGAGAGGGGTAAGGTCCTCGACAGGCCGATCCGAACATTTTTCCGTTGTGGGTCCTTCAGGAACGAAACCACAAACCATAACGCGTAATGTTGACGACGCCCAACCCGTGGACAGATGACGGTGGTTGATTTATGATTTTTTATAGTACCTAATGGGGAGAAAACGAGCTATCAGAGCCTTTTGAGCGGGAGATTTAGATTTTTATTTTTAAGATAAAGCTGGATGCCGCGTGCGTCAGCGCGACTGGTGGCCGACGGTGGTGCTGTTGCAATTGTCGTAGCAGCTTATCAGACTAGATTTTATTTTATATTATCGGAGACCATTCGTACGATTGGAGCCCTTTGGTAACTACCGACGCCCATAAACGTCCGCAAAATAGTTACGCAAATGCGTTGTCCTCCTTTCCTCCTCCCTTCCAATGCGCCACCGACTGTTTACATAATGCAAACGCGACAGCAAAGCTGTCACTTTAGGCCGGTATCACGTGAGCGGGTTACCCCCGGTCGCCCCAGTCCAATTTCGCTACGATACAGCATGGCACTACCTCTTGCCAGATGGAGGTCCTTTGACTGGTGCTACTGATAATGACGTACTGAATAAGTTTATGAATAACAGAAACAATTAGCATAACTTAACCTCATATCGTTTAATTCCTCTCCTCTGCTCTCGCGTGCAGTCATTACGAGACTCCGTAATGTCGGTAATAAACGTCGCAGTCGCTCAAGTGTTGACCTTCACAGTGACATAATTAACAGATACTACGACCGGTACAAGTTATCAGTTCTGATTATAAGACATCAGCTAATAATATTTAGTAGTATTTTTATAGGATAAGGGGTAAACGAGCAGGTGGTAGGTAACTACTGCCGCCCGTAGACATCCGCACGACCCAAGGTTACGCAGGCGCGTTGCCGTCCATTAAGATGGGAATAATCTCTTTTCTCGAACGACCCCATATCGTGTACAATTACTTTTCGACGTGCTGTATCGGTTCCGAAATACCGACGGTGGCAGCTGGTTCCACATCGAAGTTGTGCGCGGTAGGAAATTGCGTTTGAAAGGCACAGTTGTAGACTCTGGGACATCAAGGTAGTGACGGTAAAACTTAGAGTTCTGTCGTGATATCCGTGAGTGGAATTCTGCTGCTGGTATCAATCCACTCCCCGTTCTAGATGCGGTAGAAGATGCAGAGCGAGCCAATATCTCCTCGTAATGCCGAAGGATCAAGCTGCACGGAAACAACCTGGTCGTCAACGATTCGAGTCGCTGTACATTGAATACGGTCAAATGGGGCGAGTTGATAGTTGGAGGCACGTTTATCGCATCTTGTTTAATGCTTCGCCCGTAGTTGCACGGCTCGGTTTACGCCCGTAGTTACACTTATCGCGTTACACATTAATAGGTAATCTTGCCTTACTTATCTTGATTAATCTTCCGTGAGGTTCGGTCTATCTATTGGTGAAAATCCCATGTCAATCTGTTTTATATGTTATGCGAAAATCGATCAGACACAGACAGACAGTTTCTGGGGATTTTAATAACAATACACGATATAAATAAAAAGAATCGAGTGGGCGTACTCGTGTTGAGTGTCACTGGATAGGTCTTTCTGAGTGTCATGGAGGTTTCTAGGAAGCTTTTTATCTTTATTATAAATATTAAAACATCGTATGAGTGTTGGAATATTTTCTCAGTTATTGTTTCATTTCTATTGTTATTCGCGACGACGACTTCCGTTACAATATATTATTAAATATTATAAACAATATTAATGTTACTATCACTAAATGTATATAGCAACAATATAAAACAAATTTAAAACAATATTTTTTCATCCATACACCGTATCTCGATTATTATTTAATAAAAAATGATTGCGATATAATTTAAATTGAATCGTGATTATTATACTTACCCTATAATAGGTGCCTATTGTTTAATTTAATCGGATTACACAATTAAGAGTAAGCTGATTAATTCCCTGTGATTAATACAAACTGCAAATAAAGAGAGCTTATGGTCTAGATCTCCAGACGTAGATGTGCAGAAAAAAAATAAAAGCAGAAAAGAAAATGTTTTATTACATTTTATGTAGTATATTGTTTGTAGCTTCACTGAAGTAGTAGTAATGTCTATACCATCGGAAGTAATACATTTTTGCGCTCGCCTGCACCGTAAGAATAAAACAGACAGCTTTCGGTGTCGGTAGGGGAAACAATAAGTGTCGCATGGTAGATCTCTTCGGACTACATTTCTTCCACGTGCCACAATGTACTATTTCCTAATTTTTCCCCCAGTTATTTTGGACACTTAATTTTTACACTTGAAACTGTACGCTGCATTATATGTGAATAACCTACCGACATTACAACGTGGCCGTTTTAAGTTATCTCTTTATTACGAGCATACTGAACCTTCAAAGAACAGTCTTGTAGCCCTAAGTGGGTCGATTTGGAATATATTTATTCGTGTAAGATTTGTGCAGATTAATTGGCAAAACATTATCGCACTTCTATCATATATAATGTTAGCAGCACAATAATGATCTCCGTGCAGTAGCCGGTCCCGGAAGGATGCGAGTGGCAGTAGATCGGACGTCTTGGCGTCCATCAGTGGACCGATAATGGCTGATAATGATGATGCTGATAATGATACAAAACAGTATTAGAAAGGAACGTAGAGCTAGTGTAGGTGTTTAACAATATAAGAGTGTGCTCAAGATGCTTTATCATCCGTACTGAGGTCTCGGGTTATCGTCGTTGTGGGTAAGGAATCTTGTATATTCATAGCGTAAGTCGTGTTTTGTTCCAGCTATTATAGGACCACAATTGCACGTAAAAAATCAGTTCGGTCTCATTTTGAAATTTGAAAATTATTAAAATGATCAGTTAAATCGATGCGAAAGTTTCGTTAGAAATAAACTATCACCAACGACTTTTGCTTCTTTACTAGTATTAGGTATAACTTGACGTGAAATAATATAACTTTTTATCTCATAACGACCTAATGCCAGTGTCCAGCAGTGGACGTCGTCCGGCTGATGATGATGATTATGAACAACCTTTGTAATTAGAAAAACAGTGTTTCAGCTTCGACACGATACTGGAGTTTACAAGAACAAACGTGACTACGAACTGAAATAGAAAAACACAGAATGTAAGCGCGTTAAAGCGGAGAGGGTTGCGCTGTGCGTGAAATGTTTCAAACTACCTAGTTTTGCCATAAATATTGTGACAAAGAAAAAGATTATTTTTTTAATTGCAAAAAACATTTATTACCTTTACAATGTGCTATTTAACACACAAATATAAAACTATGAAAAATATAAAAAGCTTATTCGTAGCGGTCTTCTATGGCACGCACACTTTCCATGGGGAAATTTAACACTCCCAATCGTATGGATTGTTTAAGGGACGCCAAATTATCATGGCGTTCAGAGAGCTTACTCTCTAAAACTGACCATAAATCACAATTCAGCGGATTCAGATCTGGATAAGATGACTGCCATTCTTCAGCTCTGATGTAGTCCGAGACGTTCGCTTCCAACGCAGACTGCGTGGACCGGAGCTTTACGACCCGGCGCCGAATCTTGCTGTAAGAACCATACTTGGTTATTCAACATGGTGTCATTAAGGCTTAACTACCATCTCAGGAATGGTATATTGGTACACTTGTTCCGTCCGATGCTTCGCTCATTCGCATCTTCATACGAGTAGATAACATTCCACCAAGCTATAATTGAAATCGGGTAATTCCCACGCTACGGCTGTCTCTCACGAATTGGGAAGCTTCCTTAGTGCTTTGAGCATAAATACGGTCACTTTATTTGTCAAAATTTTTATTCAATTGTAAAAAAAACTCACCCGTAAACAATTTTTTTCTGTGACTTCCCTTTGCGTATCGTTTCTGTAGTTTGTTCGATTTTATCACCCTATTCATCTTTAATTTGTCAGCTAATCTGGCTGTGTGGGGACGGCCTAAGTATACGCTTACCCTTTAGACCAAGCCCAGGGAGGCGTAAAAGTCCTCAAAGGGCACTAGTCTCTTTAGTATCATGTAGGAGGCTTGAGCGAGCTGGTGGTTTGGTATCCGGTCTGTGTCGTAGGGTAAGTGAAATAGACGAGAACACCAGACAGCGGTCGAGCCGAGTGATGGCGGTGCCATCACTCGGCTCGACCGCCGTCTACGGGCTACGGATTGCTACCACCGATTTCACTTGGTTGTATATAACGGACGAATGCTTAGATTAGATAACCACTTGATTGAGCTGGTGGTGGAACTGTAATGTAAGGTGGAGAAAAATCCAATGGCATGTTCTGCCATGGGGTCACCTATTCTACTTCAGGGTAGGCGACACTCTATCACAAGGCGGCGTGGAATTCCTCGTCAATAAGTCTTTCGTAGGCAACGTCGTCGAAATCTCTAGTGTGTTGGGTAGAGTGGCATATGTCTTACTTAAACTCACTAAGATGGATGGGTAAAAAAAAGTGATTCAAGTATGCGCAACAACCTTCACACGTATGAGGATGTCTCAAAGGCCTTACATAACACCTATAAGGCCCACTTCAATATTGTTATGGGGGACTTTAATGCCAAAGTGGGAGTATACGAAATGATGTCGAATCGAGTCTGGGACCACATGGAGTCGGAAATCGAAATCGTAGGGGGCAAATTCTGGTAAAATTTTTCGGGAAAGAGGGCCTCTTCTTAATGAACTTCTATTTTAAGACGAGGCCCCATAGGACGTGGACATGACAGGACCCCATTACTGTGACAAAGAACGTTATTGATTTTGTTATTATGGACAGAAAGCCTATACTTAGGGAAGTCTCCGTGATTAACAGGTTTAAAACCGGAAGTGATCACCGATTGGTTAGAGGCTCTCTGAATATGGGCTTTCGACGCGAACGTATCCGATTAGTACGGCCAACAGTCCGACGTAACTTCCGACGAACCATGGTAGGTACCGAAAAATTCCGCCACTCTGATTGGTTGCATACGGGACGTGGCTGGAGGATATTGTAGGAGTAAATGTACGAGCAACAAAGCTAAACTCTCGGATGAGACGCTTGGACTTATGAGAGAACGCAGAGCACACGAATACGTTACGTCTGCTGATGTCAAGCCTCTTACAAAACGAATCCATAAACCAGACCTTCCACCGAGACCTTCACAGCTCAAATATGCAGCGGGTTACCTAAGCGATTAAGTAGAGGGTCGAAAGTTTATGTGAAGAAGCTTGGAGGAAGTCATCTGACAAAGGTTAGGACTGATTTATTTAGGGGGTTACCGTTTCTTATAATCCTGGGATCTTATGTGAGATCGAAGCTTTCTTCTCCTGATCCCGATATTCGTAACAACGATCCGCGTGCCAGTCTAACACGACATTTGTCAGTCAAACTGCCGAACGCCAGCTTGAGTGAGCTTAGTCTGACTCTTGCGCAGCTTAAAGGGAGAAAGGCTCCGGGGGAAGGACGGAATTACAGTCGAGCTCCTTAGCGCAGGAGGCGAACCTGTGTTACGAGGGCTAAAAAATAATTTTGGCCGTCAGTGGGGCATACCACTCAAAGCATGGCTTGGAAGTGACGTTGTTTTATGTTTCAAAAAGGATGTAAAGTGACTTCTTCCAAATTACAGACCAATTTCACTTCTTGGCAATAGTTCGGTACAAGTACATGCTAAGTACAGCTTTAAAAATTGCATTTTTCGCCATACCTACTTTGTCTGATGCAACCACAGCGACTTTGTTCTGTTTACCACCTTCATTTTCGTATCGCAAAATATTTTACAATGTGTTGGCACAAAGGTGAGACAACGCAATGAACAATCCTATAAAAATGGCAGATTCCAAATTCAAATGTAATATTTTTTTATTTTTGATTGTACAGTACTAATGGCAAATACGAAGTATTTTCCTCCTCATATTTTTGTTGTGAATTTAAATATCTTTACTTAAGGAATAACCTCTAAAAACGGTATAATTGTATATGAAAACTCGTCATGAAACGTTGTAGGTGTGTATTATCTAGCCGAAATTTATGGGTCGTAAATATTTATCATGTAATTAAAAATTGCAATTTATGTTGACTGTGAACAGACCAATAAATAAACAATAAATGGAATATAGATTGGACGATACTATAACCGGGCATTAATATTACGAAGTTGGTATAATGATGGACAAGTCAGTACCCACTATGTACCCGCTAGAGTATAATAAGCCAACCATTAAATAATAACAAATGTTACCTTGCAAATATTTTGACATTATCACTGACTTTTTTTAATAGATTTACTAATTTTTATGAAAATATACCTGACACATTGAACATGTGTCATTACATACCATTGTATGTAATGGCTATTTTAACTTTTCAAGTACACTATTCCCAGATTACTATACTCCTCTTTTACAATACACCGAGCCAACTATGTACACTTACATTTTCCACGCGTACTTGGCCGCTGGTCTAGTCACCTACTAAATTTGATAAGTCTTATCAGTACTTATACACTTTGTTAGAATTATCACAATGCATAACATAGATAAATTCCTTTAATCGATGTTATACAAATTTCTTGAAGATGTGCAATCATCAACTCGCATTCGTTGTCTATCACGAAGCACGGATGTTTGTAAATGAAGGAAATGCAAGTTGGTCCGTTTATCTCACAAAGATCAACCGAGTGTGAGCCGCCCCGCAATACTTATGCACTTATGTGTTCGTTGGAACCGAGCAGCTGGAGTCAAAGATCACCATCTTCCTGACATCGGAATGTAATAAAAAAATTAAAAATCCTAGTTTTTATCTTAGTCTGACTCGCGACTCGAACCCCAGTTCTGACGGTAAGTGGGTACCGAACAGCACAGCTATGTAGTACATATATATCAACATATATAAGGGTTGCCATTTACAAATTCCTTCCTCTGTTAGGTCCGGGATGTAAGAATCCACAGCACATGGTATCAATGTTGTTAGACCCATTTTATAAGTTACTAAACACACTTTTACATGTTTTATTATTTACGCCAGATTACTGTTCCTTCTTATATTCTTTTAATATAAAAACTGGCTAAATTTAAATAGGTAAATATTACCTACTTTTTTTTTGACGCGCGGAAACGCGTTTACGCGTCATCACCGGCCCTGGGTGGGGTCCAGTTGTGTGTGGGGCTCGCGGCACATTATAGAGCCAAACGCCCACTAAAACCACCGCGAGTGCCATCGGTGCCGCTATTGTTGAGGTGCCCTGGAACTATAAATTATCAGGGCACTTCGACGGCTCGGCAGTCCCCTGAGGGACGGACATCTTCCCCCGCGGTTATCCCGCACCACAGGACAACCCCACCAAATATGACAACTGGAACTGCCGTAGCTATATTAAATAGTCTGCTGTAAGAGTGACGAATGTAAGAATGTTTTTATTTTGGCGTAAAAAAACAAAAAATTGCAAAGAACTAAGTTAGCGGAATTTTCATTATTTGGGTCGAAGTGCAACGCGTGTGTACTAACCATAGCAGCGTTGTCCAGCATAGACAACTTATGTGGATAGCCGTCACTCACGTGTCAATGTTGTGGGGATCACAAGCCTGAGGCAAAAGTGTTAAAGTGTATATCTTAGATAGGTAGTCCATTGACATCTAAAAATAAATTTCTATTCCGTAGAAATACACGCTTAACCCAAGCGGCGGTAGGTACAAATGGATTCATTTGTACCCACCGCCGCTTGGGATAAGCTGGGATGTGCAAGCTGTAGTAGATTATAAGAAGTACAATTTTAAAATCCGGATCCAATTTCGTGCTTTTTGTGTTAGTATTTGACACACAATGAGACAGATAAAAATTCTACAAGAAAGTAGTCACTCATTACTAATTATTTTATTATATCTCCTTCTAACATTTGCAGTATCAATATAGATAATATAATCTACGTGCACTT
>JAFELO010000036.1:156075-237190 GCA_017140195.1 Eumaeus atala | reverse complement strand
ATAGCTCCCCTCGAATAAACACTTTACCATGATACTGTCAGTATTTTCTTTACTAATCTTTGCTGGAAAAACCCAATTCAAGTACAGTGGAAAGTCTACCAGTCTAGGTAGAATGGGCGTCAGAAGAAACAAACCATTTTGCATTTATTTTAAACATGTATATATATATTATTTAGTGTGAAAGTGGGAACACACCCAACTAAATATATATATATAAATGTCAGCTTCCCTGCAGAAATTTTCCTTAGAAAAGACATTTATCTAAGGACGATTTAATTTCATAATATTAATAGTAATATGATAATATTAATATGATTATAGATATAATAATTCCATATCATAATATAAGACAACATGGGGAACTACCACGGGAACTTACATTTGGGTTAACCATCGCAATTATTTGTATATTCCGACATAGTTCGACTTCAAATTGTTTGGGATGTAATGAGTTCATTACTTAGAATTATTCCATTAGATCCTGCAAACTTCATTTACGGAGCGTATAAAATGAATATATTTTCGCAAGCGCCTTATCTACCTATCATACATAGAGAATTTGATATGATCAAAATAGATGTAAGATCTAGCAATGGGGAAAGAATATCATTTGAATACGGAGTCTCGTGTATTAAACTCCATTTTAAAAGAATAAATTAAAAATAAAGTGGCATTCACAAACTGTCCATATCACCACTACTACTCTGCAGAGAACTAGAAACTGCCTTTTTGGTGTCGGATCATTCACACATCATATCAACGCGTGGTCTCTTCAGATCCGTACTCCCTTTGTTAAAAAGTGGTGCCAAAGTTCTTGGTAAAGAAGCATTAAATACTGGTGTCGATGGACGTGTCAGTGAAAAATCGTTTTAAATCCGCTACATCTAATTTGAAAAGAAAGGTAGAGGAAAATATAGATTCCATAATGTCCGGTTATAAAAACACTGCCCAAAGTGATCAGTCGTAAAAAATTTACGCAACGCAAAACTTCTAATAAGAAGTCGGCAAACAGAAATGATATTTTTTCATAAATTAAAAAAAAATGCGTTTTTACATAATAAATCATGCGAGTGTATAAAATCAGAATTGGATCACTCTGCTCTTCCTGTAACACAGACAAGTATTGAAAATGTCCAATGGTTGCAATATCAACCAATTTCTTCTCTTACCGATGATCTCCCCTTAGAGTTTTTAATACCTGGCACCGGTGATACTTATATTGACTTATCACATACAATGGTTTGTGTAAAAGCATGAACAGAAAACTTAGATTCAAATAAAGCTGGCGCTGAAGTTCCTCCTGTAAATAATTGGCTACTTTATCTTTTTAGTCAGTTGGATGTGTATTAAAGTCAAAAATTTATGTCACCTCTAAAGTATACATATGCATACCCTCCATACGTAGAAACCTCGTAGAATTATGGCGATGCAACCAAACCTTACTGGTGGTTTGTGGTATGAAGACACTTCTGGAAAGATGACCTCATATGATGCATCAAACAGAGGTTTTGATAAGCGTCAAGAATTAGCAGAACGAAATAATACAATCGAAATGATAGGACATTTGCATGGTGATCTATTTAACCAAGGAAAGTTTATGCTTAATGGGGTAGAAATGGCGTTTAAAAATGGGTTAGTTTAAAATATTCATTGAATTTGATTTCACTTGTGTCGGATGGTAAATATAAATTAAATATTACAGCAGCAACTTTTGTTATTCGCAAGGTTCACACTAATCAAACAGTTTTACTTGCACATGAAAAGGTATTAATGACAACTACGGCTACATATTCTGTTTCTGGAGCTGAAGCAAAAGTTTTAACTATTCCATGAGGATTTCAGGGAAAAGCGCTTGAAAATGTATTTCTGGGACAGATACCAATAAGATGTATTCTTGGATTTGTAAATAACAAAGCATTTAATGGAAATTTAGATACAAACCCAATTGAGTTTAAACATAAAAATCTAAATTTACTTACTTTATATGTTGATGGTCAAGCGATACCATCAAAACTTTTACACCATCTTTTACCAACAATTCTTTTATTAGTCTTTATTACACAATGTTCTTTGGGATCGGCACACATTTTTTGAATAACTCAATAGTGAAAGCAGTTTTTACAAACGGGTATTATTTTATTACCTATTAAACCTCATAAGAGAAGATATAGGAAATGCAATGAACACAACACACATTCATAAAATAATTATTTTATAAATGTGTATTGTAATCATTGCATAAATCTAATTAGATTGATTAAAATAAGATGGTCACCAGAGGTCGTATCCCATCCATATCCATGGTGCAGTTCTTGATCCTGAGGAACATCAGCAATGGTCATTAAGATAAGGAATGTCAACGCCATGAGTAACAAGTAGGCAAGTAAGGAACTTGCATGTCGTGAATCATACCATAACAATATCGATTTGACGCCCGCCGACACCCATAGACATCCGCAAAACTATTATATGTTTTGTTCTCGGTTTTTCCCCCTTCACATGGGGGTCATTGGAAACTCAGAAACAATGCACTACAAATATCATGATAACAGCTTGCTGGTGTTTGCATGTATTCGAAGGATACAAAACAATCACAAATGATATATTAGTATGTGTTGTTCAAGTACCATCTTGATACCATCAACACGAGCAGCAAAAACATTAACGTATTACAGATCCAAATTAAGATGTCACTTACTTGACCTACGAACTTGCAAATGAACAATATTATTTGCTAGTTAGTAGTAGTTCTGTATTTATTTTGGTTGCTGCATGATGTACATAACGAGGGTGTGCTAGCCTTCGACTGAACTATGCTATTTTCGTTAGATTCCTTTATATTGCGTATATTAATGTATATGTGTATATCCACGTAAGCAGTGTATTAAATGAGGCTATTTGTATTTATCTCTTACTGTTCTGAGCTGTCACTGTGTATATATATTTTATTTTGTCGTTGTATTTTTCTTCCTTTCCACCCCCAGGGCTGCTACAGAATATCGGTGTTGGAAATATTACATTGTATCTCCAACTTCTGCTGAGAGGCATCCGTTTCCGGGGCAAAGCTGCATTAATGATTTAAGTGAGTAATGTTTGTGCATGTGTTCTTTTTGTATGTGCTGTTTTGTTAAGAATGACTGTTTTTGTTTATTGTTATATAATAGTTTTAACACTTTCTTTTTCTGTCGCTTTCTCTGTGTAATGTTGTCTTTGTTCCGAATAAAGTTTTTCTAATCTATTCTATTCTATCTATGTTTATATAAAGCAACGTCGTGCTAGTTACATGGCAAAACAACATTCCGAGTCAGTTAGTTTGAAATAGATTAGAAAAATTGAAATAGATAAAAATGCATATTGTTCAAGATATGATATATATTATATATCCTATGTCTCGCAGTGGACGTCTTCCGACTGTTGTTGATGATGATGATAAAGATCGTCTAAAAGCCTCCTATGAGACAGGTGTGGAACGAACAATAACAATGTAACAACTGCAGAAAATTGGTATTGTGTTGAGCATCGACTAGTTATAATCGCCAATGACAATGAGCTATTGTGTTGAGCATCGGCTAGTTATAATCGCCAATGACAATGAGCTATTGTGTTGAGCATCGGCTAGTTATAATCGCCAATGACAATGAGCTATTGTGTTGAGCAGTGGTCACTGATAATCGCTAATGTCCCGTAATTAGTGATAGAACCGATCGAGATAGAGCAAAACATATGAGCACAATGGCTCTAGATGACCAAAAACTTCTTTTTTTTCTTTTAACTCTTTAATGAAGGAATCTTTAGTGAAGGCCGAAGGAAGGCAGAACAGAACCGCTGGGTGTGGCTCAGGCAGTGAGCCACTTCCCATGAATACTAACTACTTTAGTATTTTTTCTACTATGCTATGGAAAAACCCAATTCGACTACAGTGGGAAGTATTCCTGTACGATCGCCTGGCGACCAGTCTGGGTAGGTTACGCCAGAATTTGGATTTTTAACCACAAGCGCAGTTGGACCCTAACAAAACCACTTAGTCCACAGAGGTCCGTGTGTAGTATTTTGTTGCACACCACTTATTTCTTATTATATAAACTGTTTTGTCGCACAACCTGTGGTCGGCAATTCGGTTTTCCATGTAAGGTGAATTACTCATTCATAAAGAGCGCCTCACGACATCCTTTGTGCGAGCGAGTAGATTTCTCTCATAGATCTCAGGGGTTCGATGCGGGGCTTACCCGGGCTGTAGACACCGGTCACAATGGCTATGGTGATCGAATCTGGGATTTCGCAACCTGAAATTATCGTGAACAAACAAGTGACGTCACAGCGGAAGCTTTAAGGTATTAACGATTTTGTGTCAACTTGAAATCAAGTTTATAATTTAGTTGGTTTTACAATTAAAAAAATATATGTTTATGATAATACTCTAATTTATTATGTGATTTATAATTTATCTAACAGATGGACTTTGCGTTGTCGACTTACATGTCGTTATCGTCACACCAACAACTGAATTTATCTGTTAAAGATTAAATAAAATAATTTTACTGTTAGCATTGTGTATTTACTCCTCATAATATTTGTTGTTGGCCAGTTGGAATTCAGTCATCGTGAGGGTCAGCACCAGTATTTGCGAAATCGAGGAACATATGCTTAGCTGCCCTGGGGAGTAGGTTGAATACAAACTGAAAACAAACATAAATTTCTCTCATCAATGGGGAATTATTTTTCTTTTTTTCCAACTGCATTAGTATAATATTATTCTAGTGTATAATAATAATAATATCTGTGGGTTTATCATACCGGGTTATCCTAGCTCGAGTCGTATTACGGGTCCTAGACGAGGGAAATATATTTAATTTAATTACAATTACAAATACATGATAAGATTTTTATTGAAGAAACGCTTTGATAAACATCCGTGATCTGGGCGGGATTCGAACCCGCGACCTCTGGCGCAACACGCACGGCCATGTTACCAGTGTGTCAGTCGGTTGTCGAAGTGTGTGTGTGTGTATGTATGTGTGTATGTTCGGAAATTCCCATGGTCTCTGCTACAGTCTGAAACGCAGGCCGGATTGTAACGTTATAGCGCGAGTGACACTGGTTACATGAAACTTTTAATAAACGATTTAAAAAAGGAGGAAAATAAATAATAATAATAATAATAACATCTGCGGATTTTCACAGAGCGTTAGCGTGGCCCTGAACGTCTGAAATTATATAAAATGATTTTGGATTTTGGTTATAGAAATATGTTCATAAACATTAAACATTAAGGCGGGATGTGAACCCGCAACCTCTGACGTAACACACGGATTAACTGCCACGTTAAACTTACAATTAAACTGTTTGTTTTTCTATTGTATGTATGTTACACAATTATGTCGTAATTTTTAGGCTGTTATAAAAATATTGTTGTATATAAGGGTGCCACCAGCTGGTCCCATAGTCACCAAGTCAAGATCTGTTGATCGGATCTCAGAGATGTCGACACTAAAATCCAAAAATAGCAAATATGTACAAACTTGCTTTTAGATTTCTGTAATTTAGACAAGACGAAAGGTAAATTGAATATATAGTATATATAAAAAAAATGTTAACGAGAAAATAGTCCTACCAAAACACCGCACTAAAAATTGTATAGTAATTTAAGAAAGATATAACATTATGGTTAGTTAAAAACTACAACACACACATAAGCTCTTTAAAAAGATATAACATTATGACTAGTTAAAAACTACAACACACACGTAAGCTCTTTAAAAAGATATAATATTATGGTTAGTTGAAAAAATAACAGCACACACTATAGCTCTTTAAAAAGATATAATATTATGGTTAGTTAAAAACTACAACACACACATAAGCTCTTTAAAAAGATATAATATTATGGTTAGTCAAAAACTACAACACACACTAAAGCTCTTTAAAAAGATATAATATTATGGTTAGTTAAAAACTATTCTGGCACGGCCTTAAATCGAGTTTTAGTTCAAACACTAGTTTGAAAATTCTATTTAGGTTTGGGGGGTAATTTAAGGTGGCATTATGCAATTTTGGTTGCTGGGCGCCGATACTTTTTGTATTTATTTTTTAATACATGAAATTTGGGTAACTTCTTGAAAGGGAAAAAATTCAATTCCGATGGGGCAGTCCAGATCGCTTACAAGGATTTTTTTAGTAAAGGGATTAATGGACTATCTATGAGATGGCAACAAATCCTTAGAGAACAATGGTTCACAATTTGATGATTTAAGTATATTAAAAAATATTCGACTTTTTGTTCCTCCCATACAAAACGCCAATTTTATATGAGACCTAATACCATTATTGTGTATAGTATCTTTTTATTACCATTATGGGTTTGTGAAAGATAAGAAAAAAATAATATTGGAATGTCATGATCAATAAGTAGGTATAAAAAGTGGATTCCTTGATATGTTATTAATTATATCTACTAATTATAACACAAGATTACGGATAGATACGCAGCGTGTATATTATATACTAGATCCATGTCGTGCCAAGCTTATCTTTATACAAAAATACGATGTAAGTCGTACCAAATTACAGAAATCTATGTACACGTAACACACTATTTAAACTCATATTTTAATTCTTCAAGAGCATATTCATACGCCATGTTCATTTCATTGTACCCGATTTCTGACATGTATTTATATCATCGATGTCTTCAAAGTCCACGAAATCTATCGGAATCCATTTTCATTGAATATTCTTTGTTAAATGATTTACACAAAAATACGATTAGGATGACTGAACGAGTTAGTAACTGATAAAATAATACCAAAAAAACTAATAAAATCATACAAAAATACTAGAGATGAATTTACTTTGACACTCGACCTAGAAATTTGATCGCAGTCTAAAATTTTAATTAGGTTTTGCTAAAGTCAAAATTTAGAACCATAGTTTGGACATCTACTAAGCTCAAACCATCGTTTGTAACAAGAAATTCCGTTAAATTACACTTTAGTCCACAAGTTAGCGCTAGTATACGTTAATAACAGTGTGGAAGTGGTTAACAGCAGTTTATAATAATTAGTAACTATACTATAATAAAATATAGTTTTTAAGATCTTTCTTTAAAAAAAATCATTTAATAAAAAAAATAAAAAAGTCACCACATTCCTGTATCTGCAAATGTCATGAAATTAAATTAAATGTACACTTACTCTGTTAAGGTAATGCAGGTGATGAGGTACAGTTATCTCGGTGAGTTCTCTGCGAACTGCGTCCACTATCATGTCAGCTGCATCATTTACGTCCACTACTTTGGCAATCTGCGGGAACCTGCTGCGGGGCTTCTTGCATAAGCCAGTGTCCACTATGAACGGACATATCGTTGTTAATTTAATCTAGAAATATGATACAGTCCTTGAAATAGTTACTTAAATAATTTCATGTAACATGTTTAAAATTAGTTTACAAATTTTTATTATTTTGCAAAGAGCAAGATGAGCAGGATCTTTTGTGCACGGGCAAGGGGCGAGGATAGGAACCCCATTGCACTGTCCCAAAGTTGGCAGGGTTGTCCTGTGGTGCGTGTCAACCCCATCTGTGAAGATGATGTTGGTGCCTTAGAGGAATGACTAGCCGTCGATGTGCTCGGACGAATTGTAATTCCAGAACGCCTCACCAATGGTGGCACTGATGGCATTCGCCGTGGTTGTAGCGGTCCTTCAGCACCATCATGTGCTGCGAGCACCACACAGTACTACCAAGGGCGGGTGATGGCGCGTAAAAGCTTTTCCCTACGTCACTAAAAAAGAGCTTATATGTAATTTGGATCAGCTTATTGTGTTATAGAACTACTCACTCCATCTATCCCTTTCGCATCAGAGTGCAGTTCCAAAGCTAGTGCTTCCATGATTCCTCGTATTGCATGCTTCGATCCGCAGTACGGCACCAAGTGTTCGGATCCCATTAGACCAGCAATGGAAGACATGGCGACTATATGACCGTGATTGCGAGTTATCATCGCTGGAAGGAGAGCTTGGATCATCTGAAGAGGAGAATTAAATACAAGCTTTTTAACATTGCATCGTTTTATATTGCGTCGATTACAATTTACGACCACTGATATTATGAGAACCAACGAATATTAGACAATACTATTGATATACTCTAGGAAATATATTAATACCAGGTAATAATAAAATAGCATCAAACCATTCTATTGATTTATTTAACCATATGAAATGACGTCGTGGTACATACCCAAAGATATCCATTCACGTTAATGTCGTACATCAACCGAATCTCTTGCTCAGTCTGCTGCAGGAGAGGCCTGCACGGCATGATGCCGGCGTTGTTCACTAGGATGGTCACATCCCCTACATCCCGACGGACCTTGTTGGCGAGCTCCATCACCGCCGCTCGATTGGATACGTCACATCTGTTAAACCACAAAGTTTTAAGGACACACTAAGGCTCGTTACTTTTTATTTTATTTTTTTGTTAAAACGCTTACATCATTACAACAGTTTATACAAACTTTTCACAAACCATTTACATGGTTTGACTGAGGAAAAGTAAACAGTTTCGCTTACGACTATAATATTTACGAAAAAAAAAGAAAAGCTTACATTTAAGTTGTGCCAAATTACACACTTACTTTCTATCAAAATTGGCTCAGTAGTTCCCGTGTCTATCGCGGACAGACATGAAATTGTTACGTACAATGAAGACTATATTGGACTTATAAATTATATACACCAAACATACACATTATACACACACACACCTACATACGCATATATATATATATATATACACGAATGCACATACGTGCACATACTTATTGTGCACAATATTGGAGGCAGTACTGCATTATTGCGTTCAATTTATAGTAAGTTAAGCATATGTTTCTTGAGCTTGGTAACAAATAAATTTTTATCTGGTTCCTGAATTATATCCACAGGCAAGGTGTTTAGTTTAGTTCCTCAAACTTGCCCGTGGGCACAGATGTAGTTGCATGTGTATAATTGACTAGTGGGTATTGGCCGTGACTTCTATGGTTGTTTACAAAAATTAGGTATTTATGTTTCATGCTGACGAGAAGTATGTTACATACTTTACATAGTTTACAGTAGTTATCTTTACAGCTATTTTTGGTTTTTTACGGACAATTAATTTTAGGAATCTAAATTGTAGTTGTTCAAGTTTCTGTAAATAGCTTTTAAATGTGAGTCTATAGCAGTCAAGTCCGTAATTCAACATACTCTATTAAGGACTTATATAAACATTTTAATGTACTGGTAGGAACTTTACATCTTAAATGGTAAAACTTCCATAACAATAGCTTTAGCTTATCACATAAATAATTTGCATGGCTTTATCGTTTGCGTATTATGGTGAGTTAACTCACTGGTATGTATGTGCGACTCCCCGCTCTTGTTCTATCATTTTGGCAGTTTCCTCGTTCCCAGCGCTGTTTATGTCTACGCATATAACGATGGCTCCGAGTCTGGCGAAACGCAATGCCAACTGTCGTCCCATTCCATGTCCAGCTCCTGTTATCTGCAAATACTTCGAACTATATATCACATATTATTGTCATACAACAAACGTTTGTAGGACCACAGAGAAAAGAAATTTATTAAAATAATTAAAAAATTTTTTTTTTTCTTTTACAAATTTATAAGTTATTTAAATTTCTTAAAGTCATCAATATCCTGCCGAGGAACATTTTTCAGGTCCTACAGAGATTTAGAAAAAGTTGGTCACATGTATTTAAATTTTTCAGCATCTTTCAGAACTCTTCTTTGCAGCATAACCCACGCACTTTCAATAAAATTTAAATTTTATGATAGTGCTGGCTGACCCTACGGCTGCTCCAACCAAACGTTTACGAATCTTGCTGTATATTGAATCCTAGTGCCCTGTTTCTCAACGTGGCCGGGTCATCTATCGAATCGCATTCCCTTCAAATCATGATCATGCCGCCTCGGCGTGGATGCAATTCTTAAAAGTGTTTCAGCCTGCTAATATGTCACGAAACCCGCCAAACGTTTATTCTGCAGGAATATGAATATGGATGACTTTTAAAAATTGAGTCGTCAGCGAAAGTTGTACAACCTATATGTTTCTCCTCACCTAGCTGCCATTTCTCCTCTCGCCTTGCAGAGGTCGTTGTAATCTTGTAAGAGGGAAATTGGAATTAGTTCCAACTCCTCCTATTTTTTTGTGATTAAATTCGTTGCGGGTCCTAAGACAGTTTTAGCTTTTTCTCTCGGGCTCCCCCGAATTATATCAATGGGTTCATAGTGGATGCCACTGTCGACCCTGGCTACACAGGAGTAGTAGAAAGGAGTGGTGGAACAAGCCCGGCGTCAGTGTCCATAATTTTCCCTTTGTAACGTAAAGTGAGGTCAGAGCAATCAGGTGCGTAAAGAGTGGCTTCCAGTAGTTCGATGGTTAAAATGTTTAAATAAATAGTTAATTAAAAAAAATGTGTGTAATATTAAAAACACAGAACAAATTTATATCTTGTTAACATTTGAATTAAGAAATGTTTATCTTTGTTTTTATGTACTCTCGATATATGTAGATTTTTGCAGAATAAATGATTATTTAATTATTTTATCTTTACTGCTCCAAAAAATTTAATTATTTACTTTTTTCTTTTTGGAATTATTTTTGAACAATTAAATCCTTTTTTTTTACATAAATTATAATTAAATCAGATTTTTTCCTTTTAATTCTAAAAGGAATAGGAATAAAAAAGTTGAGAAAAGTAGTTTTTTTTTAAACTACGTGTTTTTTTTAACCTAGTGCTGTGGTATGTACCGTAAACACTTGTGTTACCGATAAGTGACATCGGACATTTATTTAAGATCTTTGATTATAGAAATAAATATCACCATCGTCATCATTATCAGCCCTTATCGGTCCACTGCTGAACATAGGCCTCTCTCAATGAACGCCGACGTCCTGCTACTCGCATCTACCCGGACTGGCTACTGTACGGAGATCGTCTCTTCTGGTGACCGGTCAACCAACACTTCGGAGCCTCCACTCTAGAACCTCACTGGTCAACGTCGATGGTGCTATTCTCGAAGTCTTAGACGAATACGTCTACCTTGGGCAATTATTGCAATTAGATATATATGACTTCGAGTAGGAAGCCGATAGAAGGATTCAGTTGGGTTGGGCAGCATTCTGGAAGCTTTGTCATCTTCTCACGTTGCCTATACCGCAGAGCTTGAAGACGAAAGTCTTCAACCAATGCGTTCTCCCCGTGATGATCTACGGGGACGAAACATGGTGTCTTAATTTAGGACTGGTCCGCAAGTTTACGGTAGCTCAACGGACTATTGAACGTGCTATGTTGGGTGTCTCTCAGTCCGACAGAATTCGACGAAGTCATAAGGCAGACAAATAAAGTATCCGATATCACGCGACGAATGGGCTCGCTGAAGTGGCAATGAGCTGGTCACACATTCGGAAATACATATAATACCTATTACTACTACTAACCGCCACGTTATCGACTGAGTCAGCCAGTGATCCGGTTTCATACAAAGTTTGTAGTAGCAGCGAGGTTTCATACAAAGTTTGTAGTAGCAGCGAAGTTTTATACAAAGAGTTGATACCTTGTATCCCTTAGTGCCGTGCCGCAGTGAGCTGAAACTACATCCCGAATAGAAGTCTCCGCCACCGAGGTGGGAAAGCAACCAGGTAGCAGGTTTGTTTGTTATTTGTGACTAGCTGGTAGCCCATAGGCAGGGGAAGAGGTATTTCTGCATAACAATTGTGTGTATGCAGCGGTAGTACTTAACTTATACTATAAAAAACACAAAGGAAAACTGAGCCATAAAATTGAAACATAAATATTTAAAGTAATGTAGAAAGTGATACAGAAGTGTACATACCAATGTTACATCTCCTTTAACATCTTTTGGCGCAGGCTGCACAAATATTTGCACCACACTCTTGACGATGGCGTAGTTCAGCTTTATGACCATCCACAAGAACTCGAACGTGAGGTTTATACACTCTTGAATGTCGGCCCTGTAAAGTAAGTAAAAGCAATATTGTAATTTCCTATTGAATTTTAATTAGGATTTTTCAAACGTTAGAACTTATAGCAGAATGATTGTTTTTTTTATATAATCGAGTCCTCTAGTCTGACTCACATGGTAGCTAGTAAGTACACTGCTCTTTGATGTTGCGTATCCATACAATTATACAAATAAAAAATTTCAAAATACCCTACACAGTGCCATTTTCAAGGGGTACATATAATAAATATCTGCTGTTAGTTGTAGAAGCGATGAAGAGCAGAGTACTTAGGTACCCTAATCTAATCCTGGCTGGAGCCTCAGGATAAGGTCACCATACTATTATTGCGTTATTTGATTTGATATATGTATCAAGTTTTATCTCTATCGGGGCAGTACAAGTGTACAAGGATTCCATTGAATTATATAATATACACTTTCGAAATCACCTTTTGAGAGATATTCGGATACGAGACAAACACAACACGGCCGTAAGAAGAGCTCTGATTTATTCTAAACAGTTGTCAGTTGTCAGTATGATATATATATGTCATATGTAAATGATTTACAAAAACTTCTTGAAGTCAACATTAGGTCAATTCCGTTTTTGACCGTTACGATGGTTTCGAACAAAGCTGTGCGTCATCGCTAATTTGAGGTGAGCTCACGTTCACACTCGAAGGTGAGGTCACATTCGAGGACTCGATCACCGGTCGTCCCTCCACTATTCGTTCTGGTATGGTCTCGTCGTCTGTCGCGGTGGACGACTCCGAGTCCGCCGCGGACACCGCAGACGTGACCAACGTAGCCGGAATTTGCATATCCGTTACGTCCCAAAGTTGCTTACCCCTGACATCGCAATATTTACTAATATCTGGTTTCTATGTTTCTTTACTGAAACAGAAGTCTCTTGTCAGAAATAACATTTTACCCACATTCCTTACAATAGTTCCCTTACAGCAACTACATTTGTCCTTATTACTACATTTCTTATATGGAACACCTTGCCCGGGCGACAATGTAACATAATCATTGCCACGGAGTTTATTTTGTGAAAACATCATCATCATTATCACTGAAGTACCCCGCATCCGCTCGCTTCACAAATCTGCATACTCTGCGTACATGTCCTTGCTTATTGCACTTTTTACATGTGTAACTAGCGAATCGACACTCCGCGGTTGTATGCTTTGAGTAGCCGCACACTTTACACTTCTCTTTATTCACACTTTTTTTCCCGTGCGTTGGCACTTTGTGTGTACCATCTTGAACAGCGCCGGGCGGACACCTGTGACGCAGCCGCCGCAGCGGCGCGCGCTCATCGACTGCTCTCAGCGAGTTCCCCGACCCTCGCTAACGTGAGCCCGGACAGATCCTGTACGTACAGCTTCTCCTTCTCCGGTCCTGGCGGCGTGCCCATTAGGAAACAGTCACGCAATGCTTCTCCAACATTGCTGAAGCTGCATTTAGCGGTGAAGCCTTGAAGTCTCGCTGCCCACAGTGTCGCTGACTCCGTTGGCAACTGTTCTTCCACGTAGAAATAGTGCCTTTCTCCGAATTCTGATTGTCTCGGCGTGAAATAAGCATCCAGAAGATTCAAAATGTCTTCGTATGGTACATCCTGGCGGCCCTTTGGTAACGCCAGATAGGCAGCCAATTTGTATGTACCAACAGCGAGTACGCTTAGTAAAAATAATTCGTCTTTTAATTCTCTGTGATCTTTTATCTTTTATCGCATCTATGTCGTTCGCGATAAACCACTGTGCTATTTTATCGCATCTATGTCGTTCGCGATAAACCACTGTGCTATTTTATCGCATCTATGTCGTTCGCGATAAACCACTGTGCTATTTTACTGTTAAAAATCTTCCAGTCTTGTACATTGTGATCGAAATAAGACAAGAAAACAAAATTCGCAACCGACACTTTGAGATTTGTTTTTAGTGTGAGTAAAACCTAACGTCACAGAGACAAACACAAGACGGCCGTTAGCGCACTGATTTATTATAAGCAGCTGTCAGTCAATGCATGTACTCTTATATCACCTTTCTAACAAAAAAAATGATTTATACAAATCGATTCCCTTATTTCCCACCACGTTTAGGTGCTACGAAGTTACAGACAGACACACATACACACACACGTCAAACTAATACACCCAGCTTTTTGAGTCAGCGAAAAAAAAATTCGTCCTTCAAAAACAGTTGAATAACAAAACTAAATCATAGTAGTTCATAGTAGATCTATTTGAAAGTCACACAACATGCATCATAGCTTATGAGATGCCTACATGTTTTCGACGTATGTACAGCCACAAACTGGGAAACTCTGTGTTCGACCAAATGTTACCAGTGACGTTGAGTGTTCGTCATGGATTAGTATTCGTTAAGGAATGATGATCACCCAAGCAGTCAGATGACGAAATAAAAAAACGAAATGTGTGCTCGGACACACAGCAGAAGTGAAACTTCAAGGGACGAGTGGAAAAAACGAATAACAACAGACACATGGTCCGCCGTGGCGTGGCTGTTATTGAAGTTTTCGGCAGGTTTACAAATTGAACTAGTGTACAATTTGAAAACCTACCTACTGCTCATACGTTTGTCACGCCGAGGACCTTAAATATCGTTTCTTACGGTGTAAATCTCAAAGCAGACATTTAGGGTTCCATAGACAAATGATAAAAAAACAGTACCCTCGTTTCGATATGTCCGTTTGTATCTAATAGTCATTTTACAGGGAAACTTAAAAATAAAGCTAAAATTGAAAATAAGCTTTTTGTACCGCCAAATGTAGTACCAATTGTAAGTTCTATTCTTCTTAGGACTCAATAGTCAAAATGTATTTACTTTACTTTAACACTACTCCGAGATTACTCAACTCCTCTTTTATAGTAATCCGAGCTTACTATGCTCTTCTATTGCACAACCCTGAGCTTACTCTACTCCTCTTTCACACTAGCCCGAGTTTACTATACAACGTAAGGAATTTATTATCATAACATTATTGTTAATAGAATCATGTACACTTACATTATTTCACGTGTAGTCTGGTCCTGTAGTGTTCTAAATTTGATAATTCTTATCAGTATTTATACTTAGTTTTGCTTTATATAAAAACGTATTATCACGCTGCATAGCATAGATACAATGATTTATCGATATTATATAAATTTCTTGTTCACCGATAGTTGGAATTACAATGATTGCGGCAAAAATGTTATATTCATTGAATGTAATTAAATAATAAAAGTTATTTCACATGTGAAATTTCATTGGCAATGATTTTCACCGATCAAGTTGCCTAAGCGTGGAAACCATACGCAGGTTAAGTATGCTCTTAAAGTGAATTGTGAAATTTAATTGGCAATTATTTTCACTTTTCAAGTTACCTCAGGTTTGAAAGCATACACACGTTACGTATGTTTTTAAAGTGAATTATGAAATTTCATTGGCAATAATTTTTCACTTATCAAGTTTCCTGAGCTTTAAAAGCATACGCACGCCACGTATACAACTAAAGCAAATTATAATCATTTGCACTCCTTAAATAAATTTTACGCGCTCAATATAAAAACTATTCTTCAAAATAACATTTTATCTCGTTCTTCTAGCATAGGGGGGTAAACGTGAAATCGCAGCCTTTTGATGACTACCGACGGCGAGAGGTATTTCCCTGGTCGTGCCGACCCAATGCCGTTGCACAGGAGGACATAGTGTCATGCACCATGCATGGCACCACCTTCTCCTATGCAGCATGGCAATACTATCCTAAACAATGATTTATAAATATACTTGGTAAATAAGCGCTTGTAAATGAAGAAACGATTTTTGGATCTGTTCAACCAAAATACTCCGAAGTAATTATTGTTCTGACGTAATTAACATAAGGCCTTTTATTAAAGTACTAGTGAATGGCGCTTAAATTTCGTTGGGCTTTGTCTGATACAGTTTGCTATTTGTAATACACACTATTGTCGCTGCTCGATTGTTCGCACGATGCGATTTCATTACGTGCTAGTCTTCACAGACCAAGTAAAGTGACGAGTTATGAATTTGCATTTAATTTGAAATTTCATATGTTATTTGTGAAATGTTCCATACCTAACCGACAATCACCAACTCGCATTCGTCATCGAGCGCGAAACACAAACCCTTAAATAAATTTTTTATCGCTTTATGCTTACCACGTTTGTTTAAATTGAATTTCCTTTGGCTTTTGAGGTCTTATTCATCTTCGGTGAACCGAATCCGAGCCGTTTCCCTCTAGACGGGGCTTCTAGAATTGATTTGAGGATTAAGATACAGCGAACTTTTTATTAATACACATGCCTCACTGAGGAGCGGGTTGCTGACATTAGAAGAGCCGTCAGCTACAGTATTTTCTTTGTCACATGATAAATATTTAGTGTGTTAGTATTTTATTATGTTAATAAAGTTTATTATTTTTTTTATTTACGAAGCATTACAAGATTTTTTTCCGAAAGGTAGCGCACGCTGCATTCAATTAGGATGCAGCCGAATCGGGCCGGCGCCCGGAGAAGTACTTCTGTCCCCTTCTCTTCTCTTGTCTCCCCCCGTCACATTACACCGACATCAAGTGGCGTTGACTGCGCATTTCGATCGGTTTGTGAGAGTTCCGGTAGGCCCAACCCCCGTCTCATGGTAACACAACTTAAAAATGGATCACCCTAGGTGGGTACCGGCAACGTAAAAGCTGGAAAACCCCTGCCTGGGAATCCACACTCAGGTTCTGAACCTGAGCCTGAATGCCTAGGCTGCCCCACGCAATCAAGGGAGGGGGGGGGGAGGGGCTGGTCATAAGTCTGTGAACGTTTTAGTGGAGGCAAGCGAAATAAAAAGTCAAAGGCTCCCCAGCTAGTCTAATTGTTGATTTTGAAAGAGCAAAGCCGGCTTTAGTCTCTCTGACGAAATAGACCGACTCATAAGCCCATAGAAAAGGTTACAGATTCTGTGTTGAAAAAGATTCCAACCTCAGAGATCGTGATACTTGGTGATTTTAACGCCCATCACGCCAATTGGCTTTGTTCACGTACTACAGATCATGCGGGAAGATCTTTTCGTAAATTTGCTTCGGCATACGGTTTAACACAATTGGTATCATCGCCCACGCGAATCCCAGATGTGGAAGACCATACTCCCTCCCTGTTGGATCTTCTGTTTACCTGCCATCCGGACAGCTACCTGGTTTCCGTCAATTCTCTTTTGCACTCGTCGGACCACCGCCTGATACAGCATGCGGTGCCGATTGGACGTATACCATAACGGGTTTTTATAGGCTGTCGTCGCGTATAGCACTATAGGTCAACAGATTGGTATGGGATGCGGTAATTCTTGGCATTTTACCCATGGGGACGGATTTGCTCCTCGCTGGATAACCCTGACACGGTTTCGGAGTCTCTCACTGATGTGGTGAATCAGGGAATGGAACTTTTCATTCCGTTCTCGGTGGTACCGAGTGGCGGCAAGTTGCAACCTTGATTTGGACGCTCCTGTAAGTTGGCACCTCGCCATGCATTGGATTGTTAAAAAAATTGTAAAAAATTATCTCACTAAAAAGTGTAGGTCGCCAGGCTGGGGCGCGATGTACCAGGAGCAGTAGGTAATTAACAATTGCCCTTGTATAAGGCTTTCCTAAAACGCAGCCGCTTTCCTAAAATGCAACAAAATAATGTAGTATATTTTTGAAAAATAAGATAATTATGGGTGTAGCGTACATGTGACTTGTGAAAGAACAAAGCTTCATGGGGTGACATTGAATTGGGTGACATTCATTGGGAGACTTAAATCATAAAGGTGGATTCCAAGAAAGTACTTTCCATGTGCTGATACCTTGTACTTTATGAGATATTCGCTACTAAAGTGGTAAAAAGTATCCCCTCCCTCTAACTTTTGAACTATCGAGTGGAAAATGCTAAAAGAAAATGACAGAATCACATTAAAAAAAAAGAAAGAAAAGTACATTTATTTGCTCACAACACGAGAGGCAACACTTACCCACCTCCACCCATGCTCCTACCCTCCTCTCGGTATACGGAGCGAATCGTGGGAGATGCACGGGGGTTTGCTCACCGGCTCTGTTCCCCAACGTGCAATTCTTGACTCCGACACATTATTTAAGTGCCCTCTCATTATTTCACTCTCCCCTTTCTGGAGCCTGACACCACAAATATAGAAGTTGTCATCGGCCTCGTCAGTCCTGGTTATCTCGATGCAGCTATGTCGTTACCTATCCTTCCTCTTCGCGTGCCATGTATGCGCAAATGTCTTCAATTGCCTAAAGCTCTGTTCCGTTGCGACCAAATCCTGATGATCTCTGGTTTCAGCTTCATGTACGCAAGGACACGATGGCAGGTCACATAACGCCATCCTGTGTAGGCGACCTCTAAAGCACCCATGCCCTGTTAGTATGCACGCGTCCCGCTCGAAGAACCTCCACATCGGCAGGCAGAACGCCGGCCAACACTGATAGTGCCGCACTGCTACATGACCTGTAGGCCTTCGTCAATAAAATTAAAGCTGGCTTTGGGTGCGTAACAATGCACTACGTACCACAAATAAGTGAGAGCGTCGACATCAAAGTGCTGCAGCATATGTCAGGATTGCAACATAGGTTCCGTGGTACAGGAACCTAGGTGCCCGGTGCTTCACACCCCACGAGGAGGTAGAAACACGTGAGACTTTCCCGACGGAGCTGACGGCCTTCTCACCCATCAAAACGGCATGCAGCCGAATTGATGGAATCTAGCATCGTCTATGTGTACTCCAAGCATTTTGGTCACAGATACTCTCGTGATTGAGGCACCATTCATACTAATGGTTGGTCCGCTTTTAAAACGATCCTTAATTGTCATAGTCTGGGACTTGGCTGCGGAAAATATTAGCCTATTACGGATCCCCTAATCCGATAAACTGTTCAAGCTGTTCAAGATCGTGGAACATTTCAGTTCGATAACGGCGCGCGACGGTGCCTCGATCGCAAGCGTCAAATCGTCTGCGTATGAAACATAGCTTACACCCTCTGGTCTCGGCAATTTAAGGATAAAATTGCCTCGCTACTCCTATCTCACCAGAGTCGACCGCGGCATCTGCTATGAACCCACTGATATGGTCGCAGGGAGCCCGAAAGAAAAAGCTAAAACTGCCTTGGCCCCGCAACACTAGTTAATTCCTAATTTAACCAGAAGAAAATGGAGGAGTAGGAAGTAATTCCATTTTCCCTCCTTAACTAGAGCGGACACAGTGCTAGACTGCAATGAATTATACAAGCCGAGAAAAGAGAGGGCGGCCAGGCGAGGCCCAGCTGCTGTGAATATACCTCCGTGGTGAATAGTAGCTGGGGCTTAGTACAGCTTTAATACCCATTAAACACCCTTACTTAATGACGGCAGATTCATACCATTGAAAAGCTTGTTATTGCTGGCTAAATCTCTCCTCATTTATGCCTTTTTATAGCATAAGAGGGCAAACGAGAAATCGAAGTCTGCGTCTTATGACTACCGACGCCCATGAACATTCGCATGATTGTTACGCAGATGCGTTGCCCTCCTATCACCCGCCCCCAATGGGCCACCTGCTACACATAGACCGCACGAAATGCGACAGCAACGCTGCCACTTTACGCCGGTATCAAGTGAGCGAGAGGTGCTTCCCCGGTCGCGCTGGCCCATTTCAGTAGCATATGAGGATGTAGTGGGATGCACACCATACAAGGCCATTAAGAATTATTCTATAATAATATAATATATATAATAATTATTCTATGTCTAACAGTTCACTGATAAAAATATTGCAATAGCATTTTCAATTTATTTCGTATAACATTTGTAGTAGACTATTCCACATCCTACTCAAGTCCACACTTCAGTCGTCATGCGGATCCGTCCCTGTGTTTGCGAACTCTAGCAGCACGTGCTTGGCCGCCCTGGGGAGCAGCTGGAACATAAACTGAAAACAAACATGAATTTGTTTCATTACTCATACATAACATTTTTCTAGTGAATACACGTTTTTTATAGATTTCTGTGCTGAGCCATATTTTTATGAAAAAGTATCAAAACATCGGCACAAGTGTATCAAGATATCATTCTTGAGAAGTTAGTGAATACCCAAAATAACACTGTATTCAGTAACAAAGTATGGGGTTTCCAGCAAAACTCGGCGCCGGGTCCTAAAGCTCCGGTCCACGCAGTCTTGGCTGCAAGCGAACGTCTCGGACTTCATTAAAGCTGAAGACTGGCCGATGTCTAGTCCCGAACTTAATTTGTTGTATTATGATTTATGATCCGTTTTACAGATACAGCTCTACACACTTTACAGCTTGCTCTAAGCGCCATAATAATTTGCAGTCCTTAAAACAATGGGTAGGATTGGCAGTGAAGAATTTCTAAATAGCGCGTGCTTCTATTGATAACTGGCCTCAACGTTTAAAGGACTGTACTGCAGCCAATGGTGACCACTTCGAACAGCTTTTTATATTTTTCATTGTTTTATATTTGTGTAATATACTAACGCACTGTAAAAGCAATAGATGTTATTTGAAAATAAAAAATATTTCTTTGTTACAATTTTCATGGCAAGACTTAGGCATACCTAGTCTTGTCATAAATATAGGTACATATTTAGCGAGGTCACGCCATAAGAGTTTGTAAAAATTTCTATACTTTATTTGTGATGCTTTTTCTGATTTTTACAAAAAAATGAATGCAATTTAAAAAAAATGTTCTATCTTTGTTACAATAAAACTACTTTTACGGATTTTATCGCGGCTTATTAAATTATTTATGTAGCCCGACGTTTCAGAAGCTTTACAGCAACCATGGACACGGGTGGACTGAGATGACAGATGTACTGATGTACCAAGTTTTTAAAAGTACCCGAAGAATTATAATTTTAGTTGTTCCGATTAACGCAAATAGTACTTATTGTATCCTGCTGTCTTGACGTGTTGCATTTACTTTTTGATTTGATTTTGTTTAACACTGGGTCCCAAGCGGAGGGAAGAACCCAGCCATGTTATCTATTGAAATTTGGATGTTTCTTAAATTTCAATAGCCCCATGCATCATCCTTGGAAGGAATCGGTGTTCCCTAATGAGGATTTGCGCTTTATCAAATCTAATGTAATGGCAGGGGCCAACTTCAGCACGCTCACAGACCGCAGATTTTGTAACACGTCGGTGTTTCATATCGGCTATATGTTCTTTAACGCGAGTTTTTATAGATCTTTTAGTTTGCCCTATATAGGAGAGTCTCTATTTATGCCAAGATTCGGCCGTTTGAAACATTTCACGCGCCACGCTTAGTTGTACCTAGTATACGATGTACACTTACTCTGTTAAGGTAATGCAGGTGATGAGGTACAGTTATCTCGGTGAGTTCTCTGCGAACTGCGTCCACTATCATGTCAGCTGCATCATTTACGTCCACTATTTTGCAAAGATTTGGGAACCTGATTCGAGGCTTCTTGCATAAGCCAGTATCCACTATGAACGGACATATCGTTGTTAATTTTATCTAGAAACAAAATATAAACACTCCTTGGTTTATTTATTGAATTTCATGTAACATAATTATGCAAACATTTTATATTTGACCTTATATATTTGGGTTTTCCGCTGCAAATTTGCACGGGTGTTCATTGTTGCTGTTTGTGTAAATCATTTGTTTGTTTAAACACCTTAAAGTTATACAGAAAAGTAACAACGTGAAAGCAGCCCATAATGAGCCAAGCCAAGCCTGCCCAAGCCGCCTACACTCTGTATATACAGTGGAGATTATAGTACAACGAAAATTTGTAACACCATTGGTACTGTATCGTAAGGACATATATAGCGAGAGGTACCTCCCCAGTCGTTCCGGCCCAATCCGTTGCATAGGAGGATCTAATGTCATGTACATGGCACTACCTCCTCCTACGCAGCATGGCACTACCTCTTCCTAAATGTGATTCTAAGACCTTCCCAGATGCTCACTAAGACGGCCATTTTCATGTGTACAAGTCGTGCAGTCTAACAACAAACAGTTAGGAAATTATCAGTCGTTTCCCAGTCGATTATCACAAGACAGCCAATATGTTTTTAAAATATTTGTTGTTAAAACAGGACATGTCCTGTAAGGTTTTCGTATCAGCTAGTCAATATACAGAACTACTTACACCATGTATCCCTTTCGCATCAGAGTGCAGTTCCAAAGCTAGTGCTTCCATGATTCCTCGTATTGCATGCTTCGATCCGCAGTACGGCACCAAGTATTCTAATCCCATTAGACCAGCCATGGAAGACATGGCGACTATATGACCGTCATTGCGAGATATCATCGCTGGAAGCACAGCTTGAATCATCTGAAACGGAGAAACAATCTACGTGAATAAGAAATAAGTAGGAAATATTGTATTTAATATTTATATTTTTTATCCATTTAAAAATTATATATATTTAATTTTTTTATTATAGAAATGCATATACCTACATTGATAAACATCCACGACCTGGACGGGATTTTCGAACCCACGGCCTCTGACGCAACGTGCACAACATGCAACATTCAAGCTGTGTACCGCTGCGCCAGCCGGTCGTAAAAATTGATATAAAACTATTAGTTACTAAGTGTTCGTAGTCAACCAGACTGACAGACAACGCATATCCCGATAATTGAACTTTGGTCTGAAGTTTTGAAGTGAGAACTAAGTAACGAGAAATTTAAATCCAGAGGGGGTGAAACTGCGGCTCGGTGCCAGTAATAAATAAAAAAACAATAACACTACATCTTTCGATTGCGTTGGTTCCATCTTTTAGATACTACTAAAGTATATTATTGCGTCATCGTAAAATTACTCAAGTCCGTCTATAGAATTATTTTAGCATAGAAGGTGACGTGGATATTTCCAAGTTCAGCTGGCCCACACTACCCCAACATGGTCTGTAATACATACCCAAAGACATCCATTCACGTTAATGTCGTACATCAACCGAATCTCTTGCTCAGTCTGCTGCAGGAGAGGCCTGCACGGCATGATGCCGGCGTTGTTCACTAGGATGGTCACATCCCCTACATCCCGACGGACCTTGTTGGCGAGCTCCATCACCGCCGCTCGATTGGATACGTCACATCTGTTAAACCACAAAATTTCAGGGACACGCAAGGGCTCATTACTTATCGTTTGTGTATTATGGTGACTCACTGGTATGTATGTGCGACTCCCCGCTCTTGTTCTATCATTTTGGCAGTTTCCTCGTTCCCAGCGCTGTTTATGTCTACGCATATAACGATGGCTCCGAGTCTGGCGAAACGCAATGCCAACTCGCGTCCTATTCCATGTCCAGCTCCTGTTATCTGAAGCAAAGAAGATTATCTGAGTGACTTTCTTTTGCCATATTTTTATTATCTATAAACATATATAGAGGATGAAAGGAAGTGCAGCTGCTATCCGCTGCAGTATGGCAATTCCTCCTACTAAAATTGTTAAAATGTGACGCACCGTCTCGCGTCTCGGCACACGCATCATCTTCAACATTATTTTGTTTTTATTGTAATTTGTAATAAATTTGTAGAATGAGAATAGATGTGGAATCACGCCTCTAAACAGTACTAGGATCGCTGACCCGGAAAGTATTCCCGTCGTACTGTGACTTCTTCATTTTTATTATTATTGTACGGTCGAGTTTTTCTTACCGTATTTTTTCTCGGTCAGTATTAAAATTCCGAACCAGCGGCAGTAGTTCCTTTTAAAAAGAATAGCTCTCGATTATATTTCTACAACATCTTCTAATATATAAAAATCCCCAAAAGTTGCCTATCTACAGTAAGTGGTAGAATTTATCGAAATCTACTGAACGGTTTATCATGCGGTTTTCACGACTTGGGATTTGCCTCCAAGAGACGCACTGGTAATTTCTTAACGGACAAATTAAAGATGAATATAGTGATAAAATCAAAACAATTACTGAAATGCCACGCAAAAGGAGGTCATAGAAAAATTTTGTTTGTATTTTTTTACAATTGAGCAACAAAGAACACTTAATGCTCAAAGCTCTAAGGAAGCTTCCCAATTAGACGACAGGGTGCAACGTGGACATTATTAAACTTCAGTGATTTTTTGGTGGGGAGTTAGCTATGAAGGAGCGACTGAACCATATTTTTGGGAAAATAGTATCAAGATATCTTGAGAATGTAGTTAACACCATATTCCATAACCGAGTATGGTCCTTCTAGCAAGCCTCGGGACCAGATCATAAAGCTCGATCCACCTTATCTTGGTTAAAACGAACTTTCCGGTTCACTTTACCAAAACTGGGTTGAAGGACTTGATCAGAGTTGAAGTCTATCCTTCATCTACTCCCGGCCTTAATCAGCTGGATTATGATATACGATTGGCGGAAAATTGGCGCTCCTGTGATCAAATAAATGTCTTTTCTTTATTTCTCTTCAAAAACAGCTGAAGGATTTGGATCAAAAAATTTACTATTCATTACATAAAAACTTGTTACAATATTTATGGCAAGACTAGGTATACTCATTAGTAAACGAGTAAAAAAAATGTTACCTTGACAAACGTAAAATTCATGGGCGAAAACTACATAAATAACCGTTCTATAAATTTTGGAGGAAGTCATTTGTTTTATAATTGTATTTAGATTCGTAGGTACAATTTTGCTGCACACTAACAGTCACTAATTTAGCATGGTACACAGTAAGCGCCGATACCGCCGTCTAGTGACGCCTATGCTGTCGTGTTTTTTGCGGTTTGTGGAACGAAGGGAACGAAAGCGACAGATCCGCATGTCCATTAGGATGTCTATGGGCGTCTGTAGTAGTCTATAGTAGTAAAGAAATTCAAAAATTTAATATGAGGCACAAAATTGAAACGAAAATATTAAGTGTTCTAGAAAATAATAAAGAAATGTACATACTAATATTATCTGTTCCTTAACATCCTTTGGTGCCGGTGGAATATACATTCGTATCACACTTTTGATGATGGCGTAATTCAACTTTATGAGCATCCATAAGAACTCGAAGGTGAGCTCCGCATATACTTGAAATTGACACCTAAATAACGATAAGATCATTACAACGTAGACTTGATTTCAAAACCTTCTACGAATGATTATTTACTAAGAAACTAATCGACTAGACCAACACAGTAAATAGTGGACACACCTCTTCTCCACGCCAACATTTCAAATGATTATATATGTCTCTATAAAAATACTAATAACGACTCAATACTGGACTTTCAAAAACTAATAAATAACGTAATCCTAGTATTTACACACAGATTGACCACTATCTAATTCAAAGTCACACAACTTGCGTGATATATTATGAGACGCTTACATATCTTCTATGTGTGTACCGTCACTAGCTATGAAAACCTATTGTTTGTTCATTTTATTTAAAGTATTATATTTCGTGAATATTTTTATATCAACATATTAGTATTCATCAAGAAAAAAAATTGATGACAAAATATTTAAAAATAATCACTCGAGCAGCCTACTGGATAAAATTCCAACCCGATAAAAAACAGGTATGTTTCTAAACTTATGTTAGGACATTACATATGAAATTGGCGTTTTGTATGGGAGGAACAAAAAGTCGAATATTTTTTAATGTAATATACTTAAATCATCAAATTATGAACCATTGTTTTCTATGCATTGTTGCCATCTCATAGATAGTTCATTGATCTCTTTACTAAAAAAAAATCGGACGGGTATCAATAAAATCTTTGAAGGCGATTTGGACTTCCCCATTGGGGTTGAATTTTTTCCCTTGCAAGACGTTATTCAAACTCCCCAAAAAAAGTGGCAATCTGTTAGATCAAGGTACGGAGGGTATCTTAGACTTTCCAATTGAAGCTCTTCTAACTTAGTAGCCGTTGCACAGTGCGTGGTCTAGCGTTGTCGTGAAGCAGGAGTGGCGTGGAGCGATTGAACAGCCTAGGTTGTTTATCCTTTTTGTTTGTTGTTTAGGCTATCGTAACGAAAACTTTTTTTATCACAGGATTCGGTTTGAAATACCTTAATTATTGTGCCGGTTTAGTAGTGTAACGCAGCAGACGAAGCGCGTTTCCCGGTGTCAGTCTATTCGTGAGGTACCTTTACATTTCTGTTACTTTCAAGCTCTTTAATCTTCCCAATTTAAGTGAATTAAAACAGTTTTATCACTAAGAACACAGCATACAGCTAACTTGGACGTGGTTTGCGATGGGTCCGTTCCCACAATAGCCTTCAACTCTTTATTATCAACGTGGGTCTCAAGCCGTCCGCAGAACTTGTTTGCAGGTCGAAATTTCTAGAACCAAACCGTTTGAACTAAAAACAAACTGTGTTTTCTTTTGAAATACGACCGCCATATACATCATCCTTCGAGTCTTTTCGGCAGCACTAGTGCAACGGCGGAACTGTGCTCGTAAATAATGCGATATTTTAAGTTTTCCATTTTGTAAAATGAGTTACGCATACAAAAAAAAAAAATCAGAAGAGAAAAAAAAACAATCGAATTAAATAATCTCGTCAAAGTATTCTTCAGCAGCTTCAATACAAAATTTCATGCGTCTAACCAAGTTTTCGAAACATTTTTTCCGTTCCGCCGCAGATACCTCATTTACAGCATTTTCAAACGCTGAGGGCGCACTTTCTGGCGAAGAAAATTGTATCCCTTGAAGCAGTTTTAGGAATTTTAGGGATTACTTATTTAAGGGAATAAAAGTAGTGACACGATACTGAAAAATAGACAATAATTAATTAATTATAACTAAGAAAGTAAGAAATAGGAAAAACAAACTGACTTCAATAATTAACTAATCCGATAAATAGTTTTAGAGATATACGTGGACAAAAATTCATATACAAAAAGCGACCGCATTAAGAATATTTGTTTGGAAGCCTTAACAGATTGATATCACATGTGAATATGTTGCAATTGCAATAATATAACATACAAGTACATACGTGTCGAATTTACAATCTCCTTTCTCGATATCCATTAACAATCACTACAATTTTATATAAATGATATCCATTAACAATCACTACAATTTTATATAAATGATATCCATTAAAAATCACTACAATTTTATATCAAGAGATGCAAGAATCGTATATATTTCATAGCACTGAGGTTTCACCTCGGCGGTTATCTGTCCCAAGGAAACCGTATTTTTATGTTATTTCAAAGTGTAACCTACACCCTGCCACACTTCAACGAAACCTTTTTATAATATTAATAAGATTAAGAACGAGATAGATATTATTTTAGTAAATTGAAATTAAAAATGACTCGGCCCACTGTGTTATGCGGAATACAATCATGGTACAGACGATACCAGTAAATGAACTGTCTGACGTGTGAGGACCCCGTCATGATCCCCTCCATGAGCCATTCATTCACGGTCCGTCTTACGGCCCCAAAGCTATACGATGTAGCTGTTTTGGGCTTATCTTCGCTTCCACAGCATGAGTTCAAGCCCGGAGAAAAGTCTGCAGTTATCTGAAACTTACCACCATTGTTATCTGAAACTTACGCATAGTCTTCTAATCTGTAAATTACTGTTTAAATAATGAGACTTACCTTAACTCACGTTTACGTCTCTTGCCCTTATTTAATTATTTATAAAGATATTTTAACATTATAAATACCTACTTGCTGGTCACGCGTGGATCGATCACGTAGCACAAATTAATACCTAAGTCCATGGGGCCGAGTTACGTAGCGCCATGGAAAGTCAAACACATATTATTTGTCCACCTCCAATATCTGTTATTTCTCCGTTTGAATTGACAAACACTTAGGGAACATTATTTACATACTTATATATTTTTTCAATTTATAGCTGATTTAATGTATTGTTACTTCTTCATGGAAATGCATGTTGACACTTGAATAAATAAATAAATTTTATATACTATTTCTACTATTATTTATTTTTCAATTTAAACTTACGACATGTTAACAACTACGTTACAAAAATACGTGGTTACCTTGATGATAACTCGAAACCGGTCGTAAATGTAAATTGAAAAAATAATTAATTATGGAAATAGAATTCAAGGTCAATTTATTTATTCAAGTGTTTTTAATTACTACTACTTTATTTCGTATCTACTAGTTATCTTATTTATTTATAATTACCTTATTTACTAAAGAACAAGGAACACAATTAAATCTTGATAAATGATTTATTGTCCTAAAGTCTTTACAACAATGAGAAATAACTTACACAGCATATATACACACACACATACACTCATTCTCTCTCTCTCTCTCTCTCTAACACACACACACACACACACACACACACACACACACACACACACACACACACACACACACACACACACACATACACACACACATCTTCACACCGGCACCGTAATAGGTAGACAGAGAGAACGGAATGCCTCCTCCACATTCATTACTATCATCATACACACACCGGTTGCGAAGACTCCGTACCCGATCAATCGCATCATGGTCTGTTAGTCTTGGTCTTCCTCGGTACCTACGAGTACATCCTTCCACATTCACATTGTACACTTGCTTTCTTACTCTTTCTCCTGCCATAATCTTTTTACACCGACACTTTCTTTCATACCTAAGCTTTCTCTCACTTCATTATTGCAAACACGGACTGCGAGGGTTACGTCAAATATTTTTCGCAACGACCTCATCTCCCCGCGTTTATTCTACTTTCATATACTTTCTATCATACGCAACATCCATACGACACCGTTGGGATTAGCATATATAAGTATGCAGCGCAAGACGGGCATCAATGGCTCAGAACTGCGCCTTTAAGCATTTTCCCTAATGCTCCGTTCATTCTGTTCCTTGCACACACTCCTTCGACATCTGTGGTGCGACCTCCATGCCTGCTGAAAGCACAACCAAGATATACAAATACATTCACTTATCCTACACTATGCCATAGACCACTACTGTTACGTCCGGTGTGGTTATTTCTCATTCAAATACAAAACCTTTCGTTTTCTTCACATTCATTTGCAAGCCCAATATTCTCAAAATCATCTTTCACAATTGTGTTTGTAGCTCAGATGGAATGGTGCCTAAAATAATTGCATCATCGGCAGAAAGTAGGCATTTCATCACTAAACCACCTATTCGCATTCACACATTTAAAGACCTCGATCCCTGCAGTCACTTATCCAGATGTAGAATAAATAGGCGATCTGACACCACACAACCCTGCCTAATAATATTGACATCAAACCAGGGCGATATGTTGCCCCCCATCCGCACACGTGCTTTACGATCCAAATATATGGATCGCTAAGCAAGCAGCAGACACCCATCTATCCCATAGCAATGTGTCTTTCACACAACGCCGTCAAATGCTTCTCTACGATGTTGCGGAGAGGGAGGAAACTTGATCCGTACGTCCTCTTCCTGACCAAAAACCCTCTGTGACATCCCTTGCATTCTTCTTTCAATTATTTTGGAATACTCTTTCGAAGCTAAGCTGATGAAACAGATGGCCCTGTTGTCTCTGCACTACCATATCTAATCCCGAAGCCTTTCTATTTTTCATATTTCTTATCGCAAAGTTATATCTTGGGATGCTGCACCGGCCGCTGCATCTCTTACTGAGGCAGTGACTAGCGCATCATCACAGACACTCTCATACATATCTCCAAAATATACACTCCATTGATTTAATAAACTTTCGGTGCTTTTAAAAATGTCACCATCTTTATACTTAATCTTCTTCCGGAGAATGCCGAAAAACTCTCACCTCCCTCCAGAAGAGCTTTGTGTTCTCCTCAAAGCTATTCTCCAGCCTCTCCGCATTGAGTTGTATTCTTTTACACTTTTCTTTCACTAAGATTTTAGTAGCATTCCTACAGCGTGGATATATGCCCATCTTCGTATCTTTCATATACTATCGTTCGTTTGCAAACATGATACATAGTAAAAATAACATAGTAAAAATACCCTGTACATTTTAATACGATACCTGGTTTTTATAATACCTACTATAGGTACTATATAGGTACCTACTGTAGGTTCACTAAAAGGGAAAAAATAAGAAAAGGAAAAAAAGAGAAAAGTCCAAAGAAAATGTTGAGTATAAGAAAACAATGAGATAAGACATGACGACCGGCTGGCTCAGTTGTTAACGTGGCGGTTAGTCCGCGTGTCACGCCAGAGGTCGCGGGTTTGAATTCCGCCTAGGTCATGGATGTTTATACATGTATTATATGTATTTCTATAATAAAAATCTTAAATACTTAAAATTTCTTAAATTTACAAAACATATTAAATATATTTCCGTTGTCTAGTTCTTGTAACACAAGTCCTTACGGTACTTACACATGACTAGGCTGACGTGGTGTAATAAGTTCACATATATTATTATATTAAGGGAAAGTAGAAGCAAAACAAAGAAGCGAAAAAAATGTTTCTTAATTGTACTTTTTGTCTAATATTAATAATGTATATTCTCTTTAATTTAAATTATTCTTTTTATGAATGTCTTTAATTGAATGTTACTGGGCTAGTTAGTAGCTACTTTAGGGCCCTTTTATTTGTTAAGAATTTATTTTGAAAATTATTGTCGACTACTTACTAGCCATCCCTATTTTTGATCATGTTATATTCAAAACAGTCGGGATCTTATTTTAATTTCTTTTTATTTCGGTTTATGAAATGGTGACTTATTCTTATATGAATCTTGTTCATCTAGTGATTACGATACAAAAACATTCTCAACCCACCTGGTTAAGAAACTGAAAACGCAAAGACCATACTACTAAGCTCACTGTATTGTTTCTACCCGTATTATTACAGTAATGTAGTAATACCTTTCTAGAATCGTTGTGCTGAGCCCTGTACTTTGTTACTAGTTTAGTAGTAGGTATTCGAAAAAAGAATATTGTTTTAAATAAGCACAGTGATGTTGACTATGTTTGATTTCTTTTAGGAGCCGAATTGCTCTTAGATTAGTGACGACCTGTCTGAGAACAATATATATATGACCCCATTGGCATTGTATCAAAATATATGACCCCATTGGCATTGTTGCTTACCGTAGACTATTAGTTAATTCTTGCACTGAAATTAAGAAGAATTTAATATTTTTTTAATTCTACCCCATTTTCCGGTCTTACCCAATATTTTTTATACTGTTCCATATCAATATATATAGTACTGAGTTCAGTGATACAACTCATTAATATGTCAATTATGTTTTAAGTGTAATACGAATATCTGAATTTATTTATAGCCCACGCGGCAATTTACCTGCTGCATGGAGCAGTTTTCTGGATGAAATTCTTGTTTGGATGTTACTCCCGTGAAGACCCAGAAACCATACTTAAATGTTGTCAGGATATAATTCAGACTTCAGAAAGCAACTAAAAAAAAGCCTGGGGAAATTTTAGATAAGAGGAGGAAAAGAAGGCAACGCATCTATATGCCAACAATAATGCAGTAATTTGGATGTTTACGGGCGTCGGTACTCATCAAATGGCTATAATCAAAGAATGTCTTTATTGCTTTTTTTGGGAGGAATCAATTTTATTTTTAGGCTGGATGCGGCTTGTGACAGAGACTGGTGTGCTACTACTGTTGACAATTCTATTGCATTTGTCGTAACAGTTCGGACTAGTGAAGACTTTTGTGTCTTCCAGTTTAGGGGGACGAAAGGACAGAATTTTTTTTTTCCCATAGATAGGAAGAAATGGATAATTCTAGGTATACTTTAATTATATGGAAACGTATCCACTTTTTCGTATCATTAAAGGATAAAGGATAATAAATATATTGCAACTCGTTGCTAATTTTATTTTCATAATATAATTAAGATTAAAATTTGCATGATTAAGAGATAAGTTCCGTACTTTTTTTATGTTAACACGGGGAAACGCATTTACACGCCTTCATCGGTCCTGGGTGGAGTCCAGTGGTGTGTGGGACTCGCGGCACATGATAGTGCCCACCAAAACCACCGCGAGAGCCATCAGTGCCGCCTTTGGTGTGGTGCCCCGGAACAACAATCATCTAGGCAACACGTCGGCTAGTCAGCCCCCCTAAGGTGCCAACTCCACTTCCACAGATGGGTTTGTCCAGCACTACAGGTCAACCCCACCTACTTTGGTACAGTGCAATGGGGTGAGGTTCCCATCCTCGCCCCTTGTCCCGTGCGCAAAAGCACCTCCTCTTGTTGCTCTTAGGTCCCCTCTTCTTATACGAGAGTTACCGAGAGCGACTCCTCCTTATGATTTTTAAACCCCCTCTTCTTATAAGAGGGGTGCAAAAATCCCCCTCGGTTCAATTGGCTTCGCCTGAGTTCACCCCAGACTAATAAGCCCCACCACCACGACAAGGCTTGAACTATGGTGGGGAAGAGATAAGCTCCATAATAAGGTTAACCTAAATTAGTATTCACGTACTTCCCGAAGTCCCTGGCATGTTCAAAGAAGCAAGGTCTAGACTCTAGTGGAACAAGTGAAAGTCAACATTCTATAATAGCTAAATTGTATTGGTTATTTATTTTTTAGTGATTTAATTGTATTTAGTATTTTTTCAGTACACTAGTAATAAATGAGATGTATTTGTATGTACATGTTATACAATTTAATACCGATTCTGGTTATTGCTTTCTCAGGAACACAAGGGATTTTGATACGCATTATATGTACTTGTAAGTCCTAGGGATCAAATCTTTTAAATGATAATAGCTTATTTATTTTTAAGAGATTATTTATTTTATTTATAAGAGAATTCCGTTGCTGGGGGCAACGGAATTCTCTTAGGATAATCGTGAAGACCGCACTGACCCGGGCATGACACAAACATAGCACACGTTCGCGCCATCTCCATCCACATGTTCGTTTATCCTCATATTTTTTTTTATGGAATAGGGGGGAAAACTCTCGTTCACAAGTTGCTCCAAGTGCCCACTGCACTTACTTCCCATATCTGCACAATCAAGGCTATAGAATGCAATGTTCTACTTCATCCAAGGAACAATGCCTCCATTAACTCACACCCCGCACTACACACCATAGTATACCTGAGGGAGCGACATGCTCTGTCTCGTTCACAAGTTGCTCCAAGTGCGGTGGGCTGGAGGTCAGATAACATGCGCTCAGCGCGAAGTTCAGCTCACTGCGAGATGTAACTCGAACTGTGTTGCTGGACGAGTGTGGTGACCGCGTAGTGGTGACGCAAGGGGCTCGCTCGATACCCAGAGGTCGGGGGTTACAATCCCGCCCAGGTTATGGATGTTTTTTTTAGAATAGTGGGGCAAACGATTAATTGGAGCCTTTTTACGGCTGCCGACGCCCATATAATTACTACACCAATGTGCTGATCTCACCCCCAATGGGCTACTGGGTCACCGACTACTCACAAACCGCACGAAACGCGACACGGAAGATGTCACTTTACGGCGGTATTATGTGAGCGAGAAGTACGTCCCCGGTCGTTCCTGCCTTATTTCGTTGCATAGGAGAAATAGTGTTTGCACTATCCAGGGCACTACTCCCTCCCATGTCGCATGGCACTACCTCTTCCTAAAATAGTATCTACTTCAGGAAGTATTACACGGTCTTTAAGTTGTAGTTCATAGTACGACATATATCTACATCATGCCACGATGGAGAATCGACTGCCCCTGATATACATAAAGGCAGAATTTTATTAATGCATTTGTCGCACCTGTGGCAGGGGGTCGGATTCGCCTCGTATTCTCTCAATCGTAGCCTCGTCACCTAACGAGCCTCATGGTGGTCATTAACCGTTTTCGATATGCTACCTACCTATTGTTGGCTTATTTATTATTTTTAGCTTAATTAATTATTAGTGAATTGTTATTTGTTTTAAAAGTGTAATTAATTTTTAATTGTATGGTTATAATTGTTTGGCTGATTGTCGGATACACAATAGTCGGGAGTATAGCTTGTTAACTTCAGTATTCAATACCTACAACTATTGAATTTATGATATAAAGTAATAAAATCTCAAGTGTATTTCGTGCTTTACTTTGAAACTGCTAATACCGTGGATAAGGCTACCGGAGGTAGAATTTTGGCTCAAATTTGTCGCTCCCCGACCACGTGACGCGTCACGTCAAAGATTAAGTATCTTTACTTGGCTAGTTCTCATCTAAGAAACTCATTTAAGATTCGAATTATTATTAAGTACCTTTAAACAAGTCGCAGTAGATCCCTATATTCATATGCTAGTTTCTACGAGCGAAGCAAACTATAGGACGAATAAAGTAAAAACTTACACCTCTCGAACTTGTGAACACAATAATTTGTTCATGATAGCTAGCCTCGTGAGACCTTAGGCTTCAATGTTATAAGTAATAAGGAGAGATTATACATCAAATTTTAAAAAATATATATTTTATGTAAAATATATATTTTTTAAATTTTTTATAATATATATAAACTTTATATAAAATATATAAAGTCGCTAGGAAAAAAAGTCCAGGACTGGACTTGGCAGCCAAGTCCCCGAAGTCAACAACCACGGAATTTGCATCTCCTTTCACATCAGTTCTTTTGATGGGATTATAAAAATACTTAAGTGGAAACCGTTTTGTCAGTGCCTTGCATCTATGGGACTGTACACATACCGAAATCACCTCTTTGATCTATCTTAGATCTGCCCCCGGTATGTGAGGCATTGAATAATTTGTTTTAACTTCTTGTTGTAACTTTCGCAAGTATTTTTTCCCTAATCTGTGAACTTTTATATTACTGTTCTTTATTATTGCTACTAAAAAAATTCAGGCGTTAACATAAAATGTACCACATGTAGATACTTCAAATTTATTTACTAATTCTGCATGTATCTATGTATGTAGATTTGTATGATCACCTAGGTGAACCTAGGCGAAGCACCCCTCCTATAAGAAGAGGGGGCTTAAAGGTCAGGAGGAGGAATCGCTCTCGGTACCCCTCTTATAAGACAGGGGACCAAAGAGCAACAAGAGGAGGCGCTTTTGTGCACGGAGCAAGGGGCGAGGATGGGAACCTCACCCCATTGCACTGTCCTAAAGTCGGTGGGATTGGCTTGTAGTGAGGGGCAACCCCATCTGTGGAGGTGGAGTGGGTCCCTTAGGGGGCCGACTAGCCGTCAAGGTGCCCTGATGTTTGTTTTTCTGGGGCACCACACCAAGGGCGGCACTGGTAGCACTCGCGGTGGTTTTTGTGGGTATTCGGCACTATCATGTACCGCGAGTCCCACACACCACAGGACCCCCCCACCCAGGGCCGGTGAAGACGCGTAAATGCATTTCCCCGCGTCAACAAAAAAAAAATTGCCAAGAATTTTGGGCGCAAATTCGTAAAGTTAAATTTTGTATCTAATCGTATCTGTATAAGTTGGGTATCAAATTGTAGATTTTAAAATGTAAATGACTTGTAGTTTCAATTTAACAGAAATAAAGAATATAAAGTAAAAAAATATATTATGAGTACAGAAATCCCAACTGCTTACTGAAAAAAAAACAAGCCTTTTACAATAAAGGGAGCCGCCTGTGGAAGCCGTGTACTGTTCTTTTCAGTTAGCAGTCGGGATTTTTGTTCTTTAAATTATTGTTTTTATTATATAACATGCTATATGCATTACGCCATATGTGCGTTCATCTATCAAATACCTGTAAATATTATATTACTGGGTATTCATAATGGATATGTGGCGGTACCTGTACCTCTGAGGCCGGGTATTCGATTTTGCTGGTCTGGATAAATAATTTCCGAGCGAGATATCTTTTAGACTATTGTATATGGGACAATTTATATGTTTATGACACAGTAAAAACATCAACACATCTTGCCGCCAGTTCCCCAATGGGATAGATAAAATGATAGAACAAATAGTGATAACGCGTTATAGCAACAATGCAGAGGATATAAACGATTATAACTTGTTTGTTTGCTTGTTCATGTACACACGGTTCAGATTCGAACACAATTAGCACGGCAGTACTACGGTCAGTGGCCGGGAGCGCCGCGCGTGTGCTGCGCGTATCATATCAATAAACATTGTGTGCGTGCTTTTTTTTTGTGAACATTCCGTAAGTACGATTATACCATATAAAAAAAATTATAAACTGTTGTTTGCGATGTCCTTTGCGAGCATTTGTAGGACCCAAGAAACATTTAAGTACTGAATGTGACCATCATAAATATTAATAACTCTGCGTTCTGGCGATTAAATACGATCTTGCTATAGATACTTATTATAGAATATCTAATGTTACAACGCCTATAAAAAAGAGGCCTCCAAGAGAAGTAATTAATTATTTAGATATATTTTAAAGCAATTTTTCCACTTTACATAAATTTTGATGTTACCTACAGGAAATTCGACTTTTTTAGTTGATAATGGAAACAATGAACAATCAGAATATTTTGTGTTGTAGCCACAATGATTATCGCCCAAAGTTCCACGAGTTAACATTTTGAGGCACTAAATACTACGTAAAAAGATAACAGATTACTTTGAAGTCGTAGCCACACATGGGATACACAGTAAAATGTACATCTGCATCGGCCTTGCATGATGTTCCCGTGATTGTCCCGATTTTTAGCCTAAAATTAAATGTCCCGCGCGGTACAAGTTCTGTCCCGTTTTTTGTAGAGGGATGGAACACAGAAAAAGCCACAGAAGTATGATATTTTCGGTGCTTCAAACGATTACAGATCTCTATATCTTGCCATGAACTTGAACTTCATAGTTCCACGTATTAGTTAGATAAAAGTTTTGACGGACGTTCAAACAGACCGCCAACAAATCATATTAAAAGGTTTCCGATTTTTTTCCTTTTTAACTAATTACAAAATTTATTTATGTCCCGCGCTTTCGTAAATGAATCCCGCCTTTTGACTGGGAAATAATAAAAAGGCACTGAAGAGTATTCCACCATGAAAATAAACACACTAAATCAGTTATGTTTTTATTTTTCTACATATTTTAAAAAAAGATTCTTCCTTGGAGTCAAGATATGCGTCTACTGCTGTTTTGACCCCATCGTTTGTGGAAAACCTTCGACCTCACAAGTGCTTTATTAGGTTAGGGAACAGAAAGTAGTTTGCCCCACTATTCTACAAAAAAACATCCATAACCTGGGCGGGATTGTAACCCCCGACCTCTGGGTATCGAGCGAGCCCCTTGCGTCACCACTACGCGGTCACCACTCCTCGTCCAGCAACACAGTTCCAGTTACATCTCGCAGTGAGCTGAGCTTCGCGCTGAGCGCATGTTATCTGACCTCCAGCCCACCGCACTTGGAGCAACTTGTGAACGAGACAGAGCATGTCGCTCCCTCAGGTATACTATGGTGTGTAGTGCGGGGTGTGAGTTAATGGAGGCATTGTTCCTTGGATGAAGTAGAACATTGCATTCTATAGCCTTGATTGTGCAGATATGGGACGTTAGTGCCTCGCCACCTGATGGCACGAGTGCTCTTTGTACCATAAAAACATTCGCACGTGTCAATCTCCACACAGTAATCCAGTAAGTGATTCTGAACACCATTTGTTATGTGACCCGGTTAATGATCATTTGCACAACAGCATGCACTTTCCTTTTCTTTCTTACTAAGATCTATAACGCTTTTCTTAACTCATAGTCCCTGGTTTTTTTTTCGCCCATCAATTAAACTTTTGGCAATATTACAATATTACAGTACTTCAGTGGCTTCCCATCAGACTACGGCGGAATTCTCACATTCTCCACCTTCTCTTCAATGTCCTATTTAACCCTTCCTCTCCTTCTTATTTAAAATATCAATTATCTTATCTCAGTAACCATACTTCTATTCTTCGTACTTCAAATAAACTAACTCTTTCATTTCCAGTATATAAAACTTCTTTCTTTGTCAACTCCTATACAGCGTCAGCTATCCGTTTGAATCCGTTTGAATCTGTACCTGAATATGTGCAGAACTCACAAACTATTACGACCTTTAAAGTACGCCTCAATGAACACTACTCGCGATATCTACCGTTTAGGACATTATTGCTCGTGTACGTGCATGAATATATATAAATATAAATATAAATATANNTAGTATTAATATATATTTATTTTTTCTGTGTAGTGGTAGTGGTGACGCAAGGGGCTCGCTCGATACCCAGAGGTCGGGGGTTACAATCCCGCCCAGGTTATGGATGTTTTTTTTGTAGAATAGTGGGGCAAACGAGTAATCGGAGCCTCTTTACGGCTACCGACGCCTACATAATTACTATGCCGATGCGTTGCCCTCATATCCCCCAATGGGCCACCGGCTAGTTACAAACCGCACAAACGCGGCACTGAAGATGTCACTTTTCGGCTGTATTATGTGAAGTGTGTATTTATCTATATACACTCTTTTGTAACATAGGTAATGTAGCTAGAGAACGTTTTTTGTATATTTGTTTATTTGTGGACGCTAATCTTTGGGTTTGAAAAGATCTTTTTGTGTATGATAGCTATATTCACGACGAAGGTTTTAGGCTCTATGACGCTACGACAAATAAGACTAAGCGTGCGTCTGAAACCACGGGGCGCTTCTGCTTGCTTTGTTTTTAATTACAATTAAATAATAATTATATAAAATTTATAAAAACTATTAGCTATACTGTCCGTTGTCTGCTTAATCACTATGTGTTATTGGACTCAAAACGGACATGCCAGTTTAAATTTTAGATGTGAAAGCATAAACTCTAACAAATCATTTTAAAAGTAGCCATTTAATTATCAGATTTAATTTTGATGTTATGATTTTTTGGACATTGCTCAAGGTCAACAATACAAATTAAATGACCTTATATTTCTTTAAAAAAAAGGAATAAGCACTCTGTTCAATGTCACCATTTGATTGGTAACTTTAAATATTTCTTATTTATTTAATTGCAATATTCTGATTGTTAGGGAAATCAAGAAAAAATATTTTTCAATTATTTTTTATTTAAATAAGGTCATTTAAATAAAAATATTTATGATGTATTAACACTTTAATTTGTTTGTAAAATAAAAGTACAAAATTTTACATTTTGAATTTTTATCAGCGAGACTTATGAAATATTATATTATTTTCAGATTTGTATGGAAATAGGGTTGTCATCAAACATAACCAAAAATTCTGGCACATATTCTTTTTAACCGCCCCGGCATGCTGCGCCTCATGCTGACGAATAGGGATGCCATTTTCTCCACGTTGACGGACATCCTACATTTGTCGAGCCACTCCGGCAGTCGATCCAGCAGCCGCTGCATTCACCCGGCTGCTAGCTCCGGCTTTCGGTACGAGGATATGTAAGCGCTTTCGTCGGCGAACAGCGCGAGCAAGACATCCGTTTCGCCCTCTCCGATTGGGTTGTTAAGCGTCGGGATGTCGTTGGTATAGGCCGCGTAGAGGCAAGGGGATAGGCAACTGCCCTGCGACACTCCAGCACGTATGGCCCGCAGGCAAGAATGTCGCCCCTTCTTCGCTACCCGGAAGGTTCTCCCTTCCAAGAACGACGCCGCTAGTTGCACGGGAGCTGGCGGGACGCCGGCGTCCATCAACTTCACCAGGAGGCCCGGGTGCCACACCCTGTCGAAGGCCTTCTCCATATCCAGAAAGACTGCAACAGAGTGTCTCCCCTTGTTCATTTCTACAGAGAAGTAGTGGATTACCCGCGTCAGTTGCAACGTGGTCGAGTGGCCGCTCCGGAAGCCGAACTGTTCGTCCCTTATGGGAATGTACAGCTTCAGCCTTCGCAGCAGGAGCCTCTCGAACAACTTGGCGATGTGGGACAGCAGCGTTATCGGCGGGTAGCTTCCAGGCAGGCTCCGGGGCTTGCCCGACTTCGGCAGAACGATGACCCTCCCCTTTTTCCAGGTCTCCGGAAAGAGGGCCATCAGGAGAATGCCATTTGCGATCTGAGTGAAAGCCACGGCTGCTCGCCTAGACATCATCACCAGCGCTGTGGGGGGGATGTCATCGGGGCCTGGGGTTTTGCGCCTCGAGAGGCGAAGTGCGACTTTCCGCAGCTCAGAGGGGGAAATGAAATCTTTCCCGCTGAGTAGCGGAGTCGGGCTCTGAAGGAGCTCTCGAATGCGGCACTCCACCTGCTCGTGATGCTCTGCGAACGACGGCGCCGCTGGGTGTGGTGAAAACTGCGTGTGTAGATGTGATGCGAGCACCTCGGCGCGAGCCTGCGCTCCGTAGTGTTTCGCGCCTGTGGTGTCTAGAAGTGGAGTGATGGTGGTCTTTGGCCTCGTGAGACGTCTGTTTAAGGCTGGTGTCGTTTTCGCTGGCATGGAAGACTGTACTCTACCTACCTTGTGCCTTGATCCTCGGACAGCGGGTACGGGCCCAGAGTTTCCTCATTTGACGTTTCCTCTGCAGGTCCGCCAGTAGGCTCGGAGGGAGCTCACCCCGCCGGCGCGCTGTCTCCGGTACAACGGTGGTTACACTACAGAGGCGATTGGGGAGGTCTCGTTCATAATACCGCCGCAAAGTGACATCTTCAGTGTTACGTCTCGTGCGTTTTTTTAGAGTAGCCGGTGGCCCATTGGGGCGGGGGAAAAGGAGGGCAACGCATCGGCATAGTAGTTATGTGTGAAAAGGCTCCGTTCGTTCGGTTCGTATGCGAAGTTAACACAACCAAATAATGTTAACATTTCAACACCAACTTTATTACATTATAATAATGTTTGTCTGTCCGCGTTTTTTCTGTTTTATCGGTTCGCGTCGTGGAAACGCGAATAGAATAATTTATCTAGTACAAGGACAAGCGACGTAACACGGTGTTCTCATATCTGCTGAATTCCAATTCCATTCCAGAAAAAATATTGTTAGTGTGAGTCTTACAAATATATGTTATTTTTTCCTTTATTTACCTTTTTGGGGGTATTTTTCTGGTATAAATGAAAACGAGAATTCCGAGCATTTTGACCACTACCGATGCCCATAAATATTCTTATTATTACTATGCAGATGCCGACCAGCTACACAACGCGCACGAAAGGCGACAGCATAGCTGTTATTTTACGGCGGTCATATGAGGGAGAGGTACCTCCCCAGCCGTGGCGGACCAACTCGGTTGCAATACATCATGGCACTACCTCTTACTAAAAGTAGGGTGTACCGGATCCGTCAGTGACATGCTATTAACTGCTTCTTAAGACAGTAACTTACTCCAAAAAGTAGCGAAGAGAATATAAGGGCCTACTTCGGGACAGTGCAATGACTTCAGGATCTCAGCTTGACCCTCTATACAGCGATAGCCCCTCCTGCTTGCTCGTTATGTTCTGAAAAGATATTAGGCTACGGAGAGCCCCGATGACTTCTCAGGCTACTGACAAAAGATAAAAGGGTAAGGTAACATTCTGTGCGGTTTGTGAGTAGCCTGTAGCCCATTAGAGGGGAGGAGGCAAGGAGGTCATCAATAATGAGGTACTTTGGAGGCCTATGGGCGTCAGTAGTCGTTAAAAGGCTCCGGTTGTTCGTTTGCCCTCCCTGTGCTATAAAAAGGTAGTTTCGTGCAAGTGCGTCCTCCTGATTTACTACCATATAATTGTGTGTAACACACACATTAAGTAAATTGTTCGCACTCGATGTTGCAGTCGAACATTGCAATCACAATAGAACCCCTACGCCATCTTCCTAATATAGGATTATTGGGTTAAACTAACTTATTTTATTGTTAATTAAATCTATGTATTTTCTCTGTTATGTACGATACCACAAATTTAATGATTTACGTTCCTGTTGTGAAAATAAAAACTGGTTGTCTGCAAGTCAGTTTACATGATGCTTCAAAGATCTCTTCTTCATTCTCTCTTGCTCACATTGAGCCCTCGCCCACTTGGAACAATACGTGAGGTCATACTTTTTCGTTCATGCAACTAGCTTTGTCTATTCAAGTCGTTATCACGGCAGGAACATAGCCCTTCACTTTGTTAAATTTTAACTCGCACACCAGCAATATGATGACATGTTGCTACTCATAATGACATCATCGTTAACACTAAACCGAGCATTTTTTGGTTAATACGTGTGTGTGGTGTGACGTCATAAAATAGACATTCTAGTAGCGGTGTGAGAGAGACGACCGATTTCATTCTTTAATAATTTTTGATAAGTGTAAAGGTGACAAATATATGTAAGATAATACAATTTAAAGAAAACCACATCTGTGGTGCGGAAACGATACGGATCAACAGATGACGCTTCCCTTATAACGTTTTCCGTTTCGTTTACCTTTTACAGTTTCAACTCGAAACAAATAAATGTTAAAGAAACTGTTTTATTTTTTGAGTCATCGTAGTTTTCAAAAGCGGGACAATTTGAATACTCATAAATGATGAGTCGCAATATAATCATTCTAGAAGTCCAGTGTTCGACATTTGAACTCTATTCCTTTTGGCTGTAAAATTTCTAATTTTCATTGTCAAATGGGTTTTTTTGTCAAAGGTCATCGTCGAATTTCATCCATAACTTCTAAAGTTGTATTTTAACGATGGCATCGTTAAAATGTTGGAAATTTTTCTTTTTAGGAACTAGGAATTGAATTACCCAAATAAAAGTTTTGAACGGGTGGAATGTTTCAACTCCACTTTGAAGTAGATATCTTCAAAGAGTAAGATGAAATTTTGTATACACGTTTAGTTTCTATGACAATGCACGATAGTAGCTTTTATTAAATATATATTCTAGTTTTTCTTTGCTTTCTCTTCGTTTAGATTATCTGTCGTCTGTGGTTTACATGTTAATATTTTATTTTGTGTTCTTTTTCACTATATAATTTATTATCAGATCACACGGACGGTACGCTCCATAGCACACCGTTTCCACTGACTGTTTCCGTAAGAGGCAGCCACGCTGCCTTGCGAATGAAAAAAATACCGATGGTACCTCTCGATCACATTTTTGTAGGAGGTAGTGCCCTGCTGCATAGGACTCCTCCTCCATAGGACCATTGGAAAGGTAGTGCCATGTATGGCGCATTACACTGTATCCTCCTCTGCAACGTAATTGGGCCAGCACGACCGGCCAGGTACCTCTCGTTCACTTCATATCACCGTAAAGTGACACCTACGGTGTCGCGTTTCATGCGGTTTGTGAGTAGCCGGTGGCTCACTGGAGAAGGGGAGGTGAAAAGGAGGGCAACGCATCGGCATAATTATGCTGATGTTCATTAGCGTCGGTAGTCGCTGAAAGGCTCCGATTTCTCGTTTATATATAGCGCTTTACGACTACCGACGCCCATAAACACTCTGATCGCTCCTTCTGCCCTTGACGGACATTAATTAAACACCTGTAAAATATGTACTATTATTATAATAATAATAATTATTATTATTTAGAAAATTTATTTTCACTCTTCTAGGGAGGTATGAATTATAACACAAGCACGGGCTTACGCCAAGTACTTAAGTTTATATGATTAATTACTATATGAATTTAAATTGCATGGTCCTTGCTCATAAATTTTCTTACAATTCTGCAAGTATTTAGTATGGTCGCTTTTTGTAGAAGTATGTATGTGGATCTGGGAATATTTAGAGTTTTGAGACTGGTGCGTAACGTTAACGGTATGACTCCTGTAGAGGAAATTGTTATTTGAACTGTTTTGACGGTTTGTACATGCCATTGTGATTTAATTTCTATGGCCAAATCTGTATACTTTGTGATTTTTTCAGTGTGTGTTCTTGTAAGATTATGCGTATTCGAGATTGCTATATCGATAAGGTAAACAATTTTATTATTTTTATCCCACAAGGTTATATCGGGTCTATTCAAGTGTATTGTCTTGTCGGTAATTATTGTTCTGTCCCAGTACAGTTTATGTTCTGTTGAATCCAATACGGTTTGAGGTTTGTATTTGTAATATGTAGTTTTTTCTGTGGTTAGTTTATATTTGTATGCGAGCTATTGGTGTATTATTGCTGCTACCTGATCATGGCGGTGTCTGTAGCCTGTCTGTGCTAGCGATTTACAGGCATCCGTGATATGCTGGATTGTTTCAGAAGAACTGTGGTAGTATCTGCAGTTATCAGTTACAAGCGTAGGATCATATCTAATGTGTTTCCTGTAATTCTGTGTATCTTTTGCCTGATCCTGGATAGCCATCATAAGCCCTTCCGTTTCTGGAAACAGTTCTCCTCAGTGTGTTCGACGCATTTTTGTCAACATTAGAGTTGGTCAAGTCGAGGCGATGTCTACCGTGTAGTGACTTCTGTGTCCAAGTTTGTATATTTTCTTGTACTTTCGTAATAATTTCATTTTTCTGTGGCAGATAATCTCTCAGGTTGAGAGGTGTGTGATTAAAATCGGCGCGTACAACAGCGTTGTGTACAAAATGATCTGAGCGTGGTGATTTGCTTATTGTGTTAATTTTTTATATCGATTATGCCTCTCCCTCCTTCGCTCTTAAGCAATGTAAGACGTTGTATGCAAGAGAGTGGATGGTGTTTTCTGTATTTAGTCATCTGTGTATTAATAATGCGTTGGTGTTTAGTTAAATCTGCTTGGGACCAATTCATTATACCAAATGAATATGTAAGTATTGGGATTGCATATGTGTTAATGGCTTTGGTAGTGTTTCGTGCGTTCAAAAGTTTAAGGGTGGTATTCCAATTCTGCATTGAAAAAAATGATATAACCGTGGGGTGAATTATGTAGTGTTTTAGTGTGTAAATAAGCCACGAGTGCGGTACAGAATCATTAGCTTTTTTGTAATCTACGTACATAGTGTAGATATTTCTCTTCGTTTGCAGTGCCTGTTTGGATGCTACGGTGTCGATGATAAGTTGCTCTTTACATCCTTGGCTAAATTTACGGCATCCTTTTTGTTGCTCAGTGAGTAAATGATTCAAATTTATGTGTTTGTATAAGAGGTGACTAATGCAAGAGGTTATTATTTTATAAATATTTTGAAGACAAGTCAAGTCAAGAAGTAAATTGGTCGGTATTTATTGTATTTGTAAGATCTTTAGGTAGCATGTAAGTAGTTCCTTGTGTCGTATAAGGTGGCATATGGTCTGGGTTTTGTAAAAAGTTATTAATATGTGTTAGTAAAAATGGGTGAGTACTTGTGAGTTTCTTGTCTCAATAATTATGGATTTTGTCTGTTCAGTCGCCTTCCAGTTATGAGTTTTGGCTATTACTGAAGTCAGTGTATCAATATCAATAGCATCGAATTATATTTCTGGTATATTTTGAAGTGCGTGTTGGTTTTCGGCGATCCAATTACTATTTTTGTCAGTTACTGGGTTAGACCATATGTTAGACCAGAATTCGTGTAATGCTTCCGGAGTAGGCGTTTCTGAAAGTGAGGTATAGCTTGCGTTATTCGTAGTCAAGGTTCTTTAAAATTCTTTTTCGTTTGTGCAGAACATCTTGTTTTGTGTTTTCCTTAGTGTTGTTCCATAGTGTTGCTTTGGCTTTAAAGTGTCAATGAAATGGGAAATATCTGTATTGTTAGGTTCATGTTGTGAGTGTATTCTATATTGCAGTTTAATGTGTTCAAAGTGTTTCTTGTTCTAGATTAGAAGCTATATATAAGCGGGTTCATCCCTAGCGAGAGCCCGCCTGTTCAGCTTGTCACCGCGGATGGTTAGCATTTTGCTGCGATACCCAGCATCGGTTCCAGGTGTGCCTCGACGACCTCCGGGAAGCGGTCTTAAACAATACCTGGATTTAGAGCGCGAATACAGAGGCCCCCTCAGAAACGTAGGGCTGCCCGAACCAGATGAGTTAAACCCACCGGACTCGGAGAGGGACTCCCCGGCAGAACCGAAACCACCTGAGTAATCACATGTTTTAAATTCGCGTCCATGTTCCGTGTTTACTTCTTCTCCTAGTTGGTGACCGTTAGTTTACAGAGGATAACAGCCCAATTTTTATGGGCGTCAATAATAGTACCTCCTATAAATAGGGTAATATAGTCTAGGTGGTCAGACTCCATGTATATTCTTTCTCTCTGTAAGCCCCCACCCACGACGTCAAGGTGGTCGCCATGGGGAGGGGTTATTATTATTATTATTGTTATTGTTTTTGTTGTTGTTATTGTTATTGTTATTGTTATTATTATTATCATCATCATCATCATCATCATCATCATCATCATCATTATCATCATCATCATTATCGTCGTCATCGTCATCGTCATCATCATCATCGTTATCGTTATCATTATCATTATAGTTCTCTAAATCAACGCTATCGTTATAGTAGTTATTGAATAGTCCTATTAAATTATTATATCCTATTATAATGTTAATTTACACCATTTCTTCTCTTTGTTTTTACAACTATCAGTAGTAGTTAATTAAAGGTATGTAGACAATAATCTCGTTGTCTTCAGCTGCTTTTTATAGTTTCATAAGGAGATTAAAAAGCAAGAGTCTCAAGTTCAAATATCGACCAATGAAGTAATGAGAAGAATTTATGAGAATTCAAATTTAGAATTATATTGAGATCATCTAACAAAAATAAATATATGACATCTAATGACTCGAATGTATTCAGTTGGCATGTTGTTATAATTTAAGGGAGCAAACGAGAATTCGGAGATTTAGTCAACTACCGACGCTCTTATCCGCATAATTGTTGTGCAAATGCGACGATATCATCCGAGCGATAAGCACGTCCCCTGTCGTGCCGGTCCCATTCAGCGGAAGTATGTTACTGCGTAAAAAATATTGTTCATCTGCTGATCTTAGTTGTCATTCCGAAGCCAAGGCCTACTACTCACATATAGCGTTAGCCTCAACATGGTCTTCCTTTGACCTAGACTAAAATTGTTATTATTAATATTCTTACTATAAGATAGATATTTTTTTTATATAATCGACGAAACAAAGATTTGAATGAATTTATATTGCCTCATATATGCGGTGTTAAGCGCGTAAGCCTGGGTTCGATCCCCAGGTCGGGCAACTGTTATTAAATGTTTCTCAGGTTATTCTGAGCACGCATTACATTTTCCGGGATTGGAATGTGCCCGAAGGGCAATAGGCTTATGAAAGCCCGCAGTCGCAATACATAGGTCAAACAAAGAGATCAATAAGAACACGCGTTAAAGAACATATTGCAGATGTAAAACATCGTCGTTCTACTAAGTCTGCAGTTTGTCAACGTGTACAGGATAACGCCCGCTATTATATCACATTTGACAGACCTCAAATCCTCGCGAAAGAGTCGATTCCGTCCGAGGATGATTCGTGAGACGATTGAAATTAGAAAGTATCAAAATTTTAACAGAGAGGATGTTTGGGTCTTACCAACTGCTTGAGATCCGGCGATAAATATAAATAAGTCAAAAACAAAAAAAATGTCTCATCCCAGCTGCCACTAATTGATTGTTACTGATTCTGCTGCATATAAATACTCAACCAGACGACTACAATCTCCAATCTACTCGTGACCATGATAGCCAAAAGGTTATCGAAACGTCCGGATATAATAAAAGTTGAGGGATCTTATTTATGTATCTGTTTATTTATTTAAATATATATTAAGTTTTTAATAACTTATTAACTAACTATAATTACTAAGTTTATAGTTTATATCTGTATGCATATTAAATTATTTTTAATTTTAGTATTTTTTATTTATATATTTTTTTATATTGACTATTTGTATATATTTATTTACAATATATATTTAAATATAATAAGAAATTTGTCTAACTATTCCATGACATTAATCGATTTAAAATCATCCATAAATTAATTACGTCGCACGTGAAGGGGTGTCCAACAAACTGGCTATCTTTTGACTGTCGATTTGTGTACACATCACGCTATTAAAAGTGGGACACGTCATTAAAAATGTGACTCGCCATTAAAAGCGTGACGCGCCATTAAAAGTAGGACACGCCATTAAAAGTGGGACACGCTTCGTCCCCCTGGTGCCTCCTCACTGGGGTGATGAGGTGAAAGCGAATGTCATCGAGCGTCCGTAGGCTCCGATTGCTCGTTTATTCCGTTGCCGTATCATCATCATTGTCAGCCCATATAGGTCCACTGCTGGACATAGGTCTCTTTCGATGAACGCCAATGTAGCCTATCCCCTGCTAGTCGCATCCATCCCGGACCAGCTAATGCACGAGATCGTCTTCCCACCTGGTGACCATCACATCGTTTTACTAACCGCGGCTCCACGGTCTACTGCAGAATCTTAGTGGCCCATCTGCCATCTGATCATCTGAGCGTGTGACCAACCCATTGCCACTTCAGTGAGCCTATTCCTCGCGTGAAATCGGAAACTTTAGACCCCTGCCTTATGACTTCGTTGCGAATTCTATAGGACAAAGAAACACCCAACATAGCACGTTGAATAGCCTGTTGAGCTACCGCAAACTTGCGGACCAGTTCTGAATTAGGAGATCACGGGGAGAATGCATTGGTTGTTGTTGTTGCCGTAGAGGCTATAAAAATAATTTAAATTAAAAAACCGTCCGTTTGATGTGCTGCTGCAAAATCGAGGTGATTAAAATTAACTGTACATTCATTAGGTATTATTACACTAGCGCGTAGTGTGTAGATATTGCGCAATAGTATTGACTGGCTATATACAACGAGCAAAAAAGTAAAAATGTTGGTTTTGTGATTGTTATGAAGGCCAAATTTTTGTATTCGGATGATGGCCATGTACTGTTTCCTAATCCTTTATAACTATCATTATATACTTCATTTCGCTGCTACGTCAATTATTCAGCGAAGAGATATTATTACTCAAAGCTTTTTAGATTATTATTATTGGAGTTATTAGGGAACTGGCGGAAAGAATTTGCGCGATCGTGTGTGTGTGTGCGTGTGTCTGTATTTTTTGAGTTGACCCCTAAGAAATGACATTTAAACCTGAGATATGACAAGAAATATGGATTGCAATCATATGAAACTCAAACATACGCTTCAGGGGTTCTGAAGCGTATGTTTACTTTAGTTAGCTCGTGCTTGAGGAGACTCAACTCCAGCCGCGAGTTTACGATGACGCACAGTTTTGTAATTGACAATTTTATCATAATTATACACAAGTGTACTGTGTACTATTATTATGGCCAGGGTAGACTCAATATGTAATTCTATACGAGAAAAATAATTATTATGTTGAGGCAAATCATTATAATTTATATGTATTCATGTCGCTATCATCATCATTTTCCGCATTTATTGTTTAATACGAACTCTCCGTTAATGAACGTCAAGCAGGTAGAAATATATGCTGCCCGCCATGGTTCAAGCCTTGTCGTCGCGGTGGGGCTCAGTAGCCTGGGGTGATCCGAGACATCTTGGGCGAAGCCAATTGAACCGAGCAGGTGGTGGCTCTTAGTACCCCTCCTATAAGAAGTGGGGACTAAAGAGCAGGAGGAGGTGTCACTCTTAGTAACCCGGGACAACCCCATTTGTGTAGGTGGTGTCGGTCCCTTCGGGGGCTGACTTGCCGTTGAGGTGCCCTGATGATTTGTTGTTCCTGGGCACCTCACCAAAGTAGACACTGGTGGCACTCGAGGTAGTTTTTGTAGGTATCCGGCACTATATAATGTGCCGCAAGCCCCACACACACTAGACCCCACTCAGGGCCAGTGAAGTGCGTAAATGCGTTGGCCCGTGTCAACAACAAAAAAAGTAAAAATATATACTACGCTGTTTCACACAAAAGCCAGAGATTGCCTCCTTTAACCTGATATTTACAAAAATCATCATTTCCATACTTTTAACAAAACCTATATAATCAAACATTTATGTTAGAATAAATTAATTAACTAATAAACTGGGACAATAGAGTTTAATTGACTTCAAAAAATTTCAGCGCACAGAAAAACTAAAAGTTAACATATTTAAGCATTAAATTAACAGCTACAATTTAAAAAATTGAAATAATTAGCAAGACAACTAGGTTTTATAGCATACGAACACTTGATTCTACCACATCTCACTAGCTTGCGGAAATTCATAAACATTTTGAGACCTCACAGAGATAACAAAGAAAAACAGAGAGAAAAGGGAAGATAATACAGATAGGTGTCAGCGAGTGGCCGTCTTGGTTAATTGAGACGGAAGATGAGAGCATTACTATATTTGTCTAGACAACGCGTTTTAGGCTGGCTGCTTACTTTATTTGTATTATCTCTGCGAGATACTTCAATTGAAAATTAAATAGCTTTTTAGTCCAGTGGTACTTTAGAAGACAATGTGATGTTCGTGCGAACAAATTATTGTGTCAAATATTGTCTGCAAGGATATTATAAAGTGGAAACATTTGAGCTTGTTTGTTTGTTTTGGATGGGCTTCAAAACTAGCGAACCAATTTGAAAAATTACTTTACCATATAAAATTTTACATTATCAGTAGTGCGACATAATTCTTTCTAAAACGTATTGATCATTTTGAATAATTTAATAATGAAACCAAAATGTGAAAAAATATAAATCTTTATTTAGCTGCAGTAATTATTGACAACTAGCTATCCCGGCAGACATTGTTCTGTTATACATTTTATTTATCGTTATTGTATATTTATAACATGCCATAGATGTGGCAGCGCATAGCTATACGATGCTCATGTGGCAGCGCATAGCTATACGATGCTCATGTGGCAGCGCATAGCTATACGATGCTCATGTGGCAGCGCATAGCTATACGATGTTCATGTGGCAGCGCATAGCTATACGATGCTCATGTGGCAGCGCATAGCTATACGATGCTCATATGGCAGCGCATAGCTCTGAGTGGCCCTGCTGCCAGGTTTACCATATTACGTTTACCATATTAAGATAGTTTTATCTTTTTACTTCTATCGGTAGTCCCTATAATTAATTAAAAGTCTTTTCGCAGCGGGATGGTGCTTTTACACATATAATACTTTTAAGCTTGAGATATGATAATGATAATTTCCACAATTTATTGGCAGGCTCATTAATAATACAATTTTGAGTAGCAATTTAGAGCAGTACCCGCATAGCGTTTAGCAATTCGGATGAAATTTGGCTCAGAACTTGAATTTAGAACCAAATAAAAACTTCTTATCCCGGTGAAATGAGTGGCTCTCGTAGGATAGATTTTACACCAGTGCAACAGTGAGCTAGTTACTAATAAATTATGTTTTTGTTTCAGAATTAGCCATGGCTACAAAAGAAAGTCTAAAATATGGCGCAGCGGAGCAGCTGATGACGAAGGCACCCTGGTAATTATTTGTCCACTTTTCCAATTCCTGGATAGTCCGGTGCCAGAAATTGAACTAATCTATACATATTATAAAACAAAATCCCTTAAAGCTGTCTGTCTATATGTGTTCGATTTTGTACAGATTCTCAAAATGAACAGATCGGATCTTCAAACTGTTTTCAAGTATGGAAATTTCTAGGGCAGGTTTTAGTTTATAATTCGTCAAGGTAGCAATTTATTCACGGGCGAAGCCGGGTAGAACGCTAGTATGTATCCAACGGTTAACCTAACATTAAATTGATAAACAATATACCCGACTGTTTAAAATATTTTTTCTCGTCATAAGTATCACTCGCGTTAACAAGAAGAATCTAATGACACCACACTCCGACGATGCAATCTATTCAGACATACATTTAAGATTCTTTTAAGTTCTTAAGATGGTGCGTGGTCTTAAGGTTCTTGACAGTGTAATTCAACTTTCCTCCTGATATATCCACGTAATAAAACGGAAGTTAAATCCAAGGAACGCAACCATTGTTAAAAATTAAAGTAAAAACTTTGTAGTCTTCTTATCTTCATTATCGATTCTATATACGGGGTGTACAAGAAAACTGAACAACTAACCTAGTATGATATAGTATACCACCAATGTATGTTTACTTAGGTGATAGATATAAGATGCGTCTCATATTTACAAAGATACACCCAAAAACAAAATGTACTGTGACAGCGCTTCCCCTTAACAATGTGCTTGATGTCGACTGGGCTTCCAGAGTCGTTGACGTAGTAGGTAACCAAAGACGCGAGCAAAATTCAAACGACATCCCGCTACACGATAAGCTCATGAAAATAAACCGAATGTCGTAGAAACTAAAAAAAATTAAGCTTCTTTTTCGATGACCAATAAAAAACTGAAAAGGAACCTCAAATTGGCTAGAAATTTAAAAACAAAACTTAAGCTCAATTAATAAACTAACCTTCATATTGCAGTAGGTAACTCATTAATGCAGGTAGGTACACAAAGTCACGGTGGTTATTAATAGGCGGCCACATTCAGATTCTACACGACGCAGTACACCGTATGAAAACACCGCCACAATCGAATTCTACACGTCATAACATTGCATTTTTTTATAGCAATAAACTCGTGCCACTCTGGTCCTCACATGCGTATTGCGTCGGTTGTACATACCGTTTCTGATAAAAGTACTTTCATCAGTCTACAAAACTTTTTCAATTAAGCGATGCGGCGTCGGTAATCAATTGGTAACAATGCCAGCACTGGACTTATTTTATTAGGATGACGGGTGTCTTCTTTAAGAACGCACAGTACTATGCGGCACCCGCAATATCTTTCCGGCAGACCTTGTACTGTCTTCCGGATTTTCGTCGAAGTGTCGAAGTGTTACGTCATCACTTCTAAGTTATGGTTGCTGCCAGCATCTTTATTACGGGGCACTTAACTGCCGTGATCTCGTAGACGTTGTACCAGTCGCATAAAGCTTCGGCCATTAGAAGGAATGGGTTCATTATTCCGATGACCAAAATACGCCTTATGAAAGCGCAAGGCTTCACTACGGTTGCCCCGAACCATCCATACCGGTGAACTGTATGTGCCAAAACGATTGCACGATAAAAATATAAATACAACATGAGTTGCTTTAAACACGATAATCACACTTCACTTTATTAACATTTCTCAATGTCACGTCCGCACAAATACGTAATTCGATGCAACTAAAAAATAAATTCAAAATACCTAGTAACATTCTAAGTAAAAATATCGATATCCTTTTAAGGCACGTTCACACTGGACTTACTATCTACTTACATTTCATATAAATTTTTTAGGGTTTCGCGCAAGATCAATAAAAACGGCAAAAACATTTCTTGTATGGGGCCCCCCGTAATAATTAGGTATATTGTTGTATTTTTTCGTATTTGCTGTTATAGCGGCAACAGAAATACATCTATGGAACTTTCAACTCCATCTATCAATTTCCATGAGATACAGCCTGGTGATGGATGGACAGACGGACATTGAAATTTTAGTAATAGGGTCCTATTTTATCCCATATGGTTATGTATTAGTAAAACTTCTGTTTTGTACATCAATATACATAGTACGCAAACCCTTCCTGCAAGAGTTAGACTCGCACTGGCCGTTGTTTATTTACAAATCTACATTCCCGTCCGTTACTTTAAGTAACGTAATAATTCATAAGTAGGAACCATTGCCCTCCTGATTGCGTAGGAGGACGGCAATGTTTTTATTTTTCTCGGACAAATACAAATATTGCCTCCTCCTCTCTAATGGAACATCGACTACATACAAATAGCACGAAACTTCATGGCACAGCTGCCTGCACCTTTACGACGATATCATGCGAGCGAGTGGAACTTCACCGCTTGTGCTGGCCTGAATCGATTTCAATGCGTTGAAGCAGTATGTCAAACATAATATAGATAGAATCAATACATTATAATTGTATACTTATCAAGCTTTTGATTAGGTACCTCCTTTTTTTCACACCCTTTCTTCAAGGTTCTTATTACACCCTGGTAAGATGATCTTCACTTATTTTTTATTTAATAATATATGTACATTTAAATAAAACAAGTACTATATAGGAATTACAATAGTACAAATTATGCTGGTAGGTGCTACTTAAGGTAAGCGCTATCAAAATATGCGATGTAACAATTATCAAGAAGACAAATTATTCCAACATGCTTGAAGTCTTTTACTAGCTTATATAACAGTGTGTTTGTTGTATATTATTTTTTTAATTACGTTTTGACTTCTGATGTATTTTTATATTAGTAATTTTATGCATTCACAATATATAATTCTGTATACAATGAGGCTATTAGTTAGTATTGACCTCGAATCATAAGTGTTCTTGACTGCTGTAGGTACATAATATTTTAGTTAGGTATGAATTAAATAAGTCGTAATACCTCATTGTTAAAGTATACATTTTTAAAATCGCTTTTACATTAAATGTTTTCTAAACTCCGCAATAGGTCTTTTTACTTTTGACTAGTTTCTATTGTTATCTCTTCATAGTATGGGGGCAAACGAACAATTGGAGGCTTCCGACGACTGCTAACGCCCATGAATATCCTCATAATTACCATGCCATCGCGTTGTCCTCCTTTTCTCCTCTTCTCCAACGGGCTACCGGTTACTCACAAACCGCATGAAACGACACCAAAAATGTCACTTTACACAGAATGTGTTTCCATGACGCACGGGTCATGTGCGGTATTGTAACATTAACTTATCTTTTAAACAATTACCACTGACAAAAGAGGAATCGCCTGCCACTGCATGGCCGCCATAACAGAGTCGGCTGTCATATTAGACTCTAGTGTTTGAAATATTGAGGGCTTAATCCTACTGATGTTATAAACGCGGAAGTTTGTAAATATGTGTGGATATTTTTTACCTCTCACGTAAAAACTATTGAACTTTTATACAACTTGGCAGTGTTGTAGCTCATGTAGCAAAATAAGGAGGAGGTATTGCCATAACATGGAAGCGCCGCCGTATAATCACGGCGGCGCTTTCCTGTTGAGGTAAATGGGCGTCACTACTAAGCGAATGGCTTCGCTTGCTCGTTTGTCACTACATAACTGGTTGTACGTATGTCTGTTTACGGACTGCATTATATTACGTGATAACCGTTCTATACTTGATTTGTGAATTTGTGAATGCGTCGCTCGATGGAGTGACGGAGTCGACTCGTAACGCACTCTCGCTGGCACAGGTCTCTCGCTCGCACAGGTCTCTCGCTTGCACAGGTCTCTCGCTCGCACAGGTCTCTCGCCCACAGGCTCCGCATCCTTAACATTGCTATGACTCGTAAAATTACAATTTCCTTATATTTTTCGCGCAGCGTTGTCGTTTAGCAAAACGTTACCACGTATAAGAACCTTATACATGACTGATTTCTAATCAAACCTAATTGGTGTTAGATTTAAACAAGCCGCGAAGGGCAAGCTAACGAAACAAATAAATGTTGTCATCAATTTTCTACGAGCAATGTCAAGATTTGTAGAATAAGGCAATTAATCGGTAAACTCATGTGCTCGCATTAAGGTTAACCGCCTGCTCGTGTCTACAGCGTACACCACATGTCGCAACTGTGCGTGTGCAGTGCGCATAGAGATAACACAATTAGAGGCTTACCTACTCTATCTATATGTATAATATATCTATATTAATATGATCGCCGCCATAGGCGATCATTAACAGAGGACAAAGGTAAGAAATCTCTTTGCTTATACAATCTCACATTTGCTGTCTCTTTTAACTTAGACCGATGTTTAAGAATGTAGGAAGATGTAGTGCCATGCTGCATAGGATGAAGCACTAGTAAAGTGACATATTCAGTGTCGCGTTTTGTGAGTAGGCGGTGGCCTATTGGGGGGGGGGGAGAACGCATCGGCGTAATAATTATATGAATGTTCATGAAAGTCGGTAGTCATTAAAGGGCTCCGATTGCTCGTTTGCCCATTATTCTATTTAAATGGGTTATGACCGGCTTCCCTGCTCTATCTGTAACATATCTATGGTAAAACAACACTCTTGTACAAACGGTTTACTGTACCCACACGACGGTGCACCAGTTCAGACATCTGACAGGAAGAACCCATCCGACATGAATTCAGAAATGACTAATAGACGCGTTGCTCCTCTACAACCCGCTTCCCTAACGGACCATCCGCTACTTGCAAACCGTATGGAACGAGACCTAGCCATTACTTGTCAGGTCGTATCGTAAGCGAGAAGTACCCTCGCGTTCGTGACGGTGCTGTTCGGCTGCGACGGGTATGCCACTACCTCTGACTGTGCATATTACACGCAACAAACTTAATAGTCCTATCCTAAGCAATCCAGATTGCCTTGGTGTCCTTAGCAAAGGTTAACTATAGTCTTGACTATAGTCACGCATGGAATATTCCAGCGGCGAGGACGACTAATGAGGACACTTACGTACGTAGGTAGCAGCAGTATTTTTAGGCCGAGTTCAATGTCTTAATTTTTTAAATGACATAGTTGTTTTACTTGTGACCTTCCTCGTTCATTATAGACCGTCATGGTCTCAGAACTGGATATTTTTTATATATGCATATATATCTTGATATGTTAAATATGCCGTGTTGTAACAAATGGACTTTGACATTGTCTGCCGCGATAGCCTTGGCGATCGTCGATTGAAAGCTGCTCTCTTAAGCTTCGTTCGATCAAGTAAAATATTAAATAACCGATCATTAGATCGGCCATTTCATTTAGCAGTCGGCTTTTTTGTTCTTATTATTGACCTTTATGTTTAATAATTTTTTGTTTCTGTTAATCTAAAACATACAAATTTTACATATTTTTTGGAAATGATCATTTAAATGCAGGGATTTTGATACCCCACCTTATGTTAGACACATGAAGAAACATAGTAATAAAACTTCACGAATTTGCACCAAAAATCTGCCGTGAAGTATTTTCTTGTTGGCACTCGCATTATCAAGACAAAACTAACGTCCCTTACGTGAAAATCCGTAAAGCAGTTCAGGCTTTCGGAGGGAAAATAGATATCTACATACATACAAACTCTCGAACAACATTACCCTCCTTATGAGTCGGGTGAAAAAACAGTCGGGTTTGTTGTGTGACTGTCCTCTTAAATAATGAATTTCATCTAGTTTTTGACATATTTTTCTGTTGCCGTTATAATATATAAGGCAACAGAAAAACAACAACGGCAATCATCTGTAAAAAATCAACTATCTTACAACAGACACCGAAGTCTTAGTTAGTCGGTCCCGTTTTGACCCTTTAGGTATGGAACACAAACAATGAAAACGGTATGAGGGAGCCCCAGGTCGGAACGAAGTTCATTTCGCTGTTTAGTAGACGTTTTCATTCATAATTTATATTACAAACTCGTATCAATATAATTGTGGAAAACATTTTTTTTTTCTCACAAAACATATTTATTCCTAAGTAATTCGAAATAATTATATTAATATTAATAAACTACAAATTTAGAATACTTAAAGCTGTAATAAGCAATCGAAGTTCCGTGCGGGGAGTGGTTATAAGCCACGTGGGACCGATGTGGAAAAGTTTTGCTATGATTCCTAATGTTTACCGCGCGATATAGACCGTTGCGCGTCCTTCCAAGGACTCGGATGCTTAAAATCCATCCCGATATACTCAACAACACTCGCGTTACTGAGACTAGTCTAAGCGACACCTCGTATTATATTACAATACTTCCAGTAATTCAGGCTCCATTCCTTTTTTTATAGAATGGGGCGCAAACGAGAAATTGGAGCTTTTTTACGACTACCGGCGCCTATGAACATCTACATAGTTACTATGACGATGCGTTGCTCTCCTTCCGCTCCTCCAATGGTCCACCGGCTACTCACAAACCGCACGTAACGCGACACTGAATATGTTAATTTACAGCAGTATTATGTGAGCGTGAGGTACCTCCCCGTTCGTGCCGGCCCAATTCCGTTGCATAGGAGAATGTAGTGTCGTGCACTGTGCATGGCATTACCACCTCCTATGGACTACCTCTACCTTTTGTGTGTGTCAAGTAATATTTCTGCGTGTGAACGCCCCGGTTTAGGTGCTATACAGCAATGACACACTGCCTCACCACACTGTTTACAATTCCAGTCGCGATGGTCAGGTTTGTAGTTTCCTCGACATCTCTATCTCGTTAAACGTGAACGTTATATGTAAAAAAAAGTTTTTTTTTGTAGTTGTATCTGTATTTTTTTACCTTGTTTTTCTGTGGTATGTAAAAATGACAGAGCAAAAAATATGATAACTAAAATCGTGTGAAACAGCGGTCAAACAATCGAGCGTAGTATAAGCATACCGCTTTACCGCACCTACTCTTCCGTACCCTTTCAATTCAAAATCATATTCGTTCTAAACTCCTGCCGCTTATAGTACAATGTGACAAAATACAAGAAAACCAAAACGAATGAGTAAATTCCACATAATTATTATGCAAATATACTGCCCACCTACCCTCATTCCTCCAATGGGCCGGTGGAAGCTCACGAAACGCAACGTGGCTTGTAAGGTGGCTCCGTGAAAGCGAGAGCTCTCCACGTTGTAACAACTCTCACAAAACTTACACATTATAATTTACCTAAGTTTTGTGATGCACTAACTACACCTAAAACTTCTAAATTTGAAGGTATGTTTTAATTGTTTGTGAGTATTCAGAAAGGATTTAGGGATTTCACCCCCTATGAGGTGGTGACAATTTGTAGGGAACTTTTCTACTTTTAATCGGGTTTGGTTTACCATACTTTCACACTGTTGCGACTATGTGTGTCAGTAGAATCGGCGGACGACGAGCGATCACTTCGTGACTCGAATCATTGCGGGGAGGTGTGGGAAATGCTAAGACACTTAAGACCAGCAACGAATTTGGTCCGAAGAAAATAGGAACAGGCAATGACTCCATTCTTCTTCCCAAATAAAAAAGATTGCAATGACTTATACAGTCATGAAAAGAGATGGCCGTCAGGTGCAACCCAGCTGCTAGGAGATGTCACTAAATGCACAATAGAAATGTTGCAAATATTTTTGGTGTATACAAAATAAATTCCACGTGGGTATAGTCGCGGGCACCAGCTAGTATCTAAGTAGAGACATTTAATCAAGTACTCTTATTACAGATGTTTTGACTTTGAGGCACGATCGTGTCTACGCCGCTTATCCTCGTAATGGGTGATTTAGAGATTGTGATTTAGGGTTTTTTTTTAATATTAATTAGTAAGTGGTGTTATAGAGCCTTATAGAGTACAAGTTCTGCCAAACTTCATCTTGGACTCCCATCCCGTCGGAAAAGTGGAACAGAGAGTGCATTTGTGTCTGCGCAAACACTTGAATTAAAACCCTTGGTAGTTGGAAAGTATCTTCAAAATAAAACTACTTTTACTGCCCAACGTTTCAGAAGCTTTACAGCAACTATGGCCACGTGTAAACTGAGATGGCAGATGTCCTGATGTACCAAGTTTTTAAAAGTACCCGAAGAATTATAATTTTATTTGTTCGAATTAACGCAATGATATAATATAATTCTTCGGGTACTTTTAAAAACTTGGTATATCAGGACATTTGTAATCTCAGTCCACCCGTGATCATGGTTGCTGAAAAGCTTCTGAAACGTCGGGCTGCATAAATAATTTAATAAACCGCGATAAAATCCGTAAAAGTAGTTTTATTGTAATGACTAACATCCGCGTAAACTTAGGACATCAATATGGGAAGTATCTTTTGGCCCTGGTGCATATCATACAAGGAACACATTTTTTTTATTTTATTTATATGTTGAAACATAAATCAAAAACCATTTACAATATAGTTGTGGAGTATCAAAAACGCACTAGAGTTTATCGATAAGTAATAAGGTTTTATGGCGTCGAAATAGGCTGTGGCATTCGACTATTGAAGTTGGCGACGACACAGCTAGACAATTGTAAGCGGGTAAGGATGCGTTTTTCGCCACTTCCTCTAATTATAGAAGCGAGCGCAACGCTAGTGTATTAGAGAAAGCGTACTGACTCGCCGGTGTGTATAAACTATTGTGGCAAGTGAATGTGGCTCTACTTGGAGTGAAATAAGAAGATGCTCTACCAGCAGCGACATAATAAGTACTATTTATTTTATGTTTAATCTCTGTAAGATCATTTCATGTGAGATGCTTTGGGTATAGAAAGGAAAGTCCTAGCAATTATGGTGGAGGATATACGTATTGTCTGTCTGTCAGTTAGTTTTAACGCAGAGGTTGCCAGAATGTGCTCGAGGCGTCCTAGTTCACCGAAACAGCGCCTCCCCAAGGTTTCCCCTGACAACTACGAGTGAATTCCTGAATTCTCGGCAATAGTGGAACCAACGTTTAGAGCAATAATAAAGCATTTTTCCTTTAAAGGTTTGTAATATGCGCTAAAAGCATTTCTACCCTTGGGAACTAATTCTTTAACTATAATTTAATTTTTATTTTGACATTTCGGGTAGTATCTTACGAAGGGGCGCCGTAATATATATGTAACTAAGGACACTGTGTCAAAATAATAAAAGCTTAGCCTCTGGTTTTGTGAAATAGAATACTTGATAATTTAAAATTTGGTGGGAAACGCGATTTATCACGTTGTCCACAAGGTAATATAAGGTAATAAATTACTTCATTAACTGCAGAATCAGTTAGCTTTATCCAGTTAATTATATTTAGATCATAACGCGAGTATGCACGTGTTGTATTTCCAGTACACATTGGTCACAGAAAGCGCTTTTAGATATTAAGATTTGTCTTTACGATAAAGTCGCTTCAATAAATCTGAAAACAATATTGGATTTGATTATAATGTCAGTGTAAATAAAGTAATTTTTATAATATATTTCCGATTCCGATTTTATAATATATGTATATTTTTGGCTACCAACGCCCTGAACATCCGCATAATTACTTTGCCGATGCGTTGCCCACTTTCTTCTTCCCCTCAAATGGACCATTGACTACTCATAAACCGGACGAAATGCAACACGGAAGATGCACACACAAGGGCAAAAGATAGTAAGAAAATTAAATCAGGCCCATACCCAAAGTATAATTACGGTTATATAAAAAAACACCGACAACTGCGACTTGTCTGTTTAGTCTTTGTCTAATGTTAAACAAGTTATAATGTAATCTGCGGCTGGTTCCGTGCTTGAATTACAATTACTTACGACATTATTGATCCCGTATAAGTGAAAGTCTTGAGGTGTACCTTCACTAGGATACAGACAAAGGACTTTACTGTTATTATTGGGAGTAAAGTTATCAATACAAGAATCTGTAGTTACTTTTAGGGACCTTACTTATGGCACTTGCTTTTAGGGACCTTACTTATGGTACTTGTTTTTTTCTGTCCCGTAATTGATCTGACAGGTGTGTTGCTGTGGCAACATTAGGATACCAAAAAGACAATGTCAATGTAAAAATTATATGTAGTGATATTAGCTATACCATCGCCCTTGGAGCCGTTCCAAAAATACAATCGCAGGACATGATAATTAGTAGAAATGTAGGAGAGCAAGGATTAAAAAGAACATAGTGGAAACAAGGTATCCTATAGTTTCTACGCATTCGTATTGGTAGCTACTACAACTCTCTGCGAGCCTGAGACACATGGTCACGTTTTTTAGGATAACTTTTGTAACAGATTTTATAAAAATTGAGAGGAGAAGAGGAGAAAGGACACCACCTTGGTGAACGCCTGCAACGAGATTGCTCCAGTTTGAAATGCCATCATTAACCTGTATGCGCCGAGAGTGGTCACGAAGATAGGAGTTAAACCAGGCTACGGTAGAAGAGGAGATATTAAGAGATCATATAGTACTGAGCAGTATGTCAAAGTCTATTGAATTAAATGCATCACTAAAATCTAAAGAACAAAGATATTAACACGTTTACTATCGGTGGCCCAACGAATATCATTAGTTGCGTTTACAAGCGCAGAGTATGTACTGTACCCAGGGCGAAAATCAGACTGTTGGGAGTTAATTAAATTATTATCACTAAAGAAAGTAGAAAGTTGCTTGTGAACAATATGTTCTAGTACTTTAGAAAGAAAAGGAAAAGTAGATGTGGACCGAAAATTAAACGGAGAAGGGTTAGACGCTTTAGGAATAGGAATGATATTTGCCTTTTTCCTGACAACAGGAAAACTACTAGATGATGAAGACAAGGTAAATATGTGAGTTAATATAGGCAGCAGAAGGGGAAGGATCAATGTGAATATTTTGGAACAGAGGTTGTCACAACCGACAGCCAAGGATGAAATTGCAATTATAGTTGAATTTACGTCTGCCTGTGTAACAATTTTGAATGAGGATGCGGGATTATTTAGCAGAGTTACTGAACGTTACGGGTAGTAGGGAAAGGTAATTATTATTAACTATACAGAGCATCCAGGTCCATATCATTGGGTGAGGCAATTGTGACTTTGCCAATACCGATGGACCTAAGAAACTTCCAAACATCTGGAGTACTGCTATTATATAGAGAAGTGTGAAAATAGCTCCACTTATCATCGAGGCACTGTCTATTACAAATATTACGTAAAAATTTATTATTATTATTTTTAAGATCATCTTTAGTGTGGAAAAGCTTAAGTTTTGCTTAGTCCTATCTCGCCGCACATGCAATCCTTAATGTTATCAGTTAGCCATGGCGCAGGATTATGTTTCGTTTTCACTCTTTTTGCAGGAGCATAGCGATCATAAGTATTTAAAGTAAGTGAATTAAAGCCATTAACCTCCTCATCAATATATGAAGAATTAATTACTGACGACCAATCGGTGTTCCCGAAATCCTCCTCTAATGCTTGCTGGTCAATGTTTTTGTAGCTACGTAAAACAATTGTTTGAAGTCGGCGCTTAAGGGTACGGACACAATAAGAGAGAAAAATAAGCATATGATAGGAAAAGGGAGCGGTAAGCTGGCCATGAGCAGCGACATTGTTAAGCGAAGATACTATCATAAGGTCTAGAAGAGACGGAATGCAGTTTGAAAAATTATGAGTGGGAAAAGTAGGAAGAAAATGGAGATCGAAAGAAGATACGACAGATTGAAATTTACGCGAACGGATGTCATTTTCAAGCAGGCAGGTATTGATGTCGTCCATTGTTATAGCATGATCATACAAAGCTCGATAATCAGTTAGGAGATTATCAAAACAATCAAAGTAGTTTACTGTAAGGTTGGGTCAGTAGAAAGTAATGAGGAGCAATTTAGTATGGTGAGTTGCTATATTGCTGCCAGATATTCAGCTGATTCGAAATAAAGGGAAGGGGATGTGTCGATAACTTTGTGCTGAATATTTGCTGCTAGAAGATTCAGAAATTAAAATGAGGACAAGGAAATTCCTATTAAAAGGGGCTAGTAGTTCTGTGTAGAGGCTAGGTACGCTTTGAGAATTTATGTGCACTATGTTTAGACTCGCTTTATGATGGACAAAGGTATTATGTTGTTACATGGTGTGTTGATCACAGAGCGTTAAAGGTGAAGAGAAAAGAAGCAGCACTACTGTTTGCACTGTAGCTGCTAGAGGATGAGCATAAGACGAAGCTGCTATTTAAATCATTATGATATATGATTATGATGGTTAAAATATTATGATTCATGTATAAACAATAAAATAAAATATAAAATAAGTTAAATATTACTACCAAAATTTTAAATAAGATAATTAAAGTAATCATTTTACTGCAGAAATAGCCTCTCATTAAACTAAAATTTTTCAAAATATGAAATAAAAATATAAACATTTGTAGATCGGCAAAATCTACATCAAAACAAATATTTTTATAATAATACAAAGTATCGTAACTTTAAGAGTGTTTAAAAATTTTAAGACGTATGAAAATTTTTGAGGTATTTTGTACATATTAATAAAGTACATGTAAAACAAGCTTGAGAGAACAAGCTTGTTTTACACGTATTTTTTTGCAATATTTCTTTAACATTTATTTCAATACGAACGGAGCAACGGTTTCCATGAATCCCTGAAGTATTTTAGAAATAAAACGTAGTCAAGATCTGCCCCATAAACTCATCTATCGTTCAATGAAAGTACCATCGGGATTAATGCAGCAGATTAAACCCGCATAAACAGTATGTCGAACAGACGGACAGAAGCTTAAAAATGTCTGTTTAGATGCTAGTGATGTAAAAATAAAACGCTATGGTTGAAAAATTTTCTTACTTTTAAATCACAGGCAGACACTTAAATTTTATTTATCTGATTTGTTGAAATTAATTTATTAATTAACTATCTGTTGCCCGCGAATTTGCCTAAATGTATTACAGTCAAAACAACGAGATAAATTTGCATTTCTGTAGCTTATGTGGTATTCGAGTACGTAACTACATTGCCAAGTTTAATTAAGATCGATTCAGTAGTGTTTACCGTTGGCCCATTGGGGGTGGGGGGTGATAGGAGGGCCACCGGCGTAATAAACCCTTTCTAATGTCCATGGGCGTCGGTTAACGTGAAAAAAGAAAGTTTTAACGTGATAGAGCAACAAACACCTATGTATACTTACAATCTTTTGCGTCTATGATATTACTAGCATTACAAATGCCCGTTCTACATTATCGGCGATGAACGTTCATCGTGTGGTCGCCTATAATTGGCAGAATAACCGCTCAAGCATCCACATAATCTTCTTATAACATACGACACGATGAGCCCGCCTCAGAGACAAGCATCAAATGCGCAGGTGCCCTATGTTATGAATTCACACAAGCTACGCAAGGAGCCCAGGACGGCTAGATCAGAACTTTGGCTCCCTACTAGCGGCTTCATCCGCGTTCCGTTAATACTGAACAGCCCTGGGGTTGGCAATGCCAGTGATAGAACCCACTTCAGTCGATGGCCACCGACCTGCTGAGATTGAACCTGGGCGGTATGACCCTACCGGGTGCGATCACCGGTTGACCCGTTGCAGGCCCAGCAGATGGTGAACTGCGACCTAGACCGATATGTTCTCATGCAGTGACTACTAGGAGTCTTCATGGCTGAGTGATTGGATGAGAAAAGTGATAGAAAAGGAAGATGCAAGTATATAGCGAGAGAGAGTAGTAGACAGGGCGTGTTTGAAGCTGGTATTCACGAACACTACTAGTACAGTTGTACGGTGATACTGGCGATATCTCTTCGCGATGGCACTAGTGGGGAGAACTTGTGGGTCCACCCAACAGGAGGCATTAGGACTTTCTGTATCAACAGGTGGACGCCGCGGCGAACCTGTCTTAAGGCGGTGAGGAGTGGGCACCCTCTGTTAATAGCGGAAGAAAGTCTTTGATTAATGAACTGGCCTGGGACCAAAGTCCAGGGTATCTGGCCCTAGACTTTGGTCCCATGAAGCACGTGTAGTATGTTGGCAGGGGTGGGCGAAGGGACACTCACCCGGTTGGCGAATGGGTCGAGTCTGGTTGCCAGTCGCGGTTTGCGGTGGAAAGCGGCGAGTTGGACAGCGAACTGGCTGGGCTGGCGGCGGTGCCGCTTGCTCAGCGGACTCAGCCGAGATGACAGTCTGGGTGTAGCGAGTGCGCTGAAGGTGGTGGTAATTCAACATGGGGCACCAGCGCTGGCGCGGGTGCAGTTGGCCGGCGGGCCCACGCGTGAGCGCAATGGCCCCCACACGGCGATTCCGTGCCTCGCGCGCAGAGACCGGTAGCGGTCTATGTCCGCCGAACTAGCTGGGTGGTCGCCTGAGCAATTGGTGCACGATGCTGGCTCCGATGTCAAATTTAAGCAGTCCTGGGCGCCGCATAGTACACAGACCATCAGTCAGTGGTAGTGGGCGCTTGAGTGCTAGAAGTGTTGACGTCTATAGCATTGCGCGTTCCCCTTTGGCCCCGCCATGCCCAAATGATCACCCCGGGGTATATGTAGGAACTCATTTCATTTCATGGATCTGGCGGACGAACTGGGGCTCGAAGCCGAGTCGCTCCAGCTCTGCCGTGGTGTTGTGTTCTTCAGGAGATCTCGTATGGCTTCCCACTGCCGACTGAAAACAGTCGGCAGTGGGTAAGAGACTTTCGCGACGCCTTGTGTACGTCTTTCTTCGCTGGGCGCGCGTTTGGTGCGTGGCCGAGGCGCTTGCTCAGCTCCATGACGTGTTACACCCAATCCGGAAGGCACTCGACCACCAATGGCGGGTAGCATTGCCGTGCAGAGATGAAGGGGCTGTGCTGCCCGCGGAAGATGACAGGTATTTAGTAGGATAGCCTGGAGTGGTGGGCGTCTCGAGCATACAGAAGACACGTCCACACGCGACGAAAGTTGGGTCAATCCTGCGCAGGCGCGCGACTGGGTCATCTCATACCCCCGCAAGGGGGCAGAGGGAGCCATTTCAGGATTTTGTTTCTCTTCCGGCGGTGCCGGGTCTCCCTCCATCAACATGGAGCGGTCATTAGGGCGATCACAGATCGCTGTAGGGGGCGGTTGCCGATGGGGCCCGGTCGCCCGTCCTCACAGCGGTATTATCTTGGGTGGACGGACCCCACCGGGTGAGATCGCCGGTAGTCCCGGCCAAGGCCCAGCGTTTGGCAGTGACCAAGGACAGACCCGCTGATCAGGCGGGTGAGTGAGACCTAATAGAAGAATTCGCGTAATAAATCAACTTTTAGGAATTTGAGCAGGATATGAGCCCAACCTCGTCAAAAACTGTCTCATAGTGCATAAAGGCAAGGCACAGAGGCTGATTGTATTCATGTGTCTTTTGTACAACTTGCTTTATGTTGAAAATGTGGTCTATGGTGCTAAATCCTCTGCGAAACCCAGCCTGCTCCGGGAGATGGAATTCGTCAAGCTTTGTGGTGAGAAGATTCGTCAGGATTCTTGAGAACAACTTGTAAACATGGCCGAGAAGTGAATTTGGTCTATAATTTTGAAGAAGTGATTAGTCACCCTTCTTAAAAACCAAAACAACGTCACTTCCAAGTCATGCATTGGAATGTACGCCCCGCTGAAGGACGAAATTAAAATCTTTTTTTTTTACTCTTTTCATACAGGTTCGCCTCCTGCTCTAAGAATCTCGACTATAATTTCGACCCTCACCGGAGCTTTTCCCCCTTTAAGCTGCGCAAGAGCCAGATTAATCTTGCTTGCATGCGGATCGTTGTTTAGGTTATCGAGATGAGGAGCGTGCGACGTATACAACTTTCTTTAGAAAGCTTGGATCTGAGATAAAATCCCAGGCTTAGAAGGAACGGTAACCCTAGAGTCAGTAATAACCTTTGTTAGATGACTTATTCCAAGCTTCACCACAAAAACCTTCGACCCTCTGTTCTGCTCAACCGCTTCGGTGACCCGTTGCGTATTTGAGCTGCGAAAGTCTCGGCGTCTTTGTTTGCGAATTCGCTTTGAAAGAAGCTCATAAGTCCAAGCGTCACATCTGACAGTTCAGCTTTCCTGCTCGTATACTTACTCCTGCAACATCCTTCACCCACGTCCCGCATGCAATCGATCACGCCACTCATGGCCTCGTCAATTTCCATTGTATTTTCCGACATGTTTAGCCGGTTTGTATCAAACCGGTTTTTTAATTCCAGGTGGAAGTTTTCGGAACCAACCGTGTAGTGTGTGTAGGTAGTAAAGTCGCAGTGTCGACTGTACTACTCGGACAGGCTCGCGTCGGAAGCCCATATTCGGAGAGCCCCTAACCAGTCGGAGATCACTTCAGGTTTCAAACCTGTTGATCACGGAGACATTCCTGAATATATGCTTTCGGTCCGTCATAATAAAGTCAATCTTGTTCCTTGTCACAGTATCCGGGCTCTGCCATGTCCACTTCCTATGGGGCTTCTTCTTAAAATAGGAATTCATTAAGAAGAGGTCTTCCTTCTCGAGGTAGTTTACCACCATTTGCCCCCCTGCGATTCCAACTTCCTACTTCACGGGGTCCCAGACTCGATTCGACACCATTTCGAACTCCCACTTTGGCATTAAAGTCCCCCATAACAAAATTGAAGTGGGCCTTATAGGTGTTATGTAAGGCCTCTGAGACAACCTCATAGATTGTTTCCATGTCGTAATTGGAATGTGTCAATGTTGGTGCGTATACTTGTATCACTTGGAGGCTATACCACATATTGAGTTTAAGTATGAGATACGTCACCCTACCCGACACACTAGAGATTTCGGCGATGTTGCCTACGAGGGACTTATTCACGAGGAATCCCACGCCTACTTATGATGGAGTGTCACCTTCTCTGAAGTGGAATGGGTGACTCGATGGCAGAGCCATGGTGCCCTTGCCTCGTCTTCGACTTCACATAGCCCCAGAACGTGCCATCGGATTTTTACCAGTTCCACCTCCAGCTCAACCAAGTGGCTATCTAGTATGAGCATTCGTCCGCTATACGTAGCCAGATCAAGTCGGTGGTAGCGATCCGTAGCCCAGAGATTCATAGCACCCCCTGTTCCACCGTTTCCGTGGCCGCTAACCGTGGCTAGGACTAGTGGAACTACCGGGAACCAGGAGCCAAATTCTACTGCTGTCGTCCATTGGAGGTTCTATGAAAGACATCGCTCAGTATTTTGACTCGTTCGGCTGACCACCTTCAGGGTATATTCTAGGTATTTTTTTCTTCATAGAAATTGCCGACGGTGGTATTCCAATACATACAGGATACAAACTGATTGGACTGAAGTATGCGGACAATACAGTCTCGTTTATTTATACTACAAAAATTATGGTAACAATTTGTTGGACTTCACGCGCGTACTTCAAGGATACAACACAATCACAAGTGACACATTACTACGTGAATTGTTTAAGCACTATTTTAAATAAATTTGAATCATACATACCCGCGGTCGTTTTAACATTTAGAACCTTACGAATAAATATAAATATAGCAACAATGAATATGTGATAGGTAAAAAAACATCCGTAACTTTGACTCGAGCTCGATTCACTAGTAATTAGTTAATGGCGAATGCTCATTAAGGATGAGTTGCGAGTTAGAATAGTAATCAGCATTAATGAACACATGTCGTTAAAGGTAGTGGGTGTTGCAGAGTCGGAAAACTATTTCATGAGCCGTTAGAGATACAACAAAACGGATGAGTACAATGGATCTAGACGACACCAATAACTTTTTTGGACCTCGACAACCGGAGGAAGAGAAGGACAGGCCATGCCAGTGAGCCAAAACTTCGAAATGCTTCCTACTATTGGTCCCAAAGTAACAGGAGAACGATGGAACATGTGCATTGAGCTGGAACGATGGAACATGTGCATTGAGCTGGAACGATGGAATATGTGCATTGAGCTGGAACGATGGAACATGTGCATTGAGCTGGAACGATGGAACATGTGCATTGAGCTGGAACGATGGAACATGTGCATTGAGGGAACATGTGCATTGAGCTGGAACGATGGAACATGTGCATTGAGCTGGAACGATGGAACATGTGCATTGAGCTGGAACGATGGAACATGTGCATTGAGCTGGAATCGAAAATTGACTAAGACGACATTATTGTTATTTTGTAGTTACTTTACGGGTTTTAGCGATGAATTAGTAAAAGGTATCAAATACTAAATAACTTGCTGGATATTTCGGTCGGGTTACGCCAAACGATTATTATTATTAATTTACTCATATTATTATCAATCGAAAGTTTGGATGCATCTTTTCATTGTTAGTCAAACAAAATCATAATGTTTTATACAAAACGGGATTTAACAAATCACTTTTTGAACGTCGTTACTCCGCTACTACCGATTCGACCCTAGCAATGGCCTGAGAAGAACCGGCGGAACAAACTCAGTTACATTATAATTGTATTTCATTCTATTACAGTATATTATAACAATACTGAAACTGCCTCGTGGCTCATCCCGCTAAAACTAGTGATTTAAAGAGTCTTGGGAGTATTGTAATTTATGTACCAGAATGACATACATACCCCTAGTATACATATAAGTAACAGAAATTTTAAATTTTGGACAATATTGTGTGGCCCCCTCTCGACGTCAAACCTACTCTCGTCACCCAAAGCCACTCATAACGATCCGATCAAGCTGTGCTAGGCTTCGTTTCCACCCCACCATGGTTCAAGCCTTGTCGTGGTGGTGGGGCTTAGTAGCCTGGGATGAAGCCAGACGGAGCCGATTGAACCGAGGGGGATCTTTGCACCAATTTTTTCTTCTTATAAGAAGAGGGAGTTTAAAGATCATGAGGAGGAATCGCTCTCGGTGTTCCTCCTTGAAGAAGAGGGGACCGAAGAGCAACAGGAGGTGGTATTTTTGCGCACGGGGCAAGGGGCGAGGATGGGAACCTCACCTCATTGCACTGTCCCAAAGTAGGTGGGGTTGTCCTGTAGTGCTGGGCAACCCCATATGTGGAGGTGCACTTGATCCCTAAGGGGGCTGACTAGCCGTCGAGGTGTCCTAATGATTGTCGTTCCGGGGCTCCTCACCAAGGGCCGGCACTGATGGCACTCGCGGTGGTTTTTGTGGGTATTCGGCATTATCATGTGTCATGAGTCCCACACACCACTGGGCCCCACCCAGGGCCGGTGAAGGCGCGTAAATACGTTTCCTCGCGTCAACAAAAAAAAAACAAAAAAGGCTTCGTTGCCACAGCATAAGTTCGGGCAGGTAAAAAAGAAAAGAGCACAAGTTTTGTCTGTAGTCTAGAAGATTTACAGCAACCATGGTCACGGGTTGACAGACCATGGTTGCTGTAAAGCTTCTGAAACGTCGGACTAGTTAAATAATTAACTAAACCGCGATAAAATTCGTAAAAATAGTTTTATGGTGATTGCGTAACAGGTGATCTTTGTTCTTTAACATACATACATGTTTGTTTGTTCAGATCTTTGTACTTAGAAACCATTGAGAGGTTGTGACGGTTTCTTGGTCGACCGTTATGAACGCCCTGAATTACTAGCCCCGCAGAGTTACGTATTTTCTTTTAAAATTCACACTTGAATCGCGTTTTTTAATGGAATCGGGGGATAAACGAGCAGTCGCCACCACTCAGAAACCGCGACACCATGAAGATGTCACTTTACCGCCAATACCGCCGTATTATGTGAGAGAGAGAGACTTACCTCCCCGGTCGTGCAGGTCCAATTCCGCGGCAATACAGCATGGCACTGCCTGTTACTAAAACTTTACTAGCCTTACTTATTACTAAAGTTTCTTATACCTCGTGGCGGGTGTAGCTCGTGTTATAGTAAACTACGCGAAGAAGGCAACGCCGAAACAGTCGGACCAGCCGCGGGAACATTCAGATAAATGATTATAATTGGACGACCGGCTGGCGCAGTGGTCAGCTTGGGTAAGCCATAGGTCGTGGGTTCGAATGCCGCCCAGTTCATAAATATTAGCAGATCGGTCGTCTTTCATTCAAAGAGGCCTATGTCCAGCAGTGGGCCCATGAAGGCTGATACTTATGATGATGGTGATACTAAATATATTTAGGTTGTCTAGTACCTGTCGTTACGGTGCTTAGCCCAGGGCTAGGCTAACGTTGTGTGATAAGTCCACGGATGTTATTATTATTATAATAATCGTAACAAATATGTTTCGCAGGGCCGACGGACAAGGCATCGGCATGAGGATCTACGCGGGGGTGAGCCTGGCGCTGGAGATCTTCGTGTTCGTGGTGAAGGTATACGCCAGCTGGTTCTATGGCATGTACCGCTTCTTCGTGCCGCCCGAACCGAAGAGCGTGCGTGGGGAGATCATACTTGTGAGTGTCTACTTTGAGGAATCATCAGACTGTAAGATGTTTTATATTTCATAGAATAGCAATGTTGAATTGGGCCCGCGACCTCTCGCTCACATCCTGTAGCAAAGTGACGTGTTGTCGCGATTCAGTTTGTGAGTTTCCGGTGGCACATTGGAGAGGGAAGAGAAAGGAAGAGGCAACAAATCTGCATAACAGTTATACGGATACCTATGGGCGTCGTTAGTCGATAGAACGCTCCGATTGCTTGGTTGACCTCATATACTGTAATCAAATACCCCTACTAGTAGCTATGTGTACCATGTCTACGGTTTCAACAGAAGAAGCTTTGTCCGGTAGAGGAACAATACCGACTGGTGAATAGTGATAATGTTGAATAAATACGGGAATAGAAATGTCTATGCCGCAAATAAAAAAATTTTTCAATTAGTCAAACAAGTGGTTAATGTAAGCACCTGTACCTAAAATATTTTTTAAATAATTATACTTCACTTTAATGTTTTGATAAATTATATATATATATATATATATATATATAATAATTACATATTTTTTTACCAAAATATGCTACAAATTCTGTAACACGTTGACATAGTATTTTAAAGTAATTAATATTTTTTATAATTAATAAATAAAATTAATAAGTGTTTTATAGTGTAGTAGGTTAAAGTATGAAATTGACGATTTGTACTGTAAAATTGAATATGGATTTATTTCAACCTGCCAGATGTACAGAACATGAAAAATGTAAGAAGTGACTTTCAAACAAGAATGTTGTATTAAAGTGTTTACAAAATAGCATACAGGGCATCTTCTGCTATATAACAAGAAAAAAAGGGGGGCGGGCGATCGTCTCCACCTGAATGCGACAAACAGCTGTGTATACCTGTAATGAAACGCGGCTTCAAGAACAAATTGTGAAGTGAAAGTGTGTGGTTAACCTTAACCTCAGCGTTACGTTTTATATTGTGGGCCACATACACACAAGTGCATATAGCTTCTTAAGAACTAAACTCCGTAAAAGCGATTTATTGTCACGACATATCACATGTATGTTGAAATTCACGATGGCATACAAATATTCCAGATTACCGGATCCGGGCACGGCATGGGCCGGGAGATGGCGCTGCAGTTCGCTCAGCTGGGCGGTGTGATCGTGTGCGTGGACGTCAACGGCAACAGCAACAAGGAGACAGTGGACATGATAAAGGAGAGCAAGGGAAAAGCGTTTGGATACCAGTGAGTTTCCGTTTTACTTATTGTGTGTTGGCTTATTAGCAGCCCGCCTCAGCTTCGCAATGTACAAAAATATCAAAAATATGCGGAGTCGGTAGGAGTATGATAAGTTAAGTTTTATTTTTGAGATATAATTTTTATTTTTCTATAAACTTTCCTCTCAGCCCTGTACTATGTCCAAATTTGTCCAACTGTGAAAATAACCCACATAAGTGAAATTGGGGCCTATTTTCACAGTTGGACATTAAATGAAAATTGAATAAAATTCAAGAACAAACTTGATTGTGAAGTGAAAGTTAAGGACATTAAATGAAAATCTTTGCACTCGACGCCATTTCTTCATGTTTGGACTCTTTCCAAACGAAGTCGCTGAGGCTAGATTAGGGACAATTTTTATAGGTGCGAGTTTTTTAAGCATACGAGTGTGCTGGAGCATTATCATGACCAAATACAACTTTTTCAATAAAAATAACCCAGTGGGCCAAAACATATTGATATCTTAAGTTTACGCGAATGTTAGTCATTACAATAAGACTATTTTTAAGGGTTTTATCGCGGTTTACTTGATTATTTATCTAGCCCGACGTTTCTGAAGCTCTACAGCAGCCAGTCGAACCGTGATCAAATCCGTAAAAGTAGTTTTATTGTAACGGTCAAAAACACATTGTTCTAGCACAAAGAAAATTACAGCACAGATAAGCAAAATATTTCTACAGCACGTAAATAACCAGTAATTGCAATGAGCAAAATATTTCTACAGCACGTAAATAACCAGTAATTGTAATGAGCAAAATATTTCTACAGCACGTAAATAACCAGTCATTGCAATGAGCAAAATATTTCTACAGCACGTAAATAACCAGTAATTGCAATGAGCAAAATATTTCTACAGCACGTAAATAACCAGTAATTGCAATGAGCAAAATATTTCTACAGCACGTAAATAACCAGTCATTGCAATGAGCAAAATATTTCTACAGCATGTAAATAACCAGTAATTGCAATGAGTAAAATATTTCTACAGCACGTAAATAACCAGTAATTGCAATGAGCAAAATATTTCTACAGCACGTAAATAACCAGTAATTGCAATGAGCAAAATATTTCTACAGCACGTAAATAACCAGTCATTGCAATGAGCAAAATATTTCTACAGCACGTAAATACCAGTCATTGCAATGAGCAAAATATTTCTACAGCACGTAAATAACCAGTCATTGCAAAGATCTCTCACAGTTGTCATAGTCCAAGCCCAATTGTCCGTACACTTCTGATATAGGGGCATATAACGGCTTATTTTTAAGGTTACACACCACTTTCTAGATAAATTAGCTCGATAATAATATAATGATAGCTTCGATTTCTACCTGTTCGGAGGCCACGCGGTCACTCGGATATCCTGAGCATGTAGCATGAAGTAATTATATATCACCAGACAATACCAACAATTATTTCTACCCACACATGCATACCTAGTCTTGCCATAAATATTGTAAGAGATTTTTTTTTAATTGCAAATAACATTTATTACTTTTACAGTGTGCTAGTTTAATACACAAACATAAAATAATAATAAAAAAGCTTATTCGAGGTGGTCTCCATTGGCTGTAACACAATCAATTAAATGTTGAGGCCGGTTATCAACATAAGCACGCACTCTTTCCATGGGGAAATTCTCCACAGAAAATCGTATGGATTGGTTTAGGGACTCCAAATTATCATAGAGTTTAGAACAAACTGTCTAAAACTGACCATCCAGCGGATTAGGGTTGGGACCACATGAAGGGTCCCGAGTCTTGCTGGCAGGACTTGGTTATTTGAACATGGTGGTGTTAAGGGGTTTAACTACGCTCTCAAGAACGTTATCTTTATGCAATTGCGCCGATGTTTTCGTACCTTTTTCACACAAATATAGCTGAGTGACTCCTTCATAGCTAACACGTGCATCAAACCATCACTGAAGTTTGATAGTCCCCACGTTTCACTCTGTCTACTAATTGGGAAGCTTCCTTAGAGCCTTGAGCAAAAGTACGGTCATTTTGTTTGTCAGAACATTGCTCAATTGTAAAAAAAATCTCATCTGTAAAAAAAATCTGTGAACGCCCTTTGCGTACCATGTATATGCTCATGTAGTTATTTTGATTCTACCGCCACATTCATTTAATTTATCTGCTAAGAAGTGAACAGTGCGTCTCTTGTGGGCTGCAAGTCCTAAGTCATCCTTTAAAATACACGACATGATTCTAGGTGCTATCTTCGCTTACCGAAATAAAATCTGTTGGTTTCGGGCAGGATTTCTTCGAATACTTTCCCTTACTTGCTTTGACCACCATTTTCGTACTAACATTGGACGTGGACGACCAGACCTTTCTCTGTCAGAAACAGAGGAGCTCTCATTGTACCTATTAATAGCCCGGTACACAAACATTTGACTAATACCAAATGTATGGAGAGATTTAAAAATTGCATTTCGTCCCATACCTACTTTGTGTATTGTAATCACAGCGATTCTGTACGCTTTATCGCCCCACTCATTTTCAATATCGCAAATATCGCTATGTATTGGCGCCAAAATGAGAAAACACAATGAACAATCGTTTAAAAATGACAGATTCCAAATTCAAATGTAACATTTTTATTTTTTATTGTAATAGTATTTACGGCCAGACTAAATAAGTAATTGTGAGCGTGAGTGCGCAGTGTGTGTGTTGGTGTTCACTGAGAGAGCCTACATAGGGCAGTGGATGGAAAAATCGGATGCTGATGAGCGAGGGCTAAGTGCTCCAATACTCGAGCGCCTTCTGAATACTTAGTTCCTCGTAGGTTCGAACACTGGCCATAAACAAGATAGCAACGCTCCATGTATTTAACATCTGAAATACAGTTTTGTGAAACACTTCAAAATCACAGAGCGAGCTCAGCACTTGATTCTGACTTCGAATATGTAATGAAATTGGTATCTAAATCTTGATATTATTGTCCTTGAAATTCTTAATATACGGATACTTATGCCTGTACAGCTATCGCCCCAGAAGTCTTTGGCCTTTGGTCGTTGCTAGTTTCTATCAATATTATGTGGTATTTTCTAATATTTTCTAAAATAATAGTAGTAAATTCGGTGAAGTTTACTATGTACATAGGCAATATTTATGTTTCGTTATAGTGTTGTTGGTTACATGTGGCCATCACCTATTCAAGTTGCGTAAAACTTTTGGATTTCCCGGAAACGATTTGAGACACGCGGTGTGAATAAAATATGCCCAGTAAAGTTATGCGAAACAGCAACAGAGCAATTGAACATAACAACAGCGTAACGCTTAACCGGGCCTACGTCTGTCACACGCTGTTCACTTCAGAATCATATTCGTTATTAAGGACTTAAGTTAAGATGTGTAACAGAGCACAGATTAATATATAAAGTAACATTTAGGGGGCAAACGAGAAACTTGAGTTTTTTAAGACTACCGACGCCCATGAACGTCCGCATAAGTACTATGTCGATGCATTGCCCTCCCTTACTCCTACCCAATGGGCCACTGGCTACTCACAAACCTCCCGAAACGCGACACCGAAGGTGTTACTATACGCCGGTGCTAACTCTCCGGCTGTGCGGGCCCAATTCCGCTGCAATGCAGCATGGCACCTACCTCTTTCAATAACTATTAAACCTCTTAAACTACTATAAAGCACTTCCGTAATACATTCCATAGGCTATATATACCAAGTATGGTTAATGGATAAGAATGTAAATAATTGCGCTATGTATGGATATTGTAAATAGAAGCATCCTACAAATTGACATAAATACCAACGCACCATACATGTAAATAATAACGGGCAGTAAACAACTACCTTTGGCGAAAACCAATAAAAAATGCCATTTTAACATTTTATTGCTAACTCTACAAAACATGTCTTTGTATCCTCTCTTTTTTTGTATCTACTCGATAAAATATTTAATTGTTTGTGTGATATGTTTCATTAGGGCTCATAACTATTTTTTATGTTTGCAATTTCCTTGTGTTTTTTTCTGCGTACTTACTATACACAAATCTATAAAATTAAACCAATTTATAAGTGGGAGTGCTCTGCTGTATTGCAGCGGAATTGGGTCAGCACGACAAAGGACCTATTGTTCACATGATAATGCCGCTACTGTGGGGGGGACACAGCAATTGAATGCCGGTGTCAGCAAAAGTTTGATGCACGTAAATCAGTCGGCACGGAGTTGTCATTCATGATGGTTGCAACCAAATAAACACAAGTACACAATATACATTCTATTATTTAATATCAACTATGTTTCGTGCGGACGCTGCATTGAACCCAATTTTCAAACCAATGTCATTCTGGAAAACGAAGTGAAATCCCATCTAAAACTTCTTGTAAAAAGATCAAGAGAACTGCTTCTCTTTTGTTGTACCATGCTTCTGCTTACAAATAAATTCAACTATAAAGTTACGAAATCTCTAAACAAGGCCCAGTCTAAGGTTGTCTTCAGCGATTGCTTTATTAAAATAGTTAGATTTTATGTTACTTGCAAATGAATATGAAGAAAATATTATGCGACTTAAACCAGTTTTAGACAGTCTAAATCTGCTGTAATACTAGATACGATCTACCTTCCTGCTGTTTAACGAGACACAGTCTACATGGTAGATGGAGTAGAAATAGTCGCACTATCTTCCTGTCTTTTAGAGCTAAACTCACTGTACCTGCCTACTGTTAAGAACTAAACACTATCTTCCTGCTGCTTAGAACACAACACACTCAATCTTCAAAATACTTCACCTGCTGTTTTTAGCTAAACTCACTGTACCTGCCTACTGTTAAGAACTAAACACTCTCTTCCTGCTGCTTAGAACACAACACACTCAATCTTCAAAATACTTCACCTGCTGTTTTTAGCTAAATTCACTGTACCTGCCTACTGTTAAGAACTAAACACTATCTTCCTGCTGCTTAGAACACAACATACTGAATCTTCGAAACATCTGCCGTTTAGAGCTAGACACAGTACCTTCCTGCTGTGGAGAAATATGCACTCTATTTTCCTGCTGTTTAGAGATATCCACTGTGAATGCCTAAACACTATTTTCCTACTATTTAGTACAAAACAACTATGGTTACAGGTAGCCACTATCGGGAAAGGAATAGGAAGAAAACTAAACCTAAAGCTATGAGTTTCTATTACAGGTGTGACGTAACCAACAGGGAAGCAATCATCGCGCTGGGGGACCAGATCAAGAAGGAAGTGGGAGACGTGAGCTTGCTGGTGAACAACGCCGGGATCATGCCGTGCAAGCCTTTCCTGGAGCACACGGAGAAGGAGATACGAGCCTCCTTCGAGATCAACATCCTCGCTCACCTCTGGGTTAGTCTTAGTTTTTTTAAAGTCATTTTTTTGATGCTGTCGCGTTTCGTGCGGTTTCTTAGTGGTACTCCAGGGAGGAATCAAGGAGAAACACGTCTATATATTTTCAAATTATTATGTTTGACAGTTGACATTTTCATCTCAAAGCGTGTCTTACGCAAGTGACACTTGTGTTTGTGTGTGCATACCGTAAGTAGTGTGCGTATAAAAGGAATGGGATTTGTTTTCTTCGCGTTTTGTACGCAGACGTCTGAAATAGGTAGATAATGTCTTACTATAATTAAAATTGTTAAAAATAATTCACGCCTTATTCCAGCTCTTACAAGTGTTCCTGCCCCCGATGATGCAGAAAAACCACGGTCACGTGGTGGCGATGTCTTCCATGGCTGGCGTGGTCGGGCTGCGCAACCTGGTGCCCTACTGCGGCACCAAGTTCGCCGTCCGGGGCGTCATGGAGGCCTTGCACGAGGAGCTCAGGGAGGACAAAACCAAGGATTATAGTGGGGTAAGAGATCCATTTGAATTGCAGTTCTACAGACTTCTAGTAGGTTCTGTCTGCATTTTGAATAATATTTTCTTATCGTACGGAGACAAACGAGCAATTTGGTGACTAGTGACGCTCATTAACGACCACTTATTCTAATGTGTTGGCTTTCTTTACCTCCTCCCAATAGGCCACTAGCTATTCATAAACTACAAGAAACGGGACAGCATGGGAGTCACTTTACAGCGGTATCATGTGAATAATAAGTACCTCCCCAGTCGCGCCGGCTCAATACGATTGCAATGAAGCATGGTACTACCTCCCACTAAAAGAGGTAAAGGAAGAGTTAGTGCTAATGCTTCATTGCAGCCAGATCGGCCCATCCCAGCATGACAGGGACCGGAAGGTTACTCTCTCATTGTCTACAGTTTGTGAGAGACCGCTGATGTATAAGGCGAAGGAGTGCGTCGTATCTGGATAACGTCCACTCGGATATTTGTGGTCGTCGGTAGTCACGATAGGGCTCCGACTGCTTATTTACCTCCGGAGAAAAAAATCCCCTTATTAATGCAGAAATGCAGTAATATCCTTTATGATTCGCATTACCATGTGATATGTAAGTCACTTTTCTGCATTTTCCAACGTATGGTAATGTTCCAGGTTAAGTTCACGTGCGTGTACCCTTATATCGTTGACACGGGCTTGTGTAAGAACCCCAAGATCAGATTCCCGTCGCTGATGAAGATAGTCAGCGCGCAGGACGCGGCGGAGTCCATCATAGACGCCGTGCGCAGGGAGTACATCGACGCGTCCATACCCAGTTTCCTGTTCTACACTAACAATGTAACATATTTTCCATTTTATTGTGTACAGTTCTTGACAATATTTCGACTAATATGGCCATCTTTAGATGCTAGACTGTTGTCTTACAGGGCAAAATATACTATTATTAAACTAATATATACATATGTATACTTATAATTAAGGTAGCACATTAGCAGCAAGGTTTTTCTTGACTACCAACACCCACGACCAAAGCTACAGGCCCTTTGCCGGATTCTATGACTGCCTCTCTCTTTTTTTACTGCCAGGTGACTATTCATGTGGTATTATTTTGCCGGTAGGTTATAGACAATTTGAAAAGCTGATCCAGACACATCATAGGTCTGCTGGGCCCCGCTGTTTCACGCGCGGTTAATTTACCCCAAAGTCATTTCTCGAGATGTAGAATATTTACTCCAGGTCTGTTCCAAATTTCATCCGGATCGGTTTAGCAATTTTTTACGTTAAGGAACAACAAACACACATACAATCTTTCGCATTTGTAGTAATAGGATTTTTTCCTTATTCACAGCACTGCAGAATCTACCCACGTAAGGTGGCCACCCACATCAAGGACTTCCTGGACTCCGGACTGGAGGCGCAATGATAGTAAACAACAGCGTTCATGTAGGAATGTAAAGTACGTCTGGACGAGGAAAGTCGACCGACAATGAATATGGATAAATGCATGATAATGAATTAAATTACGTTCACCCATTCGTTTATGGTAATCCAAATACCAGCTGTTCTTTATATCAAAGAGTTTCAATGCTTCGCCGGCCGGGGGACATTGAGATGATAATCTAAAAGGGTTCACCAAGTGAGGTGCGCGTACCACTGGGGAGAAAGTTACATAATCGCATCGGCTAAGCCATTAGCCGGGTTAATTTTAAAGTGTACCTCGTTTCTTTTAAATGAAAATATACACTTTTTGATATATCTAATTAGTAAAGCTGTGGGTATTTATTGATTTTCTGTACAACTTTTTATCAAATGCTCTGGGAAAAGTTGACCTTGAAAGTGTAATGCGTGAAACCTAATCGTGAAAAGATTAGGAACAATAAGTCTAAGACAGCCTGTTCTAAAAGTATTTCTTGAGCTTCACAATATATGTGAGTTTAGTAGCGAGTAGGGTTCCTTTATTTCCCGTTATTTTCATATAGATGTTAATAGTCTGTACCTATGACGGCCTACTTATCGTTCAATGCGTTATTCATGTAAGGTAACATTTGGATTCACGTAACTTCAGGACCATCATATTATTTACTTTTATAAGTCTTCATTTTTAATTTGAATTTGAACTAGAGAACTGAGGGGTTATTGTAACTTTGGTATATTTTACGTACCTTAGATTTATGTTACCAGAGCTAGCACAAGTAAAACTTACGCCATGGGTGCCTTTCTAATGAATTCTATTGTATAAAAATGAAAACATATTTGTATGAGTGTAAAGTTATCATATTTTTACAATAGAAATAAACAGGTACGATAAACTTCCTCGTCGGAGATAGGATATTCTTGCACCCCACACTTTGATAGTCGGTCATCACTTTAAAAAGCAATTTTATTTATTATTATTGCGACTAATTTATTGCACATTTTAACATTTCAAGAAAGCAGATGAAGGTTATTGTCAAAACAGTAATAATAAAATATTGCTTTAAGTGGTCTTGGTACGGCCCCACTCAGTCTTGTACCTGTATACGTTACCTACACTGGTTATTT